>VZQC01001442.1:2912586-3257660 GCA_009823505.1 Rhizomys pruinosus
TTTTTTTTTTTGTATTTTCAAGACAGGGTCTCCCTGTAGCCCCAGCTGTCCTGGAACTCACTCTGTAGACCAGGCTGGCCTTGAACTCAGTTTCTGTTTTTAACACTTTCTGCTAAGGTGATTTTCTATGGTCTGCTAAGCTTTGAGTCAGATCACTAGAATCCACTGTTTTACTGGACTTATTTTCACTTTGCCCTACAATCCTCTTTTCAGTTTAAACCTGACCATGGAATCAAATTGCCCTTTACTTGGGCAATCTGTGCATGTCACAGTTTCTGTAGAGTTCTTAATTACTACTGTATCATACTTTTAAGTTGTGTACACAGTGCCATTATTTCTCACAAAGTACTCATTTCTAGAAAAGGCAAAAGTGTCAGTTCCACTCCTTGAGGCAGAAGCAGGTACCCTAACCGCTAGAAAGCTGAAAGTCAAGCAGGTCAGAAAAATAAGAATTAATATAAGAAGAATTATTAAAAACCAAGGTCAGCTCGAGAGCAGACTTCAACCAGATGGGTCAGGTCACTGGAACTTTGTCAAGCAGTGAACCTTCCACGAATGGCTCCGCCATCCAAGAAAGACTTTGGATTCTTGATCTTCTTGCCTTCAGTTCCTGAGTGGTGGAAATAAAAGCATGTGTTCCTGTGCCCAGTTTTATCCAGCGCAGGGGGCCATTGCAGAACCTTTTCTATGCTAGGAAAGCACCCTACTGAGCCACACCCACTCCCCCACCCATGATATGTCTTAATTTTTTTTCCCACGCGCTTATTTATTTTGTGGGATAGGGGACACTCACAACACTACATACTTCTGGAGGTTTTCCCACGTGCTTATTTATTTTGTGGGATAGGGGACACACACAACACTACATACTTCTGGGGAAACTTGTCTGAGCTGGTTCTATCCTTTCCTCATGTATACTGGGGATCACCGAAGTCTTATGTTATCATTGTACTGAGTATGTCTCTGTATTAAGCACTTTGTTATGTGCATGTTAGCCATTCATATGCATTCTGCAGTGTTCCTAAGCTATTTTCCCATTTTTTGAGTTGTAACTTTGTGTCTTCTGCATATATGTAATCTTCTAAATCTGCATTGTATCTTCTCCCTGACTGAAGATTACCTTGTTTCTTAATAGTATCTATTACAGGATATTTGTACAAAGCCAGTTTCTCTTAGTTTATGTTTGGAATTTTTTTATAATACTTTTATTGATGTTTTGTGTATTTCAGACATCATTTCTCAGTTCCATTTAGACACATTCCCCCTTTCCTTCTCCCCACCCCATCCCAGATCATGCATTCTGCCATACAAGTCTTTCATCTTTTTAAAGTTTTTCTCTGTAAAGGTCCATTGTTTGGGGCAGAATTTAACCATGTCAGTCTGTTCTTTGACCCAGTTCTTATGTTGTGGTTCCCTCTCCATTGTATTGCTCCAAAATATGCCTATATCAATGTCATACATGTACTAGAGTTATGTCTTCCAGGAATAAACTGTATATTAACTCCGATATATGTTTAGGAGTTCATATTTTTTCCCTTTAATTTTATATTACTCTAAAACATGGATATATACTTTTTACCCATATACATTAATCACCATGTCTGAAAGTATGTGGTAAGTTAACTCTAGGGCTCATTAAGAGATTCACCTTATAAGATCACAGTTGCTTTCAGACAGAAAGAGACATAACAATAATGTTGCTCAGCTTGTTTTTCAGTTGCGGGGTTTGGTGCTAGTATCCACAAATGAGGGAAAACATTTCCTGTTTGTTTCTTTGGGACTGTGTTACTTCACTTAGCATAATGGCTTCGCGTTCCATCCATTTACCTGCAAAGTTCATGATGTCATCTTTCTTTACCACTGAATAGAACTCCATTGTGTAGGTGTACCACATTTTTGTTATCCACTCATCAGTTGAGGGGTACCTGGGTTGCTTCCACCTTCTTGCTATTGTGAAGAGGGCTGCAATAAACATAGATGTGCATGTATCTTTGCAGTAGGATGGGTCTTGTGGTTATATACCAAGGAGTGGTATGGCTGGGTCAGGCGGTAGGCTCATTTTGAGTTTTTCAAGGGTTCTCCACACTGCTTTCCACATTGGTTGTATGAGTTTACATTCCCACCAGCAGTGGATGAGTGTTCCCTTTTCCCCACAACCTATCCAACATTTGGTGTCTTTTGTTTTCTTGATCTTAGCCAGTTTTATTGGAGTGAGATGATATCTTAGAGTGGTTTTAATTTGCATTTCCTTAATTATTAAAGATGTTGAATACTTTTTGAGATGTTTTTCAGCTAACTTTACTCCCTCACTGATGAAGTCTCTGTTCAGCTCTTTACTCCATCTTTTGAGTGAGTCATTTTTTTTCTTACTTCTTGGAGTTTGTATATTCTGGAAGTTAATGCTTTGTCAGATGTATCACTGGTGAAGGTGTTTGGATTTCTCTTGATTTCCCTGAGGAAAAATTTCCAAGTGTATAGACAAAAGTGTCAAAGCTCAGACATGAAGCATACATCCTTTTGGTGTGTAGAGGAGCTCATTATATTTAGAAGATTTTTCCTCCATAGTCTGGAAAATAAAAACAGTGCCATTATTGAGTATTTTTCTTGTATCTGTAAGTATACACTTCCTTTTTTATAGCCAGTTTTCTGTCAAAGACTAGTGTGATTTGGATGTTTAATAAAAATATTTTTCATATGACATTGCTGAGGATATGGTCCATTACCTATGGTCAACCCAACAACCATCAATGAAGATACCTTACTTTTCTTGCTTAGTTTCCATTCATTATGACTATTTTCCAAATAATTTCCATGCATGTGGGACTTTGTCTCCGATTTTACTCTCAAGGAATCCAGGTAATATCAGTGGAACAGAAGGAGGAAATGAGAGGTTAAAGACAGGAAAACAGTGTCAGGCTGATGGAAGTCCTTCCATATGGCAGGGAAAATTAGGCACAATCATTTACTTAATAATAGGAAAAATAATAGGGATATGATCAGGGCTGGTGTTATAAAAATCTTTCTTTAGCTGGGTGTGGTGGTGCACACCTTTAATCCTAGCACTTGGGAGGCAGAGGCAGGGGGATCTTTGTGAGTTCAAGGCCAGCCTGGTCTACAGAGTGAGTTCCAGGACAGCTGGAGCTACAGGGAGACCCTGTCTTGAAAAAACCAAAAAAAAAAAAATCTTTCTTTGATGAGGCAAATTCATAGCCAAAAACAAGGGTAAAAATATTCAATCATTTTTCTCAGGGATCTTAAGAGAGATGGAAACAAAATTAAGAGGCAGAGGGTCAGCTATGACAATGGATAGAAGGATTCTGAATGATGGAAGACTCCAGCTGGAGGTGGGTTATATTAGAAAGCACTTGGTCTCTAGTAGAGAGACCCTGGAGGATGGGGGATGTTAGTTCTGTGGAACTGGTTGTATAAAATTATTTTCATGAGAATCTTTCAGACCCAATAGGTATTAGTACATACTTTTTAGACTCAGGTTTTCTGGTTTTGAATCATGGAATCATTGAATTTCGACTGAGGAAATACATGTTGTATGTTGAGAGTAAGGAGAAAAGTCTGTTCATAAATGATTTTTCTCCTACCACGAACACAGAGCAATCTACCTTCATAGCTAAGAATGGCAGTGATATCAACTTGGGAAGTTGGGCTGTGTGCCTTAATGGCTTTTCAAGCAACTGAACCCCCAAATCACTATTCCCAGGTTTCATCTGTATCTCTGAGCTATAGTTTTACTTGTCAGTTTCCAATTGTGTGTCAGTCATAGACCTCATCATTAGTGCTGCTTGGTGGCTTGGGTGGCTTATATGAATTGTCAGCAGCAAGAATAATTATGGAAACCACAGAATAATTCCTGCTTGAGCACATCTTGTTCCCTTTTTACAGAACAGGATTTACCTGCTTGTGGGTTGCTGAAGCTACAGGTAGACACACATTCTCCAAGTGGGATCAGTGTGCCTTAGGCCAGGAAGCATCTGTCACCTTGGGATTTTTCCTGATTAGTGGGATTGTATCTTGTCCAAGAACTCTGGCAATCCCTCGGATTTTGAAACTGACACTGTCGATAGGATGTGTTCATATTATTCTCTTAAGAAAGTTTGTTGTTTCCCTTGACTATAGACTAGACTTATCCACAATTCCTTTACATAAAGCTGGAGTAGGATGAGCACTGTGTGCTCTAGACAGCACCTCTCACCTGCAATTATCCCAAAGTCATGATGGCCTTCTATAGAAAAACTCCCTTCTGAAGGCTGTTCTTCTTGACCAGACGATGGGGAACTGAGTCATTAAGGTTGAAAATTGAAAGAGAAGGGCAAAAAGTAAAGGCTTTTATTTCCTTTTGAAGGACATAGATTCACTATAATCTGTCAAATTCATAACACCATTGGAAAGTACAAAGGTAAAGCACAATATTTCCACTTTATTATTTCAGCTGAGTTGCTATCAAAGGGGAAAAAGAAGAGTAAAACATGGGGACACCAATTTGACTCAAAGAAGTAAAACTCAGGTCCAGTCTTAACTCTCCCACCTGCTGTGTGTGATCTGCCAAGCCCTTCCTGCTTCCTCTGCAGAACTGCAGAAGCACAGAGCATCCTGAAAGACTGAAGATTCTAAGTCCTGTGCATACAGTGCTCAGCCTGCAGAAGGTCCCTGGGGAATCACTTGCTTCTCCAAGATATTCCAGTGCAGGTGTAAGAATGTTTTGTGGCACTATTCCTCCCCAAACTGCCTGGGATGGTGTGATGTGGGATGTCATTGGTGGGGAGTCCTCCTGGAAAGTAGATAGGGAACATGGTAGTGGAGCACAAGAATGTAATCATTAGGAACTATGTTTCCAGAGCAACATGTGTGAATATGAAGCATATTTTATTAAGTGAAGAATAAACCACTTAACAGAAGCTCATTGTGAAACTTAAAAAGTATATAAAATGACTAGGGGACTTGGGTGCATAGAGATTGAGGGGTGGGGTTCGGCCAGATCAGCTGGACCACAGGGTAGAGGTGGCCGGGCACTTCAGCCAGGTGGATTATTGGATTATGAGCTTGTGCAGTTGCCACCCAGTGAACAGGTGGGCCTGTGGCCACTAGGGGACTTGGGTGCATAGAGATAGGGGGCTTAAGTAGGACCAGCAACACCAAGCCCCGCAACCAGCCTTGAGGAAGTGGCTTGCAGGAAGCAGAGTGAGCACAGTGCTCAGCAGAGTACTGACCCAGGTGTTACCTACCCAGTTTTTGGAGAACCATCAGAACAGAAAGGGAATAGTGAGCTAGACCTTACAATATATAACTAAAATTGAAAGCCTGAAATCTAGACAAGTCAACACTCCATAAACAAGGAGAAAACAATGAAGGCATCAGAAGGAAGCAAGTGAAGCAAGTCTTCAACATGGTGAAGAAACATTTGAGATTTACATTAGAATACAAACAAAAAAACAAACCCAAATACCGAAAACACAATGAAAGAGCAATATGGGAAAAGCACAGAATACTTCTACACTGAACTCTACCAAACCTATAGAAGATTCCTACAGTGAGATCTCCCTAGATGTAACCAAGGACACAGATCTTAGAAGAACAATCGTAGACAAATTAAAGAATATAAAGAACTCTGACCTCCGTGGCATCACACGACACGGGTGCGCAGACCTGCATGCAGACAATACATTCATACACATAAAAATAAATAAATAAAAAATTAAACATTGAAAAGATCCCATGCTGAAATAAAAAAGGAAACCAACCAATAAAGCAAGGAGCTACAAGAAGAGATTGAGAAGCTCCAAAAGTAAGTGGAAATACTAAAGAAATCACAGGAGGAAATGAAAAAGGAAATTGAGCACTCATCAAATCAAGAGGAAAGGATGGGAAAAAGCCACAGAAGCAGAATGGAGGAAACAGAAAAAAGAATATCAGACCTGGAAGATAACACAGAACAACTAAAAACCTCAAGTAACGATTATGAAAAATTTAAAAACACACAAAAGTGGAAAAACCAGGTAATGTGGGACACTATGAAAAAAAAAAAAAACCACCAGGGATAGAGGAAGGAGAAGAATCCCAAGAGAATGGTATTGATCAGATCTTCAACAGAATAATAGATGACAATTTCCCCAAACTAAAAAAAGACAAACCAATACAAGTACATGAAGCACATAGAACTCCAAAGAGACAAGATCAGAAAAGAAACTCTCCACACCTATATCATAGTTAAAACGCTAGATGCCCAAAAGAAAGACAAAATTCTGAAAGCCATAAGAGAAAAACAAATTACATATAAGGGGAAACCTATCAGAATTACAACTGATTTCTCAGGGCAAACTGGAAGAAAGAAGAATGTGGAGCAAAGGATTTCCAGTGTTAAAGGACTATAGATGCCAACCCAGGTTACTATACCCAGAAAAAAATGTCAATTATATTTGAAGGAGAGATAAAAATCTTCCATGGCATAAACAAGATGAAAGAATACATGTCCGGAAATCCAACTCTTCAGAGAATACTTGAAGCAATTCAAAGGACAGAAGAAGAAAGGAGCAATTATCCCCAGGCACCTAGAAAGAAATTAATAAAAGCATAATTGCAGGAGTAGAAACCTAGACCAAAAATGCAAATGGATAATAAGGTGAAAGGAAGCAACACACATCTATCAGATATAACCTTAAATATTAATGGACTAAATTCTCCAATCAAAAGACATAGACTTGGAGATTGGATTAGAAAAGAGAACCCATCTATATGTTGTTTACAAGAGACACATCTTACCTTCAAGGATAGGCACCACTTTAAAGTGAAAGGATGGATAAAAATATTTCAAGCAAATGGTACCAAAAGAAAGCAGGTGTTGCTATTTTAATATCAGACAAAATAGACTTAAAAGTAAAAGAAATCAAAAGAGATATTACATTTTTTTTTTTTTTTTTGTCTTTTCGAGACAGGGTCTCCCTGTAGCCCCAGCTGTCCTGGAACTCACATTGTAGACCAGGCTGGCCTTGAACTCCAAAAATCCGCCTGCCTCTGCCTCCCAAGTGCTAGGATTAAAGGCGTGCGCCACCACGCCCAGCTGAGATATTACATTTTTAACAAAGGAACAATTCACCATGAAGATTTCACAGCCATGAATATATATGCACCAAACTGGTGCACCAACTTGATAAAGACAATTCTCCAGGACCACAATGCACAGATTAACCCCAGTACACACATAGTAGGGGACTTCAATACCCCACTGAGCCCTTTGGACAGGTCAACTGGACAAAGAATAAACAGAGAGACATCTGCACTGAATGATACGATACACCAAATAGACCTCACAGACATCTACCCAATATTCCATCCTAATACCAGAGAATACACTTTCTACTCAGCACCCCATGGAACATTCTCCAAAATTGACCACATACTGGGACACAGAAGAAACCTGCACAAATACAATAAGATTGAAATAATTTCATGCATTCTATCAGACCACCACACAATAAAGCTCATTATCAATACCAGGATAAGCCCTACTATTTACAAGAACACATGGAGACTAAACAACACACTCCTGAATAATGAATGGGTCAAGGGAGAGATAAAGAAAGAAATAAAAGCATTCCTGGAACTGAATGACAATGATAATACAACACAACAAAACCTATGGAATACTTTAAAAGCAGTCCTAAGAGGTAATTTTAGAGCCCTTGGTGCCTACATTAGAAAAACAGAAAGAGCACAAGTGAACGATCTAACACTAGAGCTAAAAACACTTGAGAGACAACAACAGATGAACCCTAAATGCAACAGACAGGAAGAAATAACAAAAATCAGGGCAGATATCAATGAAATAGAAAGAAAGAAAACCATACAAAAAAATCAATTAATCCAAAAGTTGGTTCTTTGAGAGAATAAACAAGATAGACAGACCTCTAGCCCAGTTAACCAAAAGAAAGAAGGAACAACTCCAAATCAATAGAATCTGTGATGAAAGGGGGAATATCACAACAGACCAGACAATGAAAAGATCTGCACAATCATACAGGAATACTTCAAAAACCTATACTCTCCTAAGTTTGAAAACCTAGGAGAAATGGATGAATATCTGTTGGCAAAACTGAATCACCACTTGTAGAAGAATGAAATTAAACCCCTACCTCTCGCCCTGTACAAAAGTCAACTCCAGATGGATTAAAGACCTCAACGTCAAACCCCAAACCCTGAAGGCGATAGAAGAAAAAGTTGGCAGCAGACTACAAGACATAGGTATAGGAAAAGACTTCCTAAATCAGACAGCAGCTGCACAAGAATTAAGGTTGATAATTGACAAATGGGACCTCATTAAACTCAAAAGCTTCTGTACATCAAAAGAAACAATCAAGGATGTGAAGAGAAATCCCACAGAGTGGGAGGAAACCTTCACCACAGATACATCTGACAAAGCATTGATTTCCAGAATATGTAAAATACTCAAAAAACAAAGAAGAAAGAAAAAAATGCCCCACTCAATAGATGGAGCAAAGAGCTGAACAAAGACTTCACAAGTGAGGAATTAGAGATGGCTGAGAAACATCTTAATAAGTGTTCAAAGTCGCTAATAATTAAGGAAATGCAAATGAAAACCACTTTAAGATATCATCTTACTCCAATAAGACTGGCTAGGATCAAGAAAACAAATGATACCAAGTGCTGGAGAGGTTGTGGGGAAAGGGGAACACTCATCCACTGCTGGTGGGAATATAAACTAATACAGCCACTATGGAAAGCAGTGTGGAGAGCCCTTGGAAGACTTGGAATGAACTTGCCACTTGACCCAGCCATACCACTCCTGGGCATGTAGCCACATGACTCATCTTACCCCAGAGATACATGCACAGCCATGTTTATTTCAGCTCTCTTCACAATAGCAAGGAGATGGAACCAACCCAAATGCCCCTCAACTGAGGAGTGGATAGAGAAAATGTGGTCCATCTACACAATGGAGTTCTATGCAGCAGTAAAAGAAGATGACGTCATGAACTTTGCAGGTAAATGGTTGGAGCTAGAAGATATCATGCTGAGTGAAGTAACACAGTCCCAGAATAACAAATGAGGAATGGTTGATGCTAGCACCCATTACCTAATTATATGTCAAACTGAGCAATGTCAATGTGATCTGAAAACAACTGTGCTCTTATATTGTAGAATCCCTTAAAAAAATAAACAAATAAAAAAAGAAAAACCAATAAAATCAAAACTTGGTTACTCTAAAACCCCAAAACCAAAATTGTGAAAGGATCAGAATATGCCATTAAGTAAATCGCAAGAGAATTAGAATATAGAAATATAGAAATAAAATATGGCATTTGTTGTTATAAGCTCCGATGTAAATTGGAGCTTCCTACCATGTGCAGACCCAGCCTCAAGATGGTAGCTGAGGAGTGGGTGTGGATTAGCTCGGTTGCCATAGAAACAGTGTGCATTATTTCGGTTTGAATGAGGGGTGGGGAAAAAAAGCCTGGGGGCAGCAGGGCATGGCCATGCAGTGCATGGCGTTGTCAGAGGGGGGAATAACTGCATGCTGGTGGTGGGGGGCTGCAGCGGGGCAGCGGGGAAGGCACAGTAAAAGAAAGAAAGAAAAAAAGCCTGGAAGAACAGGTTAGGAAAACTCAACCTGAAAAGTGGACCTCCTTGCCTGTGGGCTCAGCGTCCCAAGTCCACGGGGGAGGTCACTTACGGAATGGGACCCTAGAGTCTGCAATTTCGTTGTCCCAAGAACTGCAGAAAGGGTTCAGAGTGGCAGGCAAGGGGAACCCAATGAGGTTGCCCTGGAGCCTCACTAGGTACAAAACGGCGGTGGCTGAGAGAAGAGGAAAGAGTATAGAGAAAGTACAAGGGGCAGAAGGAGAGAGAGAGAGAGAGAGAGAGAGAGAGAGAGAGAGAGAGAGAGAGAGAGAGAGAGAGAGAAGAGTGGGGGAGAGCATAGTGGTACCTCATCCTGAAATGTGGAAGCCGGTTGTCTGCAGAAATATGCGGCTGGCAGGTCCAGGGGTTCCAAGAAATATGATGGGAAATCCTCTTCAGGGTGAGAGCTGGCGAGCGCTCCACCAGATCAAATGCTGGCGAGCACTCCACCTGACTGAAACATCTCAAACCCTGACCGAGTCCATGGCAGCATAATATTAGGTTATAAAAAAGGGCATGAACCCCAATAAAAGGCACATGAGGCTTAGGTCACTCCAGGAATATGCTTTATTTCCATGTGGCACTGCCAGCGTGAGCCGCCTGCAGACATGTGATGGAACGGGACAGCATGGCAAGGGGCAGTGGCAGAAAGAGGGGCAGGACAGAGAGAGGAGGGCAGAGAGGCAGAGAGAGAGAGATGGCGGCTGGGGTCCTCCCATTTATGCCCATGGGGTGGGGCCTCAGGTACAGGGGAAGGGGCCAGAAGATTGACAGCTTCTGGAGGAAGTGGCACCTGTGTGCCCCTTGGGATTCTGGGAAGCCTAGACTTAACAGATACTATGTTTTTGATGGAGCACAGAACATAAATGACTCAGTGACACACAAGGTCACAGCCCACAGAGAACATGTGCAGTGAGCTCAGGTCAAATGGGCACAGCTGAAAATGCCATAAGTTAGTACGAAACATGCACAATGGCGTGGAGGACTACTGCTGTCTGCCATAGAGTCCCAGGAATTTGTGCTTAGACCAGGATTCGTTTTTTGTTGTTGTTATTGTTGTTGTTACATTTATATGTGTATATTGAAAAATCCAGAAATGTATCACAAAGTAAATAAAATACAGGAAGATGCAATGAAAAGTACAGGTGTAAACACAAAGAAATCTGTGCAAGGAAATCTGACAGAGAAAAGCTCAAAATTAAAGTAATTTTGAACCATTTAGAAACAGTGTTGAATTCGTTTTAGCCTTTAAAAATTATTCAATATTATGATTAATAATTTAAAATATTTATGCCTATCATAGGTCTAAGGCAATAGTGATATTTTTTTTTACATATTTCCCTTTCCCTTCTTCCCCTCACCCCACCCTAGATCTGCATTCTGCCGTAACTGAATCTTTCTCCCAGTCTTTTTTTTTAAATATATTTAGGAATTCACATTTTCCTCCTTTAATTTTATATTACTCTAAAACTCTAAAATACATACTTTCCACCCATATACAATAATTACAGAGTCTGAAAATAAGTGGTGGGTTGATTCTAGAGCCCTTTAAGAGATTTACATTATAACAACACAGTTGCTTTCAGATAAACAGAAATATAAGAATAATGTTCAGCTTGCCTTTCAACTGGGGATTTGGTACTAGCATCCACAAATGAGGGAAACCATTCACCAAAACAAACCATTCGTTTGTTTTTCTGGGACTGTTACTTCACTTAGCATAATGGCTTTGAGTTTTATCCATTTCCCTGCAAAGTTCATTTTGTTAGACCTGGATTCTAAAACAGCATAGAAATATAACAGGAAATCAGAGGTTGAAAAATGCAGTAGCTTCTGATTCTTGGGTGCTAAAAAGATGCAGCCGCACTAGAAGCCTATGAAGGTTAGTAGCTGGCTTATTGATCTTCCAGTTAGGAGTTACAGAGGTGAAGAAAGTTTCAAGGGCCCAGGGCAGGCTGGGGAGTTGGGAAGCATGAGTTTGTTTTTCTGCATGTTAAGCTTGAGTGCTTATTAGGCATCCAGGCGGAGATGTTGAGCTCATAGCAAAATATATGGGTAAAGATTTTAAAAATTAAAGGTAAGAAAATATATTCTGCCTCAATTCCAGAAGACTCAACCAACATGGTAGCAAAAGGATGGTGGAATATGTCATATAATGGAGATGAGAGAGAGAGAGAGAGAGAGAGAGAGAGAGAGAGAGAGAGAGAGAGAGAGAGAGAGAAACAGTCATATGTACATGCACTCAATGACCTGCTTCCTCCCACCTTTTAACATTAATATAACAACCCAAAATAGTGCCACCAGCTTGAGAGCACCTGTTCAGTGCGCCAGCCTGTGGGAAACATGTATGAGCACCTAACTGCATGTCAGTGTTACTTGAAAATGAGGTGGGGTGAAGTAACCCTGGGTATGAGTGCGAATGTGGGAGAGACAAAGATCTGAGTCCTGATGTATCATGATGACCAGAGACTGATGATGGAGAAAGAGCCTGCATGGGAGAGTGAGGGGTCCACAGGAGGTAAGCTGTGAACCCAAAGTGCCTGGGCACCAGAAGTCAAAGTAAGGAAGTGTCCATTTGTCATGAGACACACACACAGAATAAACTCTCCTTGAGGGCAGGAACTACCCTTGGAAATGTTTGTGTCTACAGCTCTATACAGTTAGTGGTGCTCACCAGTGCTTCTTTCACAACATTCCCTTTTCCTAAGAAAACATACCTGCCAGTATCCTCTTTCCTTCCATCAGGTTTTCCTTGAACACCAGTACCATCAGGGAGACTCTTCCATATTGCTAAGTTCTGTTGCCAGTTTGATGTGCAGCCTTGGGCTCCTATGGACTGTAACAGCCTTTGTGTGCTGAGCCCCAGGGAAATACTTCCCAGATGATTTCACCTGAATGACTCTGGTCTCTTGTTTATCACAACTGATTTTTCAGCCCCAAGTGATCAGCATTTGTTAACCCAGTAAAACAAAGATTTCATTTCAGTGGTGGTGGTCTCTGTTAATCATAGCTGATTCTTCAGCCCCAGATGACCAGAAAACAGATTCTTAGTTCAAAATATCACACGAATTTCCCAAATAGAGTCTTTGATGGATTCCCAGATTTCCCTCTAAACATTCACAAGCCAGGCTTCCATCGTCTTCGTTTCTCCCAGCTTTCACAGAACACTACTAAGCTCCAAGCATCCAGTTGCTTTTCCAACACAAATTTCCAATTCTTTCATAATACTTCCCTCAAGCAATCAGGTCCATCACAGCAATACTCCACTTCTGGTACCAATTTCTGACCTAGTTAACTTACTATTGTTGTGATAAAACACTGACCAAAACCAACTTGGTAAGGAAAAGATTTATTTCATTATACTTCAAGGTGTTTGGCCATCACTAAGGAAAGCCAAGGCAGGAACTTAAGTAGGGCTGGGAACTGGAAGCAGGAACTGAAGCATAGACCATGGAGGAACACTAACTGGCCTGTTCCTCTCACCAATGCTCAACCCGCTTTCTTATACAGCCTGGGAATCTGTCCAGGGGTGGCTCCATCCACAGAGCTGGTCCCTATCACATTATTCAATAATCAAGAAAATGCCTCACAGACATGCCCTATGGCCTATGCCAGTCTGATGGAGGAAGTTTCCCAGTTGAGGTTCCATTTTTCAAAAATGTGTCAAGTTGACAAGTGACACTATTTAGTAAATCTCTTTATTATTTGAATCAAGGTCAAAAGCATCTACACATTGCAATTGGCCATTGGACCCTTAAATCTTCATTTTGGTTGAAAATATACCTACTTATGGAAAAATTATTGTACACATGTTATCTGATTAATTGTCACAAAAGGAATATACCCATTATCACTACCAAGGTCAGGAAAACAAATGATTAGTTACCTCATGTAATCTCTTAGAAACAAACACTTTCTACTCCTGTGTTAAGACCTACACTTGTAGTGATAAAGCACACAGCTAGCTCTTTTAGGTCAATAATCTGTGAAATTCAAAAATGCAATTCCTTAAATGTTGTTTGGGCTGCATTTTATATTGATGTATATTTTCTTCCTTTATTATTGCAAGTGTATTTACTAGTGTTAAAGAGTATTTGGAATATTTTAATTTGGGCCAATTGTAAATAGTGTCACTGATAAATGTCCTCAAGGAACAAAGCAAGCACTTTACCGACTGAGTCATATCAGCACCCCTCATCTATATGTTTACCTTAAGTGAATAAGCGTGGTTCCAACAGAGGAAATCCAAGAACTATCTCTAAGAATAAACGTGTTTATATTAAAGAAAACTGTGCAGTACACTTACAGTAAAGATCTCATTTAGCACTGTTTTATGAACATTTAGACCCTCCTTGCATAAGAACTTCCCTCACATGTTCTGCCTAAGCAGAGGTCAACTTGCCAACTAGGATGACCCTGTTGAATTTCTCATTTGAAGAATATGCCTTTCAATGTGTTTCCAAGTGCATAATCTTTTTTTAATATTTTATTTATTTATGTGTATGAATGGACTGTCTGCATGTAGGTCTGTGCACCTGTGTTGCACAATGCCTCAGAGGTCAGAAGAGGGTGTCAGATTCCCCTGGAACTGGAGTTCTCCTGGAATTGGAGTTACAGACGGTTCTCAGCCGCCATGTGGGTGCTGGGGATCGAACCCGGTCCTCTCTAAGAGCAGTCGGTGCTCTTAACCACTAGGCCATCTCTCCAGCCCCCAAATGCATAATCTTCTGGCTGGTAAATAATCTCCATTTTTGTGTGTCCCTAAATGATTTTCATAATCCACCTTTAAAAATATTGTCAATGTGGATTTACATGATGAAATATGATTTGACTATAATGCCAACTCAGATTTTTATGAAGAATTGTCTTCTTTTTAAGTACAAATAAAAAGGAAATTTACATAAAAATAAATAAAATTAGCTTGTCTCCTTCTATTTTTCATGCCAGCAAAATTTTTAATTGGAATTGTATTGATTCTATAGGTATAGAGACAATGACTTTTTACTTATTTTCAAGGTACCTTCATGAAACTTATCTCTGTTTGAGTCTTTAATTTCCATCTAAAAAATTGCTTGTCTTTGTTGAAGCCTTGTACAATTTTGGGAAAAGTTATTTCTAAGAATCTAAGGCATTTATTGAAGTTTATCTGGTATGCATCTACTATTCGAAAACAAGTAGTTCCAGATCATTTCAATATAAAATGCTATTCAGAGACTGTCATTAATACATGGGTGTTCATTGCTGGGGCTGGTGAGATACCTCAGGGATTAAGAGGATTGGCTGCTTTTTTTTTCAGTTTACCTTTCTTTATTTTTCCTCTTTTATTTGTTTATTTTTAAGGGATTCTACAATATAATAACACAGTTGTTTTCAGATAATATTGATGTTACTCAGTTTGCTGTACAATTAGGTAATTGGTGCATTTTGCAAGTATCTATGTCCAAATTTTGAACAACCCAAGGTTTCCATATTCCAGTTGGTGGTGCTTGTATGCACAGGCATGTTGATCAATTAGGGGTCCAGTCTATATTGCTGTAGTCTCATGATTCACCCCTATCTCTCTTCAGCCCTTACATTCTACCATGCCTCCTCTTCCGCAATTTGTTCCCTAGGCTTTGGGAAAGGGGCACAAGTGGGTGAGAAGAAAACAGTCTACTTTCATTGGAGTTGTCATTTTGGACTCTAGTCTGTTCAGGTTGTTTCCCTTCATGGGTTGACAGCTTATCCAGTGATACCTTTTTAGTCATACTAACAAAGCACAAGCAATTGGATGTACAGGCATTTAAGCAGTGCTAATTATTATGGCAAGCTAAGCTGTGAGCATAGGATTGGCTGCTCTTACAGAAGACTTTGGTTTGACTCCCAGCAGGCACATGGCAGCAGCTAACAACCGTCTTTAACTTCAGTTCCAGGGAATACAATGCCCTCTTCTGACCCCTGTAGACATTGCGTGACACTGGCGCACTCATGCACATGTGGGCAACACACTCATATACAAATAATAAAAAATAAAATATTAAAAAAATAACTTTTTTGTTTTTTTAATATTTTATTTATTTTTTATTTCATTATGCGTGATTTTTGCCTGGATTTTTTCAGTGAATATAACTAAGAAATACTTATTTTCTTGATAAATTTTAGGTCATCTTTTATTTATATTGTCTATTCTAGCTTAATCTTTTAGGGATTGTTATTCAATGTCCTAGCTCTTACAATTATTGCTTTTATCTTATGCCAAAAAATTTCCCATTTTATGGGTAAAAAAGTTCCAACCTTAGTTAAGGATCTGTTGGCAGCTGCCTGGTGAGGGTGAATTGATCTCTTTTTAAATCAAGTTTATGCCCTTCCCCCCATACATACCCCATGCCCCTACTCATGCATTCTGCCTTACATGTTAAGTCCTGTCTTATATCTTTTTCTCAAGTCTTTTTTTAAAAAACTTTTTTGATGCAGAAGTTCACTGTTTGGGTAAGTTCTTTGAGCAAGTCTTTTTTTGTTGTTGCTGTTGGTCCCTTTAAAAATTTTTTTTTCCCCAAAGTTCTGGGATCACCTGCTCCATCTCAGCGTCTTGAATGCTGGGATCACAGGCTTCATTCAGCGTCTTGAGTCCTGGGATCATAGGCTCCATCTCAGCTTCTTGAGTCCTGGGATCACAGGCTTCATCTCAGCATCTTGAGTGCTGGGGTCACCAGCTCTATCTTAGAATCTTGAGTCCTGGGATCCTGAGCTCCATATTGGCATCCTGAGTGCTGGGATCATGGATTCATCTCAGCATCTTGAGTGCTGGGATCACAGGGTCCAAAAAGTTCTGGGATCACCAGCTCCATCTCAGAGTCTTCAGTGCTGGGATCACTAGAGACCCATCTCAGAATCTTGAGTCCTGGGATCACTGGCTCCATCTCAGCATCTTGAGTGCTGGGATCCCAGAGAGTTGACCTTCTTTAAGGGAGTGATGTTAGATAGGCTGACCAGGCTCCAGTAGACAAACTCAATCTGAGGGATATCTGGGGACACAAACTTGACTTGATAGGCCTTAACAAATGACAGAATTCATGAAATCCTGTGGGGAGGCTATCAGGGGTGGGGGTCCAAGTATGATCAAGATACATTACATGAAATGCACAAAAATGCAATAACATGTAAAAAAAAAAACTTTAAAAATCCCATTTCATAATGCCATTAATACTAATGAAACAATTAACAATAGCAACTCAAGATATTTTTTCATTTCTCTTTATTATTACAGTCTATTTTCCTAGAGGCAGGAAGTCAAATTAATGAGTTGAAATATTCATTCTCTCTGTGCTTATGCAACTTATTGCAGTATTGTTTTCTGAGGTCTTGGAACTTACACAACCATATTCCCTTATATGTGAAGAAATTTAATTCGATAATAAGTTGAAGTTACTATCATATTGAAGTTGACTGCATTTATAGAAAGCATCTAAGTGAGGGGCTGGAGAGATGGCCTAGCGGTTAAGAGCGCCGACCGCTCTTACAGAGGACCCGGGTTCGATCCCCAGCACCCACATGGTGGCTGAGAACCGTCTGAAGCTCCAATTCCAGGAGAACTCCAGTTCCAGGGGAATCCGAGACCCTCTTCTGACCTCCGCGGCATTGCACGACACGGTTGCACAGACTTGCATGCAGACAGTACATTCATACACATACAAAAATAAATAAAAATTAATAAAAAACATTTAAAAAAAAAGAAAAAAGAAAAAAGAAAGCATCTAAGTGATAGAAAAGAAAGACTTCCCTGACTGTAAGAAGAATCCTGTCTAACAGATGTGTATCATATTAAAATCATATGTGACTCCATCAAAATCATGTAAAAATGGTGAGCTTTTGTTCTAGTTTGCTTTCAAATGGTGTGTCAAAACACTCTGACCAGTACCAACTTGGGGAGGAAAGAGTTTATTCATCTTACATCTCCCAGGTCACAGTTCATCACTTGGGGAGCCCAAAGTAGGAACTCAGGGCAGGAACCTGCTGAAGCACAGGCCATGGAGAATGCTGCTTACTGGTTTGCTGCCCTGGCCCATGCTCAGCCTGTTTTCTTATATAATATAGGACCACCTGCCCAGTGGTGGTACCACCTACAATGAGCTTAGGCCTCCCACATCATTCAATAATCAAGAAGATGCCTCACAGGCATGGCTACAGCCTAGTTCAGTGGAGGAAATTCCCTACTGAGGCTCCTTCAACCCAGGTGTGTCAAGTTGACACTAAAGCTATTCAACACAGCTTTTAAATGCATCTTTTCTCTTCAGATTTAGAATTAGGTCACCAGATCAAAACACATGTGTTTTCAACTGTTTTTATTGAGTTGGAGAACCTTGGAAATACTTGTAAACATTTGGAAATTCTTTCATTGCTTTAGCACAGAAGTGCAAGAATGTGTTTTATCTCACATGCCAACTCTGATCCACTGGTAGCTTCTGCTCAGGAATTACTTACTGGCAGAGTCTGAGGCTTAGCCTAATGTTACCCAAAGGAGTACATGGAAGAGATGCTAATTCACCACAGGTGGGGTTTCTGTCTGTCCAGTGTAGTGTTTTAGATGCATCGCACTGCTGTGGTGAGTGGAACAGGGCTTGGCACCTACAATCACTTAACTTTTTTTGTCCTGAGTCTAAGTGCATTACAGATCTATTTGCGGAATCACTTAGAATGGTACTGTTCTTTCATGACGTTAGATTATTAGTGTAATTTGTGAAATTATGAACTATTATAAATATGTTTATATATTTATCCATTTAGAAACACATTTTAGGTACTTAAGCATATTTTTATCACATGCTAGTTATTGTATTAGACCCAGAATTTAAAATTAAAAGCCTTCTTCAGGATTAGAACTGGATACTTCAGACTTCGTTGCCTCTTTTTGTAGACAGGTTATATCCATTATATCGAGAAAGAGTTGTAATGTACTGAAACCCACAGATGCAGCTGGGTGTTCAGCTTTGGTCAGTATTTTTTACAAAGCAAACAACTTCTGGTACAATTCATAAAATTCCCGATTTTTATCTCCACCTTTGTCTTAAATACTGCTGGGTATTTGTTATACAGTACTTCCAGTACATTGGAGGGACTTGTGATCCTGGAATGGTGGCAGTGCCTATAATCCCAGTACTCTGAAGGAAGAGGCAGTGTGATTGATACAAGTTCCATGAAAGTCTGGTCTACATAGTGAGTGTCAGGATAGCCTGATCTACAAAGTGAAGTTCAGGGTAGCTTGGTCTACATAGTGCGTTCTAGGATAGCTTGATTTACATATCCATTTCCAGTACAGCCAGGGTGATATAGTTAGACTATTGTGCAGGCAACCCAGTTTAAACTCAGAGTATCATACATACACACAAATATATGAAAGGAAGGGGACTTGTTTGGAAGAAGAATGATTACAGATATAGAAGGAGAGGGGATTATGAGGGTAACACAGGTGAGAGGGACTAATCATCACTATATATGTCTATGGAACTCAAAGAATAAAAACACAAATCAATTAAAAAGTCCCAGAATGGGAGCTGGAGAGACGGTTAGCAGGTAATATGGAGTAGTGCTCTTTCAGTTTCCAGCACCCGTGTGAGGTGACTTACAATCCCCTGTAACTCCAGCTCTAGAGAGTCAAATACATTCTTCTGGCTTCCTCAGATGTTAACCCTCATGTGTAGAGCATAATTGAAGATAAAATAAACCTTAAAAACCTCACCCACAAACAGCAAGGATACAATCAGCAACACTAAAACAAGTGACCAAACAAATATAAAAGCCAAACCAAAACAAACCAAAAGAAAATCAGTGCTGAGAGGGATCTCATGCAGAAAAGACCTTGCTGCCCTTGCATGGTGACTTGAGTGTGACCCCCAGAAACTCATGTAAATCAGTGAAGTGAGGTGGGAAACACCTGCAGTCCTGCTGCTGGGAAGTGAGACAGGCAAATTCCTAGGGCTGGCTGGTTAATTGTTCCAGGACCATTTGGAGTTACAGACCTGTGAGATATCTTGTTTCAAATTACAAGTGCATAGTACCTGAGGATCAACACAGAGGTTGATCTCTGAGTCCACACATATACATCCACACATGAACTCATATGAATGTTCATAAACACACACCAAAAAGTAGGGAATCTTATTTTTTTCAAATTCAATTCAATTATTCTCTCTCTCTCTCTCTCTCTCTCTCTCTCTCTCTCTCTCTCTCTCTGTGATTGTGTGTTTGTTTGTGTGTGTACTAGCAAGGTGCTCTTGTAGGGGAGAGGGGACAATTTTGTAAGTTAGTTCTCCACTTGCACCTTGAGTTCCTTTGAATGAGCTCAAATCTTCGGGCTTCCTCAGCAAGAACTTACACCTGCTGAGCTATCTTCTTGGCCTGAGGGGTCTTTTACGGATAACCTACAAAAGTTATTTAATTTTTTCTAAATAAGCAATAATGTACAATGATGTGCTAGAAACAACTTGTTGCAGGACAAGTTGAGTCACACTAAGACTATTTCATGGATCACTACAAATAAAAGCATTTCATATTCATTGAACTAAACTCCTTGTGGTGTGGAAGACTAAGACAGGAAATCAGAATTCTTCTGACATCTCAAATTATCATAAGTAGTCTGAAAAGATCTTGTCTGATTTTTTTTTTTTTTTTTTTTTTTTGCTACTGTTGAAATCTTTATTATCAAAAGTTAAAATCCTGGGGTTGGAGAGATGGCTCAGCGGTTAAGATCACTGGCTGCTCTTGCAGAAGACTGAGGTTCTAGCCCAAGTATCCACGTGGTGCTTAGAATTGTCTTTAACTCCAGTTCCAGGGCATCTGGCACCCTCTTCTGGGCTCCACCGGCATTACACAACATAGGTGCTCTTGCATAGTCCCCAGGCAACACACACACACACACACACACACACACACACACACACACACACACAGCCCTAACAAAAATAAAATGATAATAAAAATTTTAATTCCAAATAAAAACGATCTCTTCTGCTTGTTTTAATACAAGGAAAATATCCAAGATCTTTGTAAAAAGCACAGTTGACCAGTTGACCTTTCCTTCGTTGTGGTCCTGGTGAGTGCCATATATTTCAAAGGACAACAGCAAAATATATTTCAGAGAAAGACAGTGAAAGCTCCCTTTCACCCGAGTGTGGTGCTTCATCTTCAGAATGTTGAAAAATTTCGGAGAATGTAATAACCATTTAAGGACAATTTAGAAAGGTTTCATGAAAATATTGCTCTGCATTGCTGAGAGTTTATCACTCTGTCAGTAACATTTCTCCCTGGGCATGTGGCTAGAGCCTCTGGTCCAAAAGATTCCCTGACAGAGGAGAAACATCTTCTCCCAGTGCTCTGCTGTGAGGCCTATCTATGTACACTAAAGTTCATTTCTCTAACACCTGATAAACTGTGGCTTTTTTTTTCTGGAGAGTTTCTACATGGATTAAAAAGATCATGATCCTGTTTTGTAATGTTGCCACAAAACTCATTTTAGTTAGCCTCTGAATTTGTTTTTCATAGGTTCAAAGCATATAGTTACATACAGTCTTCATTTATTTTAAAATTAAAAAAACTCGATAATGCGTGCAAAGAAAAGAAATGAGACCATAGTGAATAGTTTATATCTTACCTTAGAGTCCTTAAAGTGTTAACACAAGTATTGTGTTATACAAAATCAGTACACATCCATATCCACTCACATGTGACTCTACTATTTAATTATAATTGCTTTTTTCATAGGGTAAAAGTGTAATGGTTAAAAGCTGGGCATGATGGTGCAGGCCTTTAATCCCAGCACTCAGGAGGCAGAGGCAGGCAGATGTCTGTGGATTGAGGCCAGCCTGGTCTACGTAGAGAATTCCAGGCCAGCTGGGGCTACAGAGAGACCCTCTCTCAAAAATACCAAAAAAAGTGTAATCATTAAAATGATGTATCAAACCGGAAGATTTAAACTGGACAACATAAAGATGCCACAGAATCAAGTCCTGGAGCTGCTGAACACAAACAGCAACGTAAGCATGGACATTCTGCATCTATAAACAGCAATATAAGCATGGACTTTCTGCATCTATAAAGAACAGCTAACAGAAAATGGGTAAGATTTCAAGAATGTCAGCATGCAGCTAACACACTTGTGCATTTGTTCACACATTCTTACATAATTTCGAGTTTCAAATTAGTAGTCTGAGAAAACTCAATTGTGTGTCTCATGATGTTTGTGTAGTAGGTCACAGATTCAGGATAAGAGGTAGTGGTACTATCCAGGAAGTTATCAGAGAGTCATGTCCCCTGCACTGTAGAATTATATATTTAGGGAGAATCAGCAATTCGTTCTTTTAAAAAGTATGTAGAGGCAGAATCCCATAAAGTGCAAATACAATTCATATTGGGCCTTAGACACTTTGTAGAGATCTTTCTCAGTAATGAAATTATAATGCTAATTAGACTCTAGATACCCTAAAACTGAAGAAGTTTTATTACTCTGAAGGGTAGTGTTTTGATCCAGCCAGAGTCTGTATTCATGGGCTAGTCATTTTAACATCCTGGTTAAGTAGGGAGATAAGCACCCAGGAATTTGGGTTCAATCACTTCTTTCTGCTTGTGGTCAAAGCTCAATAGAACAGAGAGGCCTAGGAGTGGCACACCATCTAACCTTGATCCACTAGCATCTCTAAAGGGTAGAATGACAGTTTCTTAGAAGAACTGCTGTGCCTTTGGGAGCCTGCAAAACTGACTCACACAATGGAATGGACACAGTCAGGGTTACCAAGTCAGTCTGTGTCTAGATCAGCTGTGCTAGCTTTAGGTGTAAACAATTTGACACAAATGTGTGGGAAAAATTGACAGGGCTTCCTGAAAGACATGGGCTGGGTTTGGGTGCATCTGGATTAAGAACTGGGGTGGGTACCTGTCCAGAGAGAGGTCCAGTAAGAGAAGCAGAACTGTGATGGTGGGAACAGGTGTACTTACAGGTGTACTTACAGGTGTGGAGAATTCAGAGGTCATGGTGGCCACTGGTCTCTTCTATCACCACCTCATCAGGAACACTGAGAAACAAGCTAAATAAAGAGAACTCTTGAACATCAGAATTAATATAAACCTTGTTTAGCAAGGTTATATATTTCTGTGGACTAGGCTGAACTACCAGAGCCCTGTAAAGGGATAAAGTCAGAGAAATGGTCTTTTCTACATTCAGATTAACTTAAGTTTTATGTGACTGATCAAAGTGTAGCTGTGCAATTAGTATAATATCAGACCCCTACTTAGGAGGGTGGTTTTTTGGGAACTTTCTTGTAATTGTTTCATTAGCAGCACCTTAGCAACAATTGATGCCCTTGCCCATGTACCAAATGTAATGCCTGGAAAAGGTTGATATAATGGGCCAAGCCTGAAAGAAAACTAGATTCTGTTCTTTTCATTGAAGGTATAACCAGACTAACCAGACCTCTAACTGATAGTCTAAGAGTGACATGCTACCTCAATGATTTTTGTAAGATCGCCACGTGATCCCCACGGGCACCACTCTGATATCCTGAATAATTTCCCCCAAACTTTTGAGTTTTCAACAGGGCATCTGGTAGGTTACTTTAATTAAAGAACATGGGTGTGAGTGTGAGGGGGGGAGGGTTGTACAGGACACATTACAGCCTACCTCATCATTTTATAAATTAAGATCAACAGTCAACAAGTCCAGTTGTGATGAACTTTTGCAAGCAAGCACAGCTGATCTCATAAAGATGAGAGCCACTTGGCTTGAAAGGTAGTGTTATGTAACACCTCCTAATACAGTAGAGCTGGATCCAAACTATGTATGGGATAAAGTAACAACTCAGCATTTCCCTTTCACATATTTTTTAACTACCAAGCTTCTTGCTGCAAGATTTAAATTTTTTTAAAATTATTTTTATTTTATGTGTATACATACATTGCTTGTGTTTGTGTAAGTGCACCCATGTCCTGCAATGGCTGCAGAGGTCAGAAGAGGGCATTGGATTCTCTGGAACTGGAATTAAGACAATTGTTAGCTGTCATATGGGTCCTGGGAATTGAACCTGGATACTCTCCAAGAGCACCAAGTTCTTTTAACCGCTGAGTTCTCTTTCCAGCTCCTTGCTGCAAGTCTTTAGCAAACCTCTCTCCTTGGACTTTCACATCTTTTCTGGGTATCACAAAACCTGAGAGTTACAAAAATTCACACCTTAGTAAAATGCTTATCAAAATGACCTTAATGTCAAGGGAAACGCTCTATAAACATGAAGAGCCAGAGAGGAAAGCTCAGAGCCCCAAGTCCCTACAGATTAACACAGTAGTTGCAATTTTAGATGATCCCTGAGACCAGAGTGGGGTCTCAGAGCCTGAAGAAAGTAAAAGGTGGTCGTCAGGGTCATCAGACACAGATGAGGGGAACATGAATGAGCGGGGAAAGCAGCAGGTGGGAAGCTGCTGACGAGAGAGAGAGAGAGAGAGAGAGAGAGAGAGAGAGAGAGAGAGAGAGAGAGAGAGAGAGAGAGAGAGAGAGAATGGCAAATGTTATTGGAGAGGATAAACAGCTCCCATCAGAATGGCAGGTGTCCCAGAGCAGGAAGTTTGCCCGAGGACTCTAGATTGGACCTTTTTTTTTTTTTTCTAATTAAATTAGTTTTTATTGATGCTTTGTGCATTTCATACATTTTTTCCAATACAGTTCAGGCTTATTTTCCTTTCCCTCCCCCCCCCCATCCCCACCCCATCCCAGATCATGCATTCTGCCATAACTGTCCTGCATCTTTCTCTCAGTTTTTCTTTTTTTCATTTGGGATCCCAGGACCCTCCTCTTTCCCACCTCTCTCCCCTTCGCCCTCATCGGAGTGTCCTCCCTTGGGCGGGTTCTTTTCTTTCTGCCCGGGGGCTTTTTCTTTTGCACGTTACTGGCTGTTAGCAGTTGCGACTGTTGGACATACCCAAGCTGTCCCCTAACTTTCCCTCAGTGCTGTCATGAGGGTGGAGCATTTAGGATGTAGAGGCTAGGAGAGGAACCCGAGGTCCTTGGCAGCATGACCCTGAAAATGAGGTGAACAGCTTCCTCTGCTCTGTACTCCCCTTCATGATGTTCTTATCACACACCCAGAGGCAACATGGTTGAGCAGCCAAGACTGACGCTCGTAAAACCAGGAGCCAAAAATCAATTTTTTATTCTTATAAAGGTTATTTTTACGGAATTTTATTATGGTGGAAGTACAAAATGTACAATTTGGAGAGAACGAGAGCAATAGGAGACTTAGTGTTGCAGCCAAAGCGTGTCCTGGAAGAGAGGCACTGATTGTGGAGGAGTTTAGAGACATTCAGAAGAGGCCTCCTGATGTTCAGTTGATTAACAGGAAAAGCTCTGTAGAGCAAGACTTCACCCAGCTCTATTTACAAATTGTGTAAAGAACCTGAGGGGTTCTGCGCCCCTAGAAAACCACAGCTTGAATAAGCTTCTGGAAGACACCAGGGTCCATTCCTGGCAGGCAGGCAAACTTGGCGATGGGTGCTGGCGTAGCCACATGAAAGGTGCAAGAGTGAAGGTGTCAATTCTTCCTCATTCAGTTTTGGTTTCAGAGAGGTGCTGAGGCCACTCAGCTTGTAGTGAGTGAGTCCCTGCATAAAGGAGGCCCTGACAGGCCTAGAGGTCTTTACAGGCCACAGTCTGAAGCTATATACATAAACCTGGGCTGCAACATAGACCCCAAGATGTTGGAGCTGGGACGGAAGAGCTGGGACACATCTGCAAAGGAGAGCTGCATACAGGAAAGGGAACCAGCCCAAGGGACAGATGCATACTGCAGACAGCAAAGCTGCAGGGGATGAGCCATCTAAGCCCTTTGGAACAAAGACTCAGTCATCAGACATGGAACTACAGGATTTGGTATTTGGCGTGCTGGGTTCTGGTCTGGCTTTGGGCTAGTAGTTCTTACTATGCTCCTGTTTCTCCCTTTTGGGGTGGGAATGTGTACTCTGTGCCACTGCATGTTGCAAGTATGCAATTTGCTTTTTCATTTTTCAAGATGGTTATAATTAAGAGATTGCTTTTGAGTCTCAGAAAAGACTTGAGACTTTGGACTTTTGAATTGTTTTTGAGACTCTTAAAGACTATGTGGACTTTTAATGTTGGACTAAATGTGTTTTGCATTATGATACAGTCATGAGCTTATGGGGATCAGGGACTAGAATGTGCTTATTTGAATGAGAAGTATCATCCATATGCTCAAGTATTTGAATACTGTGTCAGTTGGTGGTGCTGTTTGGGGAGGGTTGTGGCCCTTCAGGAGGTGCGGCCTAGCTGGAGGACCAAATACTTGGTGGTATTGAGCATGCATAACCTTGCCTGTCTTCCAGTTTCACATTCTCTGCTTCGTGTGAATGCTGGAAAACATGAATACTTGGCTTTCTGCTCTAAATGCTTCTGCTACCATGCCTTCCCGTCTTGATGGATACTCTGGAACCATAAGCTCAAATAAGCTCCTCCTTTGATAAGTTGCCTTGGTCATGATGTTTTATCACACAACAGGGAAGCAACTAACATATATATTATATATATATATATATATATATATATGAATAAATTTATGTATATGTGTATATGAATGAATTATATACAGAGAGAATATATATATATATATATATATATATAGAGAGAGAGAGAGAGAGAGAGAGAGAGAGAAACAGTCATTTATGCAATCTTGTAGTTTGAATATGGAAACAGAATTCCCTTTCTCAGGGGACTTCAGTCTGTTTCCCTTTATTACCTTCAACTTATTATACAAAGCCCACTCATACTGTGAAGCATAATGTACTTTACCAAAGTGTGCTGACTCAAATGTTAATCCTATGTAAAAGGAAGTCCACCTTCATAGCAACATCTTGGCTGTAGGCAGAAGCACTTAAAAGAGTCAGCAAGCAGCCTCCATGCCTGGACTCCTGCTGAGATCCTGCCTGCTTGTGATATCTGCCACAGGGCCAACTGTCTTTAATGCCTTGGGCAAAGCATTCTCACGTTCCCATAGCATATGGCCTGAAGTCCCACTTATCCCAGTCCCCAATTCTGTATGTCCCAGCCCCCTGCAAGGTTTTGTATAAAAAACCCTGAGTTACAACATTAAATCGAGTTTTCCCCTGTGGAATTACTCCTGGTCTCTCTGAGTTGTCTTTCTTTCTCTCCAGGTCTTACTTCTCACCTCCCTCATCCTCTCTGCTGGGGGCTCAAGCTAGGACTTTTACCCGGCTGGCTGGAGACTTGCTGTACCGAGGAGCTGCGAGCCCTGGTCCAAGGGAGAAGAACATCAGGTGGAAGGCAGCACACATGTGTGATACACATTTAAAGAAATACCAGACGATAAATATCAGTTGACACTTGGCTGATGTTTGGTTAAATCCATGTGTCCTGTGGCCCAGGCAAGTTGCCTTGTAAAATTAGCCATCATAAGGGCTAGAGTGGTGGCTCAGGTGTGAAGAGTGCTTGTTGATTGAGGTCTTAAGTTTGGTTCCCAGCACCCATGTTGGGCAGCTCACAAGCAATTTTAATTTTTTTTTTTAAATTTTATTTATTTCTGTATGTGTATAAATGTACTGTCTGCATGCAGGTCTGTGCGCCCGTGTCATGCAGTGCTGCGGAGGTCAGAAGAGGGCATCAGATTCCCCTGGAACTGGAGTTCTCCTGGAATTGGAGTTTTGGATGGTTCTTGGCCGCCATGTGGGTGCTGGGGATCGAACCCAGGTCCTCTGTAAGAGCGGTTGGCGCTCTTAACCGCTAGGCTATCTCTCCAGCCCCCAGCAATTTTAATTCCATTTCCAGAGAATCCTGGCTTCTGGGGGTACACAACATATGTAAATACACACACACTCATTTGAAGACATATAAAACTTTTGAAAAAAATTGAAATTAACCAATTGCGAAGATTGAAATTAACCAGCTGAGAAGATTGAATGTAAACTATCTTTCCTTTTTCCAAAGAGGCAGCCGGAATTCCCCCTTGAACAGAGTAAGCAATATAATATATGGATAGCTCATAGAATTAATCATAAAGGCAGCCTTGTTTTTCTCTCCTGTTACACCAGTACAACTGCTTAGTTGTAGATCCTTCCCTGTTGTAACTAAGGGAATATTTGCAGTTCTCATGATTTCCTGGTGACTCCTGAACTGTGGCAAGTCTCTGTGTATTTCATGTCATAATAGTCTCTGTTTATTAATTAAGCATATTTGGAGACATATTAATTCACACATTGACTGTTCCAAAAATGATGTAGGCCTGATGGATATTATTAACTCCACTTAGGAGCTTGTTAGAAATGTAGTCTCTGGGTCCACCCTAGGCCTGCAGCTTAACAAGACTCCAACAGGAGCAGTGTCCACCCTACAGCTTGAGAAGATCTGAAGCTAACAAGAGCCCTCATTTAAGAGAATATCCCTCATCTCCTCTGTATTAGTCACTTTTCTGCTGCTGTGATAAAACACCATGACCAAAGGAATTTATATAAGGAAGAGTTTATTTGAGCTTACGATTGACGGTTCCAGGGAATCAGAGTCCATTGTGCGGGAAGCATGGTGGCCGGGGCTGGAGCAGCAAGCCGAGGGGCACATCTCGCAATGAGCACAGAAAGCAGAGATAGCAACTGGAGACCACAAGGCTTGTTAAACTCACTAAGCCTGCCCCCAGTGATATACTTCCTCTAGCACAGCCACACCTTCTAAGACCTCCAAGAACAGTGCCACCTACTGGAGACAAAATGTCTGAATACTTAAAGCCTATGGGGGACACTTATTCAAACCACCACATTCTACTCCCTGGCTCCCATAGACTCCTGACCGTATAAAATGCAAAATGCATTTAGTCCAACCTTAAAAGTCCCCATAGTCTTTGCCAGTTTCAATGCCATTCAAAAGTCTACAGTCCAAAGTCTCTTCTGAGACTCAGGCCAATCTCCTAAACTGTAAGCTCCTGTAAAATCAAAAGACAAATTACATACTCCCAATGTACAGTGGAACCAAATACACATTCCCATTCCAAAAGGGAGGAATAGAGGCATAGTGAGGAAATACTGGACCAAAACAAGACCGAAAACCTGCAGGGCAAATACCAAGGCCAGTAGCTCCATGTGCGACTTCTAGGACTTGACTTCCAAAGGGCTTAGATGGCTCAGCTCTTCCAGCTTTGCTTGCAATATACATCTCTTTCTTAGGCTGGTACCACTCCCTGTATGCAGCTCTGCTTGGCAAATATCTCACAGGTCTGGCATCTCGAATGTCTTCTTGGGGTCTCCGCTGCCAACCAGACTTCACATTCACAGCTTCATGCAATGGCCTATCAGGGACTTCTTTATTCAGGGACACCTCTGCTGCACTCTGCCTGACCTTGGCAGCTCTCTGAAACCGTGGAGGAAGAACTGAAGACCCCTCCGCTCTTGCAAACTTCATGCCTCTAAAGCCAGCACCACATGAATGAAACTGCTGAGTTTGGCTGCAAGTTTGGGTTGGACCCTGGCCTATTTCAACCACATTTGCAACTTTTCTCTGCCCTGAACTTGGAGCAGAAAACCCTTTCAGTATTTTCCTTTCAAAAGTTTGAGGATTAGCTGGGTGTGGTCTTGCCCTGAAGGTACTATTTCTGTTGTTTACTTGTAAATCTCGAGGCCCTTACTTAATCACTTTAATCTCACTTTTTCCATTGTTTACCTGTAAATAGATAGGCCTCTCCTTAATCACTTTAATATCCTTATCAAAGGGAGCCTGTCCTTCACATGCCTTGGCCCCACCTTTAATCCTCTAGTGCAGTTATCAGATCCAAACTGTACATTCTGCATTTCTTTCTGCCCCATCTGCTCTTCTTCACTGTAGATCTGCACAATATTCACCATTAATAGCCACACCACCATTTCTGCATTAGGCTGTCTTGAAATATCCTCTGCCAAAGACATTAGTCCATTGCTTTTCAACTTAGCATCAGGCAAGCATTTGGGCTGTGGGCAAACTACTGCCAGACTCTTTATCAAAATATCCCAGTTGCTACCTAAGTCTTTATTTTCCTCTGGAACTACATTTTTTGCAGCAATGCTTTCTTCCAGGCTTCTACTAGAATGGCCTGTTAAGCTCTGCTTACAGTAGTCAACAGCTTTTCTAGCCCAAAGTTCCAAAGTCTTCCACATTTCTCCAAACATCCACATGGTCAGGTTCTTCACAGCCAACACCCCACTTCTGGTACCAAATTACTGTATTAGTCACTTTTCTGTTGCTGTGATAAAACACCATGACCAAAGGAACCTATAAAAGGAAGAGTTTATTTGAGCTTACGATTGATGGTTCCAGGGAATCAGGGTCCATTGTGCGGGAAGCATGGTGGCCGGGGCTGGAGCAACAAGCCGAGGGGCACATCTTGCAATGAGCACAGGAAGCAGAGAGAGCGACTGGAGACCAAAAGGCTTGTTAAACTCACTAAGCCTGCCCCCAGTGACATACTTCCTCTAGCACGGCCACATCTTCTAAGACCTCCAAGAACAGTGCCACCAACAGGAGACAAAATGTCTGAATACTTAAAGCCTATGGGGGACACTCATTCAAACCACCACATCGTCTAAGCTGGAAAAGATTCACAATAGGTACACAATTTTGAAGACAAACAAAGTTGAGGATGACTTCATTTCCAGCTTAATGCAAAGCTACAACAATCAAGATAGTGTGGTGCTGTTAAAATAATAGACAAAGATTGGATGGAGCATACTAGAGAGATCAGAAATAGATTCATGCATATAAAACCAGTTAACCTTGATAAGGAGGAGAGAGGCACTCCTTAGCAACTCTGTACTGTTTGCTTACTTTTTTTTTTCCATGAAAAGCTAATATCGCTCCAGAATAAAGTAACTCAACACATAGAAGTGAGGAGATAGATTTTCTTAGTTGTATTTCAAACAACAAGTCTCTATTTTCTTTCCTAGATGTTCTTGAATAATGTTTGGTTTATTCCATTGTGTATATTCCTTCTGCAACTTAAAATGACCTTTTTCCTCCTCTTTGCACAAACACTGGGTCCTCAAGTTTGCCTTTGTCTGTTTAGTACTTGCGGCTTCATGGTGACTCAGGAAAGCTGTTGCTGTCCTGAAATGTTCCCATCCAACCTGTAATAGCCAGAAAAGCCTGCCATTTCCCCATGGGGCATGAGTAGGGTCAGTGGAGATTCGAGTCATGGGGTATTGTTGAGGCGTGGAAAGTGTCTATAAAGGACAATTCTATAGGGCATCTGCTCCTAGGGAGACTCATTTGGGTTAGCTTGCTGTAAACTTAAAAGATACAGGGGAAAATTCAAACCATCATTTGGGTAGTAGTTGAAGGCTTGTTAATATACTTAGCAAGGACCTAGGTTTTCCTATTATTGTTTCTAATCTGTCACTTTCTTTCCTCAAAACATTTCAGGATCAGGAAAGAAGATAAATGTAGAATTATAATAATTGAGAATACTCTCTGGGGGAATCCTGCCTCCAATTTCTGCATTTGAGGGATCTAGTTCTTTTCCCACTTGAAACATCTGGATGAAACATGGCCATATATCTGGTATAGCTTTCTTGGTCATGCATGCCTCCTATCTCCTTGATGCCAGATGCCATGATTGATAGCTTCCCATCTTACTCTAAACAGTGTCCTGGCTTTGACAGTTATGTAATTATGTTACAGTAGTACTGCTGGTCAGTGTTCCTTGTTCTGTAGATATCATATCTGTTGGTTATTGGTAACCAAAGGGATCAGGCAAAGAACTGCTTGTGTGAGCCCAGTTCTCCTGAATGCAGTAATCTGACACTATCAGAGGCCCAGAACAGTTTCCATGTCCCTTTACTCCTTTTATGCTGTTACTTGGGCACACTCTGGCTTCCTGCTCGGAAACCTTACTGACCTAGGCTTCACATAGATGATACTTATTCCTTCTAAAAATAAAGGACCAATCAGTAGGACACACAACACAAACTAGACAAGATTCAAAGGTGCGTGCACCTCCATCCAAGAGCAGATTTATAGTCATAGAGTGAAAGACTTTAGAAGATTCTTATTATTTTGTCATTTGCTTGTATCCTGATTGATTTTTTCAGAAAGAATTTCCTGAGCATTTACTATGTTGAGTTGTAAAGATACACAGTGAATAACACAAGACCTCAGTCCTTGTCTTCCTAAGATTGTGCTTTAGCAGTGAAGAGAGAGTTTAGAACAACAATGAAAGTTAGAATTGGTGTTGGGACACTCTTATGAGTAGAGTCTGTTTACTGAAGACCCCTGATACGCTAGCTCAAGAACGAAGGGCTGCCTTTGATGCTATAAAAGTAGCTTAAAACCAGGGATAACACATCTGCTTTCAGGCATTTGATACCTGAGGGTGTGATTTCTGAATTGCAGGGCAACACCGTGGTATGTTTTGTTACTAAACTGCCAAAGTCTTCAAAGTGTGAGTAGCAGTTTCTTCCCCCTCCAGCAGAGGCAGAGTTCCTGTTGCTCCATCCACATCCTCGCAGCAGGCGGTGTTGGCCCCGCTTTGTATTTTACCCATCACACTGGAAGGCGCTCAGTGTTCTCTTAATTTACAATTCCCTAATGGAGTTTGCTGTTGAGCACCTTTTATTTTCCATTTTATATCTCATTTTTCTTACTGCTCTGGGTCACAATTCTAGAATTTCACTGAATAAGAGTGAAAAAAAAATGCCTACCCAGTCTTATTCCTTATTCTAGGGAAATTCTTTCCAGTTTTCCCCATTTAGTATAATTTTTAGCTACATGTTTATCCTATTATGTTGAAATATGTTCTTTGAATTCCTAGTTCACATATGACTTTTATATCCATCAATGAGAGATGTACCTTTTAATTATACAGTTCAGACCATTTAGATTTAACGCTGTTTTGGAGAGATATTTGTCAATTTCTATAATTTTATTGGCCCTTTCAAATGTCGTTCCTTTCTTTCTCTTGATTCACCTTATGGTTATTGAGTTGGATATGTGTGATTCTTTTGCACACATCATTTGTCATTTGTTCATCTCTTTCTCTCATGGACTATTTATTTTTTCTTTTTTAAACTCTCATGTTTGTGGCTATCTTTCTTATCATCTATGTGTGGTATTCCTTAAAATGTCATTAGCAGTGCTGGCTTAGTGTTCATGAATAAAGTGAATAAAGTTGTTTGAATCCCCTTTCAGATCATTAATTGTTTTTAAAACAAGACTTTTGAACTCCTTGGTATTTCAACCATTTCAGTGTTTGGATTTAGGTACTGAAGACTTGGTGAATATTTGAAATCAAATTGTCTTTATTTTTTCTATGTTAAAATGAATACATCTGCTGAGATGTTCAACTCTGTCACCTTTATTTGAGGGCTCTTCAGCCAGCAACTGTTTCTAAATCCTCAGTGCCACATAGAAAAGAGAGTAGGATCGAAAGGTTATTCCTGGACAAACTGTCAGCCCATGAAAGGAAACAGCCAGAATTGACCACAGTCCAAGACCACAGCTCCAGAGAAAGTAGACTGTTTTGCTTCTCATCCACCTGTGCCCCTTTTCTAAGCCTCGGGAACAATGTGCGGAAGAAAGGGTGTGGTAGAATGTAAGGGCTGCGATTGGGGTGAATGGTGAAACTACAGCAATATAGTCTGGACACTCATTTGATCAACTTGATTGAACATACAAGCCCCCCCTGCTGGATGGTGGGACCCATGAGCCGTGTGGGTTTGGGCACAACTGCTTGCAAATTGGTTTTACATGAAGGATGATTGTACTCATAAATTATTACTTAGTGTTAAAAAATGAAAAAAAAAACTGAGGAAAAAAAAAGAAAAGAGAAAACAAACTGCAGCAACAAAAATAACAGCAAACCATATTAGCTGGTGCTTTATGAGGTCTGAAGTCTGGGCCACTAAGTGTCTGTTGACTTATTCTGCCATTCAATTCAGAGACTTCTCTTCTTTGCTTACCAGGAGCCACTCCTGGCCAGAATAAGCTTTTCTCAGTGGTTCTATGTCTGATCCTCACCTTCTCTAGAACTGCTTTATGACTTATTTCCATGGAGATACTGATTTCCTTTTATTTTTTAATTGATGTTTTGTGTATATCAGACATCATTTTCAATTCAGTTCAGGCATATTCCCCTTTCCCTTACCCCCATCCTACCCCACCCTACCCCACCCCAGGTCATGCATTCTGCCATACATGTCCTGATCTTTCTCTCAGTTTTTTTTCCAGTTTTTTTGTTGTTCTCTCCAACTTGTATTGCTACAGTAATATATATAATTATTATATATATATATATATATATATATATATATATATACAAATAACTTGCATTGGAGATTTTTCCTAAAGATGTCGTGTTTTCCTTAAGGAAGTGCTTGAAGGTTCTCTTTGGCAATCCCCAAAAACATCATCTGCACTTTTGCTCCACTGGGTCTTTCCCTCCCATGGTTCCCAATGAAGCCGAGTAAGTACATGAACTATCTCGATCCCCGTGTTTGCTCCATGATACAGCCCAGGTAGTCCAACAATGGCAGTCTATATTCTGACAAGGCTGACTTCCCCTTAGCTGTTTAGTCCACAAGCTGGGTATCTCAGTAGTCCCCATCTGGCATTGAAAGTTTGGAGGATTCTTGGAGAGACATGTGTCTTTGAGGAGTGCCAAGAGTGGTGGCAGCCACAGAATAGATACATTTGCCAGTAAGAATTGAATACCACCAAACAACAGTACTCTCTCTTTTTTCTTTTTGTCTTTTACTAAGATCTCAAGTTTTATGTCTGCAGTAGATTTTATCTAGTCTTACTGATTGTGATTTATCTGGTTGTACTTTCCTTTTGGATGCTTAAGGCCACACAGTTAGCCCAGATTTAACCAAGGTTTTTTGTTTTCTCAAGGTCAGTTGAGGATCTGGTCCTCAGGGTCTCTTGGGGTATTTTTTTTGGGGGGGGGAGGTGGGAGTGCCTTGCTCCTTTCAGCTTTTCTTTTTTTCTTTTTAATTTTTTAATTTTCTTTTTTATATTTAAAAATATTTTATTTATTTTTTTTCATTTTTTAACACTAAGTAATAATTTATGAGTACAAGCATCCTTCTTGTAAAACCAATTTGCAAACAGTTGTGCCCAAACCCACACAGCCCAAGGGTCCCACCATCCAGCAGGGGGGGCTTCTATATTCAATCAAATTGATCAAATAAGTGTTCAATCTATATTGCTATAGTTTCACAATTCACCCCAATCACAGCCCTTACATTCTACCATGCCCCCTCTTCTGCAGATTGTTCTCTAGGCTTAGAAAAGGGGAACAGGTGGTCAAGAAGCAAAACAGTCAGTCTTTCTCTGGAGCTGTCATTTTGGACTGTGGTCAATTCTGGCTGTTTCCTTTCACAGGCTGACAGTTTGTCCAGGAATAACCTTTCAGTCCTACTAATGAAGCACAGGCATTTAGATATATAGGTATTTAAACAGTACTAATTGTTATGATAGGTTACGTTGGTATAGACACAGATATTTGGATGGTATGTTAATCTATGAATTACATTTTTTTCCTATAAAATATGACAGGGTCTTTCTGTGGCTTATAACATCTCCTAACTGCTAGAGGATGTAAGCTTGTGGCATCAGCTATGGGTTATTCCTCCAAGGAGAGAGCTAATAGCCAATTAGATTTGGGATATATGGGCATATGGTTGCCACTGCTGCACAGTATTTCCAGGCAGGTGAGGCGTAGCTGGTGCTGATGGAGGAGTCTTGCTTGACTTAAGGAGACCTATATTTGCTTTATTGGTTTAGTGGCCTTTGATAACACTCTCTGGTATTCCAGAGACCAACTGTACACTTGCAAGTGCAGTCTCAATACATATCTCCCATGCTTACATCAGGTCTTTGACAGCAGGGCCTTATCGCCTCTCTTCTTGCAGGTATCCCAGTTTACAGGCAAGAAGCCTTTCCCTTTTGTGGGGGCTTAGATCCCCTGGCCAACATCTCCTTGGTAGAATAATCCATTGCTGATATCAGAACTCTCCTGTATTAATATATTTTGCTTAAGTGTACAGCTTAAGGAGACTTTAGTATTATATTTGGTTCTGAACAGAGAATAATCCTTTTCACAGTTCCTATGTCTATTAGTCAATTAAAGAAGGCAGTTTTACCGGTTTTATAAGAGATTACCTCTATGACAGTTGGCTCCAATTTACAGTTAGAGAAAGACCTCATCATCATCATATTCCTCCTTGCTCTATGAAGGAGAAGTAAGAAAATCTCTCCTATTAAAACTTTGTGGCTCCTAGAAGGTAAGTTTCATTAGCACTCATTATAAATAGTTGTTACAAGTAGGATCCACAGAGGGGTTTGATGCCTGTAGCAGTCTGATGCTTTTCTTCCTTTCAATGTTCAGATGGGCCAACCTTTCTGCTGGCACTTCCTGGTACATCCTACACAATGCAAAGCTGTCAACCTGGGCTACATAGTGAAAGTCTGTCTCAGAAAAGAGGGGGGGGGGAAGAGGAGGAGAAGGTGAGGACAGGGGAAGGGAGGGGAGAGCAGGAAGGGGGAAAGGGGAGAGAGAGGGGAAGAGAGAGGAAGGGGGAAAGGAACAATGGTATGGAGGAAAAAAGAAGGAAAAAATTTCTCTTAATTTCTTTGAACACTTATTTTGACTTCAAAAAAAAGAATAATAAAATTACTATAACCCATGATTCACACATATTCACTTAAAGAAACAATAAAAGAGTATCAAATGATATCACAAAAAAACAATGCAAAGCTGTGTCTTTTCTTTCTTAGCCATTAAGTTGGTGACGTTTTGACCTGTGGGAACATACAAATCTTTTCCCATAGTTAGTTTTAAGATTTTAATTGTAAAGTTTTTGACAAAAAGTTTTCATATATATCTGTATCCCCCCTTTTTATTTTAGGTTTTTGTTTTTTGGCCCATGAGTCTCAAAAAGGCATTTGTAGTACATGTACCTATAGGCAGGAATCAAGGCGCAGATTTCATCAAATTCACCCAAGGTATTTTGGGTGACTATATGTTGTTAACTTGGGAAGCAAACTTAATTTCTTAAGTTAAATCATCCTCCAGGTAAAAGAGAATGCTACAAGATGATACTGTACAACAGAAAAATTATAGAGAACATTTGTATGTGCCAATCCCCAAGTTATTGTTATACAGATTTTAAGTAAAACCAATGTGGATGACAATTCGTATTTCCAATTAACTAAGGTGCATTACCATTTTTATCAGAACCTTTAAACTAATGTTGTTTAATATACACATATTTACTTTTACTAAGTCCTAAAACACCAGGTAACCTGTAGGCAGAGTCTGAGCAAAATTGGATACTTGTTGAACTCACGTCAATTAAATATACATTAATCAAACATAGGCCAGTGTCCCTCTCCCGCCCCTCCCACCCCTCCCAATTCACCATTTCAGTCAGTTTTCTGATGCAGTCTTTCTGTTGTTGTGCTTCATTCACCAGTTCCATCCACTCAAGGATAAAATCAGGTCTTGCTAGACCAGGCTTCCTTTTCTGAAGCATGAGCAGACTTTCCTCTTTATAGACTGGACACTGGCTGAAGTCCCATTAGTGGCTCTCCAAGACCTCCCTGAACAGGAAGACTGGTGACACACATTTTCAGGACATTTCAAGAGATGCCCCCATGCATAATCCCTAAGACTTGAACTGAAGATCCAAACTTGAGCATATACAATTTCAGCCACCTCATATTTGACAAGGGGGCCACGAAGACTCAATGGAAAAAAGACAACATCTTCAGAAAATGGGGTTGACAAAACTGGATCACCACTTGTAGAAAAATAAAATTAAACCCCTACCTCTCATCCTGTACAAAAATCAACTCCAAATGGATCAAAGACCTCAATGTGAAACCAAAAACTCTGAAGGTGATAGAAGAAAAAGTCGGCAGCAACTTATCAGACATAGGTCTAAATCAGACAGCAGCTGCACAGGAAATAAGGTTGACAATTGACAAGTGGGACCTTATTAAACTCAAAAGTGTCTGTATAGCAAAAGAAACAATCAGGGAAGTGAAGCAAAAACTCACAGAGTGGGAGAAAACCTTTACTGCGGATACATCTGATGGAGCATTAACTTCCAGAATATATAAACTACTCATAAAACAAAGAAGTAAGAAAACAAATGACTCACTCAAAAGATGGAGTAAAGAGACTTCACAAGTGAGGAAATAGAGATGGCTGAGAAACAACTTAAAAAGTGTTCAACATAGCTAATAATTAAGGAAATGCAAATTAAAACCACTTTAAGATATCATCTCACCCCAATAAGGCTGGCAAGGATCCAGAAAACAAATGATACTAAATGCTAGAGAGGATGTGGGGAAAGGGGAACACTCATCCACTGCTGGTGGGAATGCAAACTTGTACAACCACTATGGAAAGCAGTATGGAGAATCCTTAAAAGACTCAAAATGAGCCTACCACCTGACCCAGCCATACCACTTCTTGGAATATATCCATCGGACTCATCTTACCACAGAGATACATGTACAGCCATGTTTATTGTAGCTCTCTTCACAATAGCGAAGAGCTGGAACCAACCCAAGTGCCCCTCAACCGATGAGTGGATAGAGAAAATGTACATCTACACAATGGAGTTCTATGCAACAGTAAAGAAAGATGACATCATGAAATTTGCAGGTAAATGGATGGAACTAGAAGATTTTATGCTAAGTGAAGTAACACAGTCCCAGAAAAACAAAAGATGAATGGTATCTCTTATCTGTGGATGGTAGTACCAAGTACCTAGCTGTAAGACAAACTGAGCAACGTTAATGTTATATTCCTCATGCTCTAAAGACAACTGTGCTCTTGCATTATGAATCCCTAAACAGGTTCTAGAGCTGGCCTAACATTTATTTTCAGACCTCAGGTTTTTGGTATATGATGGAGTGTATGCGTGCATCTTTTAGAGTAATATGGGATTAAAATGGAAAGATGTGAATCAAGAAATATGATATGGAAATAACATACAATTTGTTTCCAAAGGATACAATTTTAATATAGGTGCAATATAATAGGCTGGTGCAACTTAGCCTTTCTGGGTGCTTAAGGACCATACTTAATGCCTGTACCAATTTGGCAGAGAGACTTAAGGGATAACTTTGTTTCTTGCCCTCAGAGATACTGATTTCTAATGGTACTCACCTTGCAATAAAGTCACTATCTTATTAGCCTTGTTCTTTCATTTTTAGAGCTACATAAAGGAAGCTTCTCAACCCCCATCTTACCTGGACTAAGTTGGAACTCTGTTTCATTCATTTTTAGAGCAGGGTATGATGGATTTCCAATGACTGGCTCTTATGTTTAAAACCATATTGAGGGCAGGTGTAGTGCTGGTATAAACCCTACAAAGTCATAATGTGGAAGACAGAGGAGAAGGAAGACATGTTTGAGGCAAGCCTTGGCTAAATAAATTGTGATCTCAAAATAAATAAATGAATAAAATCAAATTTAAAGAAAGGAAAAGAGGAGAGTTGCCCTTAAATTTTTGGAATATAAACGTTACTATAATCATAATTGACAAGTTTTTGTCCTGGGTACATACTTTTGAGGAACTACTATGTCATATGGTAAATGCATATTTACTTTAAAAGAATATATAGCACCTTTCCCAAATAATTGAGCATCGTAGGAAAGTGCTGATCCATATTCACGTCAATTTGGCATAGTAAATAAATGTATCCTTTCTTCCTTCTGATTCATATCAGACAGGTGTATAAGCCAATGAAGTGATTGCCAATTTAAGTGCATATAAATATGGGCCTCTGTCCAAGGAAAACTAAAAGCAAGAGAAATAAATAAGATGGTATACTTCCTATGAGAGTTGGCTCCCTCAAAAGGAGATAACTCCTTTTTCAAACCCACAAACAGGTTATGCTGCAGACTCTGTGTATTAGAAACCCATTGTAGACCACTTCAGATTCTGTAATCTTACCTCTTAATGCATCTATGGCCTAGTCTAACAGTCTTACACAGGCCTTAAATAACCCTGCACTGCACTGGGCAGCACCTCCCTCATATCCTGCTTTGAGCTTCAGAGCTGTTCTGAGCCTGTGGAGTAGCATGAACACCTGCCACTCATATAGTGCAACACTATGTAGCAGTTTAGAACTCTGCTTGGCCAATGAGGCTGGAAGGCAATAAATAAATAAATGCTTTGATTTTTTTCCTCTGGATGGATGACCTGTTGTAAGGTTCCTCTGAAGGTCTGAGGCACTGAGCACCCACAGTGAACTAGACGTCATCAGTGCAGATGCTTTACTTCTATTCCTGTTCTGCTGCCCTCTCTTCCTTCTGTTCATTATGATCATTTTCCAAATAAGCTACACACATGTGGGACTTTGTCTCTGGGTCCACTCTCAAGGAATCCCATTGATGACATTGTAGCAGAAGGAAACATTAAGAGGTTAGGTACAGGAAAATAATGTTATGCTAATGGAAACTATTTTTTTTTGTCTTTCCGATACACTGGAAACGTTTTAGAAAGGTCCTTTTAGAAAAAAAACAAACAACAACAACAAAAAAACCCCCAAACAATTAGTTTCTTTGCGATAGGGGAAATAATAGGACTATAATCAAGATGAGTTGTATAAACTGACTTTCTTTAATGAGATTACTTCATAGCTGTCAAAAAAGGCAACTTTTTTTACACATTTTAAGAAGAAACTGAAACAAAATCAAGAGGTAGAGGAGTAGCTATAACAACGGACAGGATCCTTCCAAACCATGGATGACTCAGGATGGAGTTAGCTTGTGTTGGAGTTCCTGGTATGACTATAGAAACACTGAAGGATATAGGGCTCATTTTAGGGTCTGCATGGCTAGTTGTATAAATTTTTTAATGAGAATTTTGTGGACCCTGTGGGTATTAGGACCACACTTTTTTAGACTCATGTTTATTTGGTTTTGCATGTTATAGAGTTGTTGAATTTCAACTGAGGAAAGCCATATTGTATGCTGAGAATATGCTGACTTTATGGTCGTAAACTACTTTCTTCTACCAGTAATGCAGAAGAGTCTTCCTTCAAGGCTTAAGGCTGACAATGATTTCATTCTGCAGAAGTTAGGCTGTATGTTGCCTGTATAAGACACCTTTGGGAAGGAAATAAAGTCTTTTCATATTGCTGATTCCAACCACTACAACCCCTAAATATCTATCTCCAGTTTTCATTGCTATCTCTTTTTGGTCAGTATCTGTAGATTTACTTCCCTACCCCTGAATTATGTCTCAGCAACAGACCTCATCATTTGTTGTACATTGTTGCTTAGGAGGCTATGTGGCTTGTTGCTAACAAGCATAATTATGGAAACCACAGGATAATAGCTGCTTGAGCACACTATTGTGGTCCATTTATGGGACAGGATTTTCCTGCCTGTGGATTGCTGAGGTTTCATGTTAAAACACATTCTCCATGAAGAAGAGCTCAGAGGATCCTGGGATAAATGTGCCTCAGGACAAGAAGCATATGTCACATTGGAGTCTTTCCTGCTAAGTGGCTTTGTGTCTTATCTAATGACTCTGGAAAACCCTGGGATTTTGATGCTGGTATTGTTAATAAGACATGTTCATGTTATTTTCTTTAGCGAGATAATTTTCCCTAAGTAGAAGTTAGACATGTCAACAGTTCCTCGCAGGTAAATGTGAGGACAGTGTGCTCCAGACAGCACTGGTCATCTGTAATTCTCCCGAAGTTATGATGGACTTTAGAAGGACTTCCTTCTTAGTGCTGTTCTTGCCCAGTAGGTGGAGAGCTGAGTCATTAGGATACAAATGCATAGGGAGGAGCAAAAAGTGAAGGCTTAGATTTCCTTTTAAACACAGAGCTCCAGTCTAACCTGCCAAACTTCACATCAACATCGGAAGGCACGAAGGTAAAGAGCAATATTTCTGTACTTTGTGATCTCAATTGAGTGGCTTTCAAAAGGAAATAAATAAGAGTAAAATATGGCATTTGGCAGGTATATAATGAGTCAGAAGAGGGGTAGCTTATTATTTAACTTAATGCATCATTTTGCTGACATCTTGGTAAAGCCCTTAGCATACCTGAATGGCATTGATAATGTGTGTCTTAAAACCATTAAGTCAGGTTCATTTGATTTCACATGTTTTATTTAGTAAAGGAATTATACTTGTATCTTGTACTTAGGATTAATCATGATTCTTTAGATAAGGGTTATTTTGTACTTTTTGTGGTTTGTATTTGTGTGTGTGCGTGTGTGTGTATGTGTGTGTGTGTGTGTGTGTGTGTGCATGTGTGCAAGTGTATGTGTATATGTGTGGAAACCAGAGATTGATGTTAGGTATCTTTCTCTCAATTCCTTCTCCATCTTTTTAAAAAATATGAGACAGGGTATTGCCTTGCACTGAGAGCTTGGGTTGGGCCACAGTGGCTGTCCTGCAAGCCCCAAGGTCCTCCTCTCTTTTTCCTTTTCTCCTCTTGGGTTGGAGGTGCACGACACACTCAGCTTTTTTTGCTGGAGACCTAAACTCACGATTGATCCACAAATACTTTACTCACTTAAACCCTCTGTATGGTATTTCTTAGCTGTTTAGATTTTTAATTCTATCTATCTGACTTTATTAACCACCATATGTTAGAAAGAACTCTTTATTTTAATGCTCTCATTTTTTTTTTCTTTTAAGAAATTACTGCTCCATAATTTGTGTATTCTTGGGTATGAGTATGTGAAGTGTCATGGCTTACATTCCAGAGATGAGGTGAACATTGTAAACTTTCTGCTGTCTCTAAGAATGGCCATGTGTGAAATTTAACACATTCTGGGGAGCTGAAAAGTGAGAATAGCAGACTAGCAGTCATTTGGAGAAGGAAAGGTGGGCACTGTGACTGTCATGAGAGAAGAGACCTGAGGGTGAAGAAGACCTTCCCCAGATGTGCCTCAGGTTGTATAAAGTTGATGTGTCTGTCAGCCACATATGTGCCCCCAACCATACGCTGACCTGGGCTTCCTGTCCCCTCACGGGTCTACTTCTGATTCACAGAATGAAGCTGTCTCTTCCAGAACTCCATCTTCTTAACCTGGAAAGGATTAGAGACCAAGGGACGTTTCTTTGCTTCCTTCTCTCCCATCTCTACTTTCACATTCAATCTGCTTGGGAGAGATTTTTCTTGCCCTGAATTGTGAACAGAAAGGAGCTTTCCAAGAGGTTTCATACAATCCCCCTTCTCTTAGAGAATTCAACGCGAAGCTCCTCTAATAGTAGCATGATTTAAACTTTTCCTCCCTAGATGGCTGGGACCATTGTGAGATCTATGCATGTTTTATAAGATTCCATGTGCTGTGAGATTTCTGTCCAGAGTGGCTCTCCCTTCCCAGGAACTCACTGGGGAATCTTAAGTAGTCTGGAAGTAATAAAACCTTTAGAATGTTGCTCTCTCGAATATATTTTGATTTCTAGGTAAAATGAAGACACTGATAATTTCATAGGTACATTTTCCTTCCCTCATGGAATTTTCAACCTGAGAAAAATCAACATATTAAGTGGATCTAAATATGTAATTTATCCTCATATTTTTTGTGCATATCATGAAAATTGCCCAGATGTGGTAGCAATTGTCAATAGAAGGTATCATAAAAAACTAGTTGAACACAAGATTAACACTGGAACTGTTGTGAAAGAATCTTGCTTATGGCTAGAAATATAGAGCTCTAGAAAATAAAGATTTAGATATCCTTAATGCTATCTTAATGATGTGAAAACTCTGCCTTGTCAATAAACCTACCAGATACTTCATGGATTAATTAAAGTATTAAGTTCTAAAACTTTTCAATAAAATTAAATTATTTCAATCAATTAATTCAATATAATTAAATTATTTCTGTGTATTGTGAGCTACATTCTTTAAGAATTATAAGATGTAGTTGTGAGTTAAGGCTAATAATATTGTATTTTTAAGCTGTTAACCTTCAAACCAAGCCTATTGAGAGTATGATAATATCATTTAATAGCATATAACAGTAATCTGGAGAAGCATGGAGTTCAGAAGAGATGGACCCCAGTTCCAATCCTGCCTCTTCTACTTACAGTGTGTGGTCTGTCAAGTCTGTCCCACTTCCTCTACAGAAGTGCAGAGGCCTAGTGCATCCTCAAAGACTGAAGAATATGAGTCCTGTGTTTGCACTGCTTGGCCTGCCCAAGGTCCCAGTGACTGACTCACTTGCTCCACAAAGATATTCCAGTGCAGGTGTAAGCCAGGTATATGAAGATGTTTCTCCCAACACCTCCTGTGATGGTGTGATGTGGGATGCCATTGTGGGGTCCTTCCTGGAGAATACATAGGCAAAAATATGGTGGAAACACAATATACAGGAATGCAACCATTAGGAACTTTGTTTCCAGAGCAACATGTGTGAATCTGAATCACATCATACTAAGTAAAGAGAATAACCACTTTACAGAGGTTAATTATGAAAATAAAAAATATAAAATAAGTATATATACTAGCAAGTTAATATTTTACAAGAATAGGCATAAATAAAAGGATATGCTGGAAACAAATTAAAAATGTTGTCTAAGCAACATTTTTAATTTGGTAAAGGGAATGAATTGGTCCAAAGTGATGAACAGTGTCTTATGTATTTCAATGATGGGCTTGTTCAAGAACCAAGGAGTGTGATTTTCTCTAACTTCTGTACTTGTGGCTATAAAATAAGAAACTAAGAGATACACAAAATAATAAAAGCACAGGACATAACAAGTGGCCTCACAGTATGTTCTAAAGGCATTTTTATGGAACTTTAGTTGCTGCAAGTCTTCAGTAACTATATGTGGATAGTCTATAGGAGAAGTTTGACACCATTTAATTTAATAAGTACAGGGCTGGAGAGATGGCTCTTGTAAAGGACTTGGGTTCAAATCCCAGAACCCAGATTGTGGCTAACAACTGTGAGTAACTCCAGTTCCAGGGGATTTGATGCCTTCTTCTGACCTATGCAGGCATTGCATGACATGGTGCAGTTACATACATGCAGGCAATATACTCAAATACATAAACTAAATAAAATGTTAAAAAAGATTGCAAAAATGAAAAAATACATTAACTTATAAATCTGAAATTATATCCCTGATTGTGACTTCCCTACCAAACTGTGAGGACGAATGCAGAATCAGAAGTGTCTGGCTTGGACATACTTCATTACTGGGTGAACTTTCATTATTAAGGTAACTAAAAATGGTTTTCAAAGACAGTAATTATCATTTAAATTATAGAGAGAACATTATTAACATGAGTTTGAAGAATGACATCCTATTGAAAGCATAGGCTTGTGCTTTAGTGAAATAAGAGGAATAAATCTGTTATATTTCTATATTTTTAAAGATTTGATAGTAAATATGAGGATAACTTGGGCTTGCCTTGTTATGTAATTGCTTGGTGATAGTACACTGTGTACAGTGGTCTAACAACTGGAATCTAGTCCATTGTTATAATTTTTGCTTAATTATAGGGAGGTGTGATCATGTTCTTCACCATGTTAATACCAGGGCTCATTGTTCTGCAAGTGCACAAGTGACATGTTCCTTCAGGTCTTTCGCTCCCTGACAGTGGATAAGCCACAAGCTCTCCACCCTCTCTCTGGTCTGAGTGCTGTGTTCTCTTAGATCTTTATGACAGTCTGGGCACAAAACACTGTGTTTTGATGGGACACATGACAGAAATGTCTGACTCAGTGACGCACAAGGTCACACCCCACAGAGTACAGGTCCAGTGAGCTCAGGTCAAATGCGCACAGCTGAGAACGCTGTAAGTTAGTAAGTACAAAACAAATTTTTGGTTCTTTTCTGTCTGCTATGCTCGTTTTACTCCGACTACTTAGCTCATCGTTATAAAATAGCTACTTTAATAGTAGTTGCATGTAGATGGCATAATCTGAAAGGAAGCTGGTTTCCTATGGATCTCTTCTTATCAGCCTTTTCAAGAACAAGGATCTCCTTAGGAAGGACTATGGAAGTTGCTGAGTTCCAAGCCTCTCAGGACAAAGGCTTCAGAATTATCTCAATTGTTTTGGCCAATCAAGCCTTGTTCTAGGATTTAGGGATAGTAAACCGTCAATGTTCATCCTCACAGGCCAAAATAAGGGCAGGGAAGGAGTGTTGCATCATGGACGGTCAATATTAAGGAAATGCTGTCTGTGGACAGTTCAAAATTATCTGAAAAGCGATGTGTAAAATGAGCTGACTGTTGGAAATCATTGTTATGGGGCTCACAGAGCAATGAGTGTGGGAGGGAGTATATGAGAAAGAAAAATCAGACAAAAATCTGTTCAGAAGTTCTGAGATGACTAGACCACCTGGGAACCAGCCGGATCCTAAGGTATTTGGGGATTTCTGTCTTCTCAGTGGAGTGTGCGAGGCTCTCAAGGACACAGTACGTGTGTCTCTATCCACGCCATCCACTGCTTTTGGCTTCATATTTCAATCTCTTGACATGTAAAATCCATCTCTCTGTTCTCTGAGGCTCTAGTCACTTTGGTCCTTTTATAGGACTGCTCTCCCTGTCTGCCTATCCCTAGAAAACACGCCTCTCATTTCATTCTTGAAGACGCAACAGGGGCCTCATCTCCAGAAACTCTCCCTGAGCCTCTCAAGTTGGCTCTGCATCCCTCTTCTGCGCCTCCATGGACTCGTGCGCATGCCTGCCAATCATTGTACTCATTGGACTTGAAATTCTCAACTTCGTTTCTTTCACAAATGCTTAGCAAGAGGCTCTGCTATGCCCCGGGCTAGAACAAAGCATAAAAACAAACAGAAATATTTTCTCTAATAAAGGCAGTGGGCTAGAGGGGGTAGATCAGAAAGTAAATGTTTGAGTAACAGGTCAGGTGGTATGTGCTAGAAAAAAAGATAAATAAGGAAATGTGATATAGGGACTTGGGCTGAGTTTTCAAAGTGAATGTTCAGAGAAAGCCTTATTAAAGAAAAAGTAGACTGTTTTGCTTCTCGTCCACCTGTGCCCCTTTTCTAAGCCTAGGGAACAATATGCGGAAGAGGGGGCGTGGTAGAATGTAAGGGCTGCTATTAGAGTGAATGGTGAAACTACAGCAATATAGTCTGGACACTCATTTGATCAACTTGATTGAACATACAAGCCCCCCCGCCCCCCCCTACTGGATGGTGGGACCCATGGGCTGTGTGGGTTTGGGCAGAACTGCTTGCAAATTGGTTTTACATGAAGGATGCTTGTACTCATAAATTATTATTTATTGTTAAAAAATGGAAAATAAGAAAAAAGTAAAAAAAAAAAAGAGATGAGAGAGAGAGAGAGAGAGAGAGAGAGAGAGAGAGAGAGAATGACCCAGAATTTCCCTAAATAGTGCCACCTACTAGAGATCAGCTGTTGAGTTCCTGGGCCTGTGGGGGACATTTTACATTCACAGGATTACAAGGATTACAAGGTCAGTGAAACTTGATGATTAGATGAGATGAGATCCTCTGGGGTATGAGTATAAAGGCAGGAGAGAGTCAGAGCTGAAATCCATAAGTATTATGATTAAAAGAGGTCCGAATGCAGGAAAAGCCCACACTAGGGACTGAGGGTTTCTCCAGAGGCAATAGGTAAACTAAAAGAGACTGGCCACCTGGAAGACACAGTAAAGAAGTGTTTGTTGGCAATCAGCCCCAGGCATATTGAAGTCTCCCTTGAGGGCGGGAAGGACTCTTGGAAATGTTTGTGTCTACAGGTCTCTACAGTTATTGTTGCCCCAGCAATGTTTGTGGGACAGAACTCTTCTTCATCAACGTACTCCTTTCCTAAGTTAACACATATTTCAGCATCATCTTTACTTGCTCTCACATTCTTCAGTTTTCACTCATGACATGGCTATGAGTGGTTGAGGGCAGGCTTTGAGCACCTCTCCATGGCCTGAGCTCCTTGCAGGCCTTGCCTTATACACTTGGACTGCCAATAAGGGCATATACTTGTACCCAGAGTCCAGGATCCCCTGGAACTGGGATTTTGGAAGGTTGTTAGCTGGGAACCAAATTTAGGTTCTCTGCCAGCACAATCAGTGCTCTTAACCTCTAAGCTGTCTCTCCAGCCCCTGCAGGTCATTCTTAAATGCATATTCATAGAAAGCTTTGAATTATTAGGTGGAAGGAACAGTAAATATTCATTCATATTTTGTATTCCTGTCTTCCCTATTTGCTAATCTATAAGAAATTGAGGCAAGAAAATGCATTTTTTTCCCTGAAGTGGTGTGCTTAAACACTGAATTTCAAGGAAATTAATAAGTGAAATCCAGTTACATCAAGTGAGGTCCTCAGATTATTTTCCCACCTTCTAATTCTTAGGCACAATTTGGTATAAAAATGGATTCTCTCCGCACAGCAAATGTGGAATTTTGCTTTGATGTTTTCAAAGAGCTGAGCAGTTACAACGCAGGCGGAAACATCTTCTTTTCTCCACTGAGTCTGTTTTATGGTCTAAGTATGATTCTCCTAGGCACCAGAGGAAAGACTGCTGAGCAAATGGAAAAGGTAAGGATTGGGGCACAAAATCCCCAGGACCCGGGACTCCTCCATGTGCTCCCTCTTATCTGTAAATAGTGTTCATCCTTTCATAAAGAAGTACCTCATCTTTTGAAGTAAAGAAACATGTTTGGGCAAGTCATATTTCTTTAAAAAAGTTTTAAATGACCGAATTTAATGCCAGTTAATACAATACATACCACACAAAGCATCTGTCTATTCCAAGTGAATTCTGGAGTGTCAGTTCTTGTTTTTGGTAACTTGAATGTAATAGAGAATTTATGTATTATACTATGGCATTAAAAATTAAAACCTAATATAACTCATTTTAGAAGTTAGTTTTTTAAAGGAATTTATTATTAAATGTAAACCTCATGTAGGAGATAAGGACTGTTATGCCCATTTTACAGATGAGAAAACAGAGGAATGGTGGCCTTTCATATGACAATGGCCCCTGGGTGGTCCATTCTATGTGTTACTGAGAATGTCTACAAGAATACCACTGGATAATGCTAAGGATACTTATTTTCCTTACAGTTGTAGTAGGAAACTGTGTGTTGTTTAACTTGGCTCCATGTAGGAAGGCGATATCCTATTTAAAGTTTCACAAAAAGGAGGGAAATGTAGAGGAACCTGCTATTGTAATTGAGAGCTCAACTCCTGGAGCTTGAAGAGCCATGGGTCATGGTCTAGAGCAAATGTGACTGACCTTTTGATCTCAGTTTACCTGACATAAAATGAGGTGATAGTACTTAGTCATGAAGCTATTGAGAGGATTAAAATAGATGCATAAGGACTTAACTCAAGACTTCAACATAACATTATTCAACGTTATCATTCAATATTAGTCTTGATCAGAGGTGGAAAATGAAAACAGCTCTCAGATTTTGTTCACTATACACTTATCTTGTGGTCCCTCTGTAATCTGTTTCATTTTTCTAGGTCCTTCACTACAACCGGTTTTCAGAATTCTTAAAATCAGAGGTAAAAGACTCACCTGAGGTATGATGATGTCATTGTTGCTCCCACATTACAGCAGCAAGAAAATGCACTCCAGAGATATATAGGGGAATTGGCTCTTTGACCCATAAGGGAGCCAGATCTGTATCAGTTAATCTTCCTGATAGTCACTACAATGTTTAGCATTTAACATATGATAATAATGATAGTATGATAATGAACTCATGCTCCCAATGCTTTCACTCACTGCTTAAGTATGCTTTATTTTTGGGAATTTCATACATGAGTATGTATCACGTAATTTCCATGCCTCTCCCTTTCTAACTCCTTCCACACCCTATACTCCTTCTCAGGTTCTTGTCTTCTTTGACAATCTTATTATCATTGCTACCAATAAACATATAGTTATATGCATGTATCTAATGCACTGATTCCATTTAGTGGAGTTCCTGGGTACATGTGTTTGGGGCTGCTCACATGGCATTTGATAGCCTCTTAGGGAGCTTGTCCCTGGGGAAAATGAATTACCCCTCTTTACATAGAACTTTCTGTTCTGTGCCTCTTGTTGATTCTGCCAGCTTCAGACATGCAGTGTTAGGTTCTTTCAGTCTGTGAGAATGAATGAGAAAGGGCTCTCACTATTTGACTTAAAATCTTATATGGTCCCTGATAACAGCTTGATCTACATGCTCTTAGACAATGGCACCTAGTTCTTTCCAGGAAGAATATTAATTCATTTATAGAGAATTCCCACATGAAAGTAGTTTGTTAGTGCTTGAGAATCTATAATATATAATATTGTTATATAATATATTATATGCACATATTTTTTCAAACACAACTCACTTCTCAGAACCTGGTTTATTATTAGGTGGTAGGAGCAATTCAGGAACCATTATTTTAAGAAATGTAGGCATAGCCCTTTGGTAACCATGAATTCTTAAGCAGTTCTCAGATATATCACAGTTGCAAAATTAGCAGAATTGCTACAAAAAAGAAATAAATGAATGTATCAGATGTCTATATGAAAACCTATGATATTTGAGATAGTCTCACAGAAAACTGAGACACTGGCTGGACATGGTGGCTCATGGCTATAATTTCAACTTTAGAAGAAAGAGGGAGAAGGATTGTGATAAATTTGAGGACAGATAAGTAAACATAGTGAGTTCCAGCTGGGGCTACATAGTCAGACTGGGTCCATTAAGTTAGGAAGAACAGGGATGAGACAGTGTAGGAGGGGACTAGACAGCTCATGGGGAAGGGAAAATGATCATAGCACATAGAATATAAGTAAGAAACTGTCAAAAATATGAAACATAAGAGAAAGAAAGAAAAGGTATCAAGATATTGAAAATAGAAATGTAGGGATAAAGGCAGTCATAGAATGTGGATTATTACTGTGAATATCCTTTTTTGTTCAGGACAATTTAAGCTTTTGAATTAAGCTATTAGGGCCAAGAAGAACACATGTTTCTCTGAAAAATCTATAACTGGAGTCACAGATGGTGAGATGATTTTGCTAAAGGAAATCTTGAGATGAAAAATGCTTGAATACATAAATTAAAAAAAAAGAAAAATGCTTGGACTCCAGCTTCCTGAATTCACTGCTATTTTACTTGAAGGCAAACATCTTGCTCTCCAGATACCATCATCACATTATTCATCTTTCCAACTCTAAGACATCAAACACTTGATGCTCCTTCTTTGTTCCCTGCTCCCAGTGCAGCCAGGCTGGAAGGATGCATGCTGAGTTTGGAGTCCTCCTATCCCAAATCAATCAACCAAATTCTAGTAACACCCTCAGCATTGCCAACAGACTCTATGGGGCAAAGACGATGACATTCCACCAGGTAAGCACACTTGGTACTCCTTGAATTTCATAATGTAAAGCCAGTAAAGAACAGGAAGTGCCAATGGTATTCTTTAAGACTATTCTACTTGAAATGACTTAGAATTATAGAGAAATAGTTTTTACGAGAATTCTCACTTAGAGTTCTGAAATACCACATGAAAATTTCTTAGTGTTCTAAAGTCTTTAAAGCTTTCCAGGAACCAAAGGCAGGGGTAAAGTCACAGCAGTGTAGTTTCTATGAATCTTTGCTTACGGATGAGGAGGAAAGAAAAGTAGATTTCTCATTTCTTTTATACAGGTCCTTGATGGTATCAAGAGGTAGCTGAAAGTACATTAAACTAGGGGCTAAGCGGCCTGTATTTTCTTTCACTTATTCATGTGGCTTTGGGCAAGCCACTTCTATCTCTAAAATGTGATTAGGCTAATTGCTTTCTAGCTCCAAAATTTAACATGATTTATTTATGCTCTTTCCCAACTGCATACCTATATGTAGTTTCACTGAGCATTTACTCAATCACCGTGCCAGTCAGTAATGAATTTATTATAAGCATCATTCCTTCAATCTCCACACTGAGCTAAGGTAGGGATACAAAATTGCCACTGTTCTATAGACTCTAAAGCTGATACTGAAAATTCCAGTTAACCAAGTTCACAGGTGAACTTGGCAAGTTCTAGGTTTGATTCTTAGCTAAAGTCACCTTTCTGCCCATGCTTGATATGAGCTACTGGTGCTCACGACATAGACGTGGCTTGATGTGGATTCCTTAGCTTTCAGAATGAAGCCTTGAATATCTTTTTTTTTTTTTTTTTGAGTTTTAAAGGAGGGTTTAATTTAATTATGACACCAGGCGACACTGAACTTGGGAGGAATGTGGCCACAAGGTGTGGGTTACAGGGTAATTTCTAAGCATAACAGCCAATCAGAGTTTAACATCACAATTAAAGTTACCAATCAAGTACACCAGCCAATCAGAGTTTAACACCACAGTTAAAGTTACCAATCAAAAGGAACCACACAAAGCATCAAGCTAGTTACAGAAGTGAGAGACAACAGTTAAAGTTAACCAATCAAGGGGAAAGGCATGAAGCAAGCAAACCAATCATTCTTAGAATGACTAAGGAAAAGTGGCTTAATGGTATCTGAGAACACTATCACGGAGTTTTTATAATCCTCTATGTCAATAATAATCTCATTTCTCCCTCTCATTGTGAGGTCTTCAGATCCTTGAAGGAAGTTCATAAGAGTCAACCACAGTTGGTGTTTCCAAGATGGAATAATATCTGCTAAGGAGGGGGTTGTATTGGGTCCTTAGCACCATGAATTTAATAGAATTTACCCTCTGGTTAATAAATCTGAGAAGTGAGTTAAGGTTGCATGGGCCACAAGTCAGAGCAACCAGAAGGATAAGTTTACTGGCAGATCCAGGAAGTCTTCAGCTCTCAACTGAGAAAGAAACTGGCTCTTGGGGGAGGGGTCTTGACCCTAAACTGCCTAGCCAATTTTTAGCTCCTACTTTTATCAAATTACCCTCTGAGGAAGTTATCCCAATTGCCAAGAGGGAATTGGGGTGCTGACCGCTCTGACTTCTTCCATGCTGAAAGGTGTGTAGGGGGTGGCAACTGGGGTACCCCCTGCTCGATGGGTCTATCTAAAAGACCCCCAAAAGTGTAACTATGAAGAGAACAAAGTCCTTGACTGGGGCCTGTGAAGGAGAAGTGAAGGCGAGAGTAGCTAGGTACATTTTCTAGGCAGGGAAACCGGGATGAACAGGGTGAATTAAATGTCCAACTTAAAAGTCCATTAGAATTTCTCAATGACAGTTTCTGAAGCATCCATTTATTGGGTTTCTCCTTTTGTTCATTTGGCCATAGTTTCTGGACTCAGAATCTCCTTTCCAGGCATTTTGATAGTCACCGTGTGAGTTTCCTCTTAGGTAGTTGTGAAATAGAAAGAGGAAATTTTATTATTTGACAATAGATCTCATAGGACTTTAAGTCTAATGTTTGCAAGCATAATCTCTCAGACTTTAAAGGAAATACAATGATTACTTACCTTTTGGGTGTACTTTCCTTCTGAGTGTTTAAATCCATACAGTTAGCCCAGATTAACCAACGTTTGTTTTCTCAAAGTCAGTTGTGGATCTGGTCCTCAGGGGCCACTCAGACTTTTTTTTTTTAGTGTGGGCTCTGGCTTCTTTTGGCTTTACATTTACCAGTTCCATCCACAGGAAGACAAAGTCAGGTCTTGCGGTACCAGGCTTCCCTTTCTTTGAAGAGACTTTCCTCTTTATAGACTGGATACTGGCTAGAGTCCCATTAGTGGATCTCCAAGACCTCCCTGCACAGGAGGACTAATGACTCAAAATTGCAGGACATTTCAAGAGATGCCCCCTTACATAGGCCCCTGGGACTTAGTTGACCTCAGAGGGCAAAGAACAAAGTTGTTCTTTAAGTCCCTGTGCAGAATTGGTATGGACATTAAGTATGGTTGTTAACCACCCAGAAAGGCTAAGTTACACCAGCCTGATACTTTTAATTACTGTATAATACTTTAGATGATTCTTGGACAAAAACCCAAGCAGTCTTGTATGATACTGACTGGAAGAGGCCCTTAACACCATAGGTTAAGCAGGCTTAGCCCATGAAAGAGAATTAAATAATTTCAGGCCTATCTTAAATGTAAACTGTTTATCACAATTTACTAAAAACAGGAACAGTCTCTTTCTTTCTCAGACCCCCCCATCCTGATTTATAGTTCTCCCAGAAAGGTAGGAGTTGTATCACAGACCTAAAGACAGGAAATAAGCTGATAAGGATTACCAAACCCATCCAAACTGTCTTCTTCTGGACTGCATGCATCTGGTTCAGGAAGGTAGAACCTAGCATTTTGAGCCAAATTATCTTGTTAGGTCAAAGGACATATCAAAAGAAACACTTGCGAGAAACATAAAGTACATCTTGCAGTAACCGTATTTGTCTGTGTCCATTTAATCCAAATCTGTAACAGGGAGTCCAGGGCAAGATAGGAGTGGACCAAAAATGAACAGTTCTGTATATTTCCAATCCTATTCAGGTCATTAGTAAACTAGCATAAGTGTTTATACCAATTTAATTTAACACAGGTGTCATGTGATGTGTATATAAAGCTTGGGCAAAAACTGAACACTCTTAAATAAACCTTGACTAGATATACATTTTACTTCTTAAACTACTTGACTGAACCTTAGAAAATTAAGCTTATTCATATAGTCTCACCTTATCCCTTCCATAAAAAAAAACCCTTAGACTTCAATCACTTGCATAGGCTTTCTAATCATCTTTATATAAATCCTTACTAAAAATATCTCCATCTCTTTATAAATCCTTACTAAAAATATCTCTCTAACATTTTTTTATCACCTTCTCATCTACTTTCTTAATACCATGAGACATAACAATATTTATGAACAGATTGACCCTTAGTTGTGCAGATTTACTAAGTAATTAATATTTAGTTCCCATGTAATGAGATGGGGCAGTTATCTAAAGTACATTAATATGAACTGTGAGATGTCCTTGAAGGCCTGGGAACAGGTTTTGATGACAAATTCTCTTTGACTGCTTAGAGGTATTTTAACATAGGCGTGGCAAATGTCCCCACATGTATAATGCATAGAAATAAATTACACCCTAGAACAGAAGTAATCATTCCTTAAGCTCCAGGTGTCCTGGAACTCTCCCATTTGTAGACCTGGCTGACCTTGAACTGAGATCCACCTGCTTCTGCCTCCCGAGTGCTGGGATTAAAGGCGTGCACCACCACACTTGGCTTGAACTAATATTCTTAAGGACCAAGAATCATAGCATAATTTAACAGTTTTAACTTATATGATAACTTACTTATAAATCAACTTGATTGGAGTAAATCATCAGCATTAGACATAAGCCTATATACTCAAACAGTTCCATAAAATAAATACTGTGGTTAGACACAATGTCATGACAAACTAGTTTCAAATCCCAAACTTTAACACCTTGATGAAAACTCTTAATCGGAGTAAAGTATGACTCTAAGTTTGTAACAGTCAAAATAATAACATTTAAAACTTCACAGTTTATACAGTACTGATGTTGTCTACCTATGGGGTAAACTTTCCTATTTTTAATTTAAGATTAATTGGATTCTTGGGTCAGTTATTTGTTTCTGATTCAGAAGTCCTACAGTAATGATCTTTATGTTATAGAACCATGTGTGTAGATTTTTATAAGCACATGCTCTAGCCCAGGTGCTGCTCATGAAGCAGTCTACTTCTCACAGCTACTGACGGCACTGAACTGATTCAGGTGCCAGACCCTGGATGGGTCTCTAGCCAGGGATATGGAAGCACAGCTGCCACGTGGGCACTCCGAGGAGCTCAGGAATTCCCTCCACCCAAGCCAGACCAAGATTCCTGGGTTTAATTGCTCATGAGAATTTTACTAATAGTTAGAAAAAGGCAGTTTACTTGTGGCTGGCTTGCCAAGCAGACCAGATGGGCTGACCTTGGGCTCACAGAGAACTGCCTGCCTCTTCCTCAAAAAGGCTGGGATTAAAGGTGTGGTGGGATTAAAGTCATACTTGGATTAAAGGGCAGGGGCCACAACACCTGGCTCAAGAGGCAGTTCAAATTTAGCAGAAAATGCCCAACCCCTAACCAAACAGGGTAGGGCTGCCGGAAAGGGACAGGACCAGAAAGATAGAGCAAAGACCAGTCCCAGAATTCATTCCCAGAACTGAAGGTGAGTTAATATGTTAAATCAGGGCTACAAACAGTCGGACGGATATTCTCAGGCTCACAGAGGTCTCAAAGAAACACAAATCAGACTGAGCATTCAGAGCAAAATACGTCCAAAGCAAGCAAGTTACCTCACACAATCATCTTGAAAGCAAACACAAAACAAAAGTCATCTAGAAAATAGGATCCTTAAACAACCAACTTAGATGCTGATTCCTATGAACAGTTACCACTCAAAAGTTGAGAAGTATTTGATAGACTCGGAGGTAATAAATTTAAAGATGTATACAGTATCCAAATTTTAGGCCCCTAAATGCATGGCATGGCAAAACAAAATGAATGATTCTGTGCACAGAAAGGATGGAAAGAAACTTGAAGTGGCCACTTTGTTTGATAGAACCAACATGAGACAGTTACAATGACTGAATTACAAACACACAATAAAACTGAGACACATGACGAGTAGGGCTACATGAATCTTAGACACATGGAAAAACAGTTACCATAAACACGACATAGTTACCGCCTTTAAATCTGGAAAAGTTGGATCCCTTTCTTTTCCTGTAGCCTGCAGTAGAAGATACAGAGGCTCACGTGGCTTTTCGTAGGGCGGGACTCCAGGGGAGTCTCTAAATTTTCCAGCAGAGCAGGGGTCAGGTTCAGTGGCAGCTGAGGACTCCTCACCCAAAGGGGAGGTTGGACCAAGAGGCCACCACCATTCCAGATCCTATAAAGTTCTGAGGCTATAGGGCTTTACTTTTGCTTTTGCTTTAGACTTGCTAATGAATGTCTCTGCTGAGTACCCTCCTTGGGGGTAGCCTCTTATCTCAGTGGGACCTCCAAATGTTGTAAAGTCACAGCAGAGAGACTGACAATTCACTAAACCATGTGGAGTTTTAAAGGAGGGTTTAATTTAATCACTATGTGGGGGCAATATTCAATTCAGGGAGGAATGTTGAATTTCTGTTTTGAGGAATGTCGAATTTCTGTTTTCCTTCCATCCACACCCTGGTGGATTAAGCTGTCTTTGATGTGTGACATCTATGGTGGTCAGAATTTTTATATTTTGGCTGGGGAGACCCTTTTGGTACTACAGGCATTTCAGGAATATTCCCTCTACCGCCCTAGAAGCTTATAGGAAATGTGTTATGCGGAATACCTGATGTGAGAGCTTAAGACCCATAGTCCTTTGTGTTAGTTGCTTTCTCATCTCTTCATCTACAACAAACACTGACCTAGACAACACAGTAGAGAAGTGTCGATTTTGAAGAATGACTTTTGAATATGTTCACGAGGTAATAAGTGAGTCATTTAATCGCCGTACTTACCAATTTTTAATATATTATTTTAATTTTATGTGTATGAGTGTTTTGCTTGCATGTAAGTGCATTCATGTCATGCAATGCCCATGGAGGCCAGAAGATCTCCTGAAACTGGAGTTATGGATGGTCGTTAGTCATCATGTGGTGTTGGGAATCAAACCTTGTTCCTCTGCAAGAGCACCCAGTGCTCCTAACCACGAAACCATCAATCTCTCCAGCCCAGGTTACCAACTTTTCTAGCCTACAGAACTGTTGTTTCTTTACTTTGAAGAGCAAAGCATAGGGACAATAAATAATTAATCATCATATACAATTTAACAGTATTCTCTGAATGTATTCATATATGAAAACTAGTGGTATGATGGGAAAGCCAAAAATTTCTGAACATTTTTTGGAAAATGCTTTGGATTTTGATAAATTTATTTAATTGAAAAGAAGTACATATGGATTGTTCTCTTCTTTCAAGCTTGCCACATGAACAGTTGTCTTTATGTTAGGACTTTCGAACATCCTGGCTGTATTTATTTTTTGTGATCTTTAAACAGTTTTTCTTGCCTGCATAATGTATGTGCATGTGCTTGTCTCTGTGTGAGAGTGTGGAAGTGTCCCAGCCCCCAGCCATGTTTGTGCATGCGGAGCTAAGAGGACAGCCTTGAGAGTTGGTCTTCTCCTTCTACACTATGTCCCACTGTATATACCAGGTAGCAAGGGGAGTCTTTTGTCTCTGCTTCCCATCTCCTAGTAGGAGCACTAGGATTATGGGTGCATAATGCTACGTCTGGATTTTATAGATAATTGGGACTCAAACTAAGCTCCTTATTGCTTGCATATCAAGTACTTTGTTCACTGAGTCATCTCTTCAGACCCCACTTTCTACTATTTTTGTGCTATTTTCCAATTGTTCTTTATTTTACAGCAATATTTGAGGTGTTTAGAGAAACTCTACCAAGCCAAACTGCAAGCTGTTGATTTTGAATTGTCTACAGAAGAGACAAGAAAAACCATTAATGCTTGGGTTGAAAATAAAACTAATGGTAAGGGTGTGTGTGTGTGTGTGTGTGTGTGTGTGTGTGTTCTTTATCTGTGCTCCATTGATGAATTCTGCTGTGCTAACAAGAAAGTTGATGTTAAGAATGTGAAGTTTAGTAGCTGGCGAATAGATGAACAATGAAGGAATTGGGATCGTGTTTTGGAATATCTCTTGTAATAATTTGTCTTAAGTAATTTATGCCACATGTCTCTGAGAAATAGAATGAATACCTGTTTTACTTTAAGGAAATATTGTGAATTCTGCAATTTTTATTAAATTTGTGTTTCATATAAATCCATATTTTTTTCATTAAATATTTCTGCTTTTAAAATGGCAGGCTAAAATTTTGGTTTAGCCAAACTGGAATAAGTGTTCTGTATTTTGTTGAAAATGGGTAAGAAAAATGAGGTTATAGTCTAGTCCTATAATGAGAAAAAAAAAGAAACAAAGAGGTTATATAAAAGTAGAGAGAATATAGAATAGATTCTTATTTGTTCATCATTGCACTGGAGCATTTACTAAGTTCATCCTCACTAGACTGTTCTCTTGCTCTGTTCTTCCAAAATCTCCCACACTATTTTAAACCAAATCCCAAACACATTTTTCCCATATAATATCCAATTTTCCTCTTAAAAATGTAGACCATTTTTTACATTTTTATTGCATTTTTGCCAATTTCATACAATATATTTTGATTGTATATTGCCCCCATCCCCTATCTGTACCCCTCTTCCTACCACCCAATCCAAATTTCATATGCTCTAAACATAAATAATCAAATTTGTGTCCCCAAATGTCCTTTAGTGTAGATCCTCCCACTGGAGCCTGGTTAACCTACCAAGAGTCATACTCTTTTTATCTTTTTAATTTTATTTATGTTTTTGTATGTGTATGAGTGTTCTGTCTGCATGTAGGTCTGTGCACCCGTGTCGTGCAATGCCGCGGAGGTCAGAAGAGGGTGTTGGATTCCCCTGGAACTGGAGTTCTCCTGGAATTAGAGTTACAGACGGTTCTCAGCCGCCATGTGGGTGCTGGGGATCGAACCCGGGTCCTTTGCAAGAGCAGTCGCTGCTCTTAACCGCTAGGCTATCTCTCCAGCCCCCAAGAGTCATACTCTTAAAAGAGACGACACTCCCCTTCCCAGGAGCCATCCATTGCCATTAGTGCATTGGGTAGGCCTGGGATTTCTTACCTACTCTTCCTCATCTATGCTGGAATTTTGTCTGGTTTGAGCTTATGCGGGACTTGTGCATGCTGTCACCATTGATGTTAATTCATATGAGCAACTTCCCAGCTATCCTTTGGCTCTTCCAATCTTTCTACCCCCCCTCTTCCACTATGATCTCTGAGCCTTAGGATATAGAAGTTTGATATAGGTATCCAATTCAGGGATAAGCACTCTGTAGCCTCTTAGTCTCTGCACCTTGGTCATTTGTGGATTTCTGTGTCATTACTATCTGCTGCATAAGGAAGCTTCTCTGGTGAGAGCTGAGAGATGCATTAATCTATGGGTATAACAATAAGTCATTGGGACCCCCTTTGATATCAGCATCACATATGGCCTCTATCTTATGAGGTAGACCTTAAAGCCAAGCAAAAAGTGATTATTTACTCCCATAATATTTGTGCCACTATTGCACCAGAGGACTTATTTTTCCAGGCCAGTTGTTGTTGAATTACTCAGGATTCATAGCTGGTAAAGTTAATGATTAATTTCTTTCTTTCAGTAACATGCATAGCCCCTCCCTGTACTATGGAAACTAGCCAGTAGAGAAGAAGCTTGAAGTTAGTACCAACTTGATTTCTCCTTGTTTTTTTTTTTTATTTTTTTATTTATTTTTTTTTTTATGTCTCATGTATGTAGTGTCTTCACCAGTAGGTTCTTACTATCAAGTTCTGGTGGGTAAATAAGTACAGAGACAATGGCCAGTATTGTTTGAGGGCCTATGGGACCCCTGATCAAGAGCTTCAAAAGAGTGGGCCCATCTCTGGCATTGGAGTTTTACTTTGCTAGCTTATGGGGTCTAATAACAGCAAGGTTCTCCTGTTATAAGGTAACTACTTTTAGTCCTCTTTTATAATGCAGTCACACACACACACACACACACACATATACACTTTAAGTAGGTTTCTACATGGCTTTAAATTTTTATTTATTTCTATTTTACATGTATGAGTGTATTGCCTGCATGTGTATAAATATACCCATGTCTTTCACTGCCCACAGAGTTCACAAGAAGGCATTGAATTTCCTGGAACTGGAGCTATGGAGAGTTGTTACTGTCATGTGGGTGCTGGGAATTGAACCTGGTCCTTTGCAAGAGCAGCCAGTGCTCTTAACTGCTGAGCCATCCCCCTAGCTTCCATATGGCTTTATTTTCTAAAGGCTTTTCGTGTTAGTTATCTCTACCCATAGAATAAAATAAAACTATTTTAATATATTTATTTATTATTTTAAATTATGTATATGTGTCTATGTATATTGGTATCTGTGTGTCGGTATATAATCAAAGTGGTCTTTGGATCCCCTAGAGCTGGAGCTATAGGGGGTTCATGATCCCCTGGTATGGGTTCAGGAAACTGCTTTCTGGTCTTCTGTAAAAGCAGCAAACACTCTTAATTGCCGAGTCATCTCTAGACCTCAAATGTGAAACTATTTTTATTTTGATCACAAAAATATTACGATGCTTGCAGTCACCTAATATTAACAAATGATCGATGACTTTTAAAATATTTCACATTTGAGGAATGGAACGACAGTTCGACACTTGAGAACACTAGCTGTTCTTGAGAGGAACTGAGTTCAGTTCCCAGCGCCCACGTGACAGCTGAAAACTATCTGTAACTCCATTTCAAGAGGCTCTGACATCTTTCTCTGGCCTCTGGTGGGCATTGAATGTACATGGTGCACTTATATACATTCAGACAAAACACTGTTACACATAAAAAATAAATATTTCACATTTGCTTCTTTAATGTTTGAAACAGGATACAACAAAATTTCTCCATTGAAATTGGCCAATAGGACCCATAAATCTTCAATTTTTAAAGTATTTTTTTGATTAAAAATATACCTATGCTGAGAAAAGTAAGTTACTGCACATATGCTATTTGGTGAATTATCATAAATTGAATGCACACATTATAATCACTAAGGTCAGAAAAAAATAGTTACTAGAAGGGACACTGAAAGTCTAACTTACATGCACTCCAAGAAACAAACACTTTATTCTCATGTCTTAGGACTCATTTTACTACTGTATAATTATGATAAAATATGCATTGACTTCTTTCAAGTCAATATTTTGCATGTGACATTCAAACATTTGAATAGTTACATGGTGCTTGGCTTGTTTTTGCTGAATGTGTATGTTCTTTGTGGACTTTGGCAAATGCATTTACTTGTGTTAATGAACATTTGGAATATTTTAGTTTGGGCCAATTAGAAATAGTGCCAGTATAAACACTTGGATTAATAGATTTGGAATACTTATGTATCCAAACTTGCTAGGTTTGCATCTTGTTCATTAGGTATATGTACATTCAGTTTTAGATTATGCCAAACATTTTTATAAATGTACTTGCACCAACTTACTTGCCTAAATAATAACTGAGAATTTTGTTATTTGTCATCACCTATATTTTTAATCTTCCATGTTTTACCCTCTGTACTTTTTACTTAAATTTGTGTTTCCATTATGAATTATAGGATGGACCACTTCTTAATAGGCTTCATCTCTTTTGTGATGTGCCTGTTAAAATCTGCCAAAACCTGTAAGGTTGATTTGTTTGATATTTTTCTCATAAAAATTTAAGATCATTTGCTTGTGAATGCATATCTTATAGATAACTTTGACCATTTTGAATCACGTTTCCCCCCTCTGTTCATGGTGACTTTGATGAACGAAAATTTCTAATTTCCAAGGAATAAAATTTATCAATATTTTATTTATCATAGTGCACTGGTATTCATTGAGAAAGCTCTGCTAACACCTAGCTTATGTTGTCTTCTAGAGGATTTATTGTTCATTACAATTTAGAAATTTTACTGGTTCTACTCCACATGGATATTCAATTTTTTAATACCATTTATTAAGAGAGAATACTTTCTTTGTTATATTGCAATATAATTTTTATTGTAGCTTAGATGATATACATGTGAGTTTTTTCCTGGGGTCTCCATTGTGTTCTTCTTGTCTTTTATTTTCATGCCGATGCTACAATTATAATAGGTGTATAATATTTCTTAATGGCTGGAAGTATATATCCTCTCACACTCCTCTTCTAGAGGTTCTTTGGTTAATTTCGATACTTTGAATTCCAGTATACATTCTTTTTTATGTTATGTCAAAACATTATTTTATAATGTCATTAATATTTTTACAAATTATTTCCTCCCACAATACACAAAACTTCAAAATGATAATATTAATGAAACAATTAAATTAGTAATTAAGATATTTTTTCAGTTTTTTGTGTCTCTATAGAGATCATGTCAGTAATAGCAAAGAAACACCTCTCTAATCATAAGTCCCATGGTATATGCATCTGACATATATGCATCCCATTTTACCCAGTAAAAATGGTGAGCTTTGAAACATCTTCCTTCCTCAAATTTGGAAATAGGTGACTAGATTTAAAGTACTTGATTTTCAATTGCTTATTATTGACTTGGACTATCTTGGAAATATTTGTAAGCATTTTGAAATTCTTTAATTTTCTTAGCACACTAGTATAAAAATGTGTTTTCCCTTATGAGTAAACTAATCCACTGGTAGTGTCTTCTGGGAACTCTGTGGTGACAAGGAGTCTGAGAATTAACTATGTCCCGTATTATTAGAAATAGCAAAGTATTTCATATTCATTGGACTAAACTTGTGGTGACAGGGAAGACCTTATGACTGGAAATAAGAGACTTTCTGGCATCTCAAATTTATGATTCATAGTATGATGAAACTCAACATGAGTTTCTTGCCACTACTCAAGAGGATCTATTATCCATAAGTTACAATGCAAATAAAACGATCTTTTGTTTGTTTTAATACAAGGAAAAGTGAGGAACCTCTTTGGAAAGGGCACGATTGACCCTTCTTCTGTCATGGTCCTGGTGAGTGCCATATATTTCAAAGGACAATGGAAAAACAAATTTCAGGAGAGAAAGACAGTGAAAGCTCCCTTTCACCCGACTCTGGTAAGTGTTTGATTTTTCAGATTGATGACAAATTTCGGAGAATAACCATTTAAGGACAATTGTAAAGACTCCATCACTAACTATTGATATAAGAGACTGAAGGTTTTTATTTTTCATCTGTGAAGTGGCTACTGGTATCTTTTCTGTCTGGGCACATGACTGGAGCCCTTGGTCTTGGAGGTTCCCTGGCAGAGTGGAAACCTCTGTTTCTAGTTCTCTGCTGTGCATCCTCCCTGGTTACACTGTGGTTCCTTTCTCTAACATCTGATAAGATGTTTTTGTTTTCTAGAGAGTTTCCACTTGGATAAAAAAATGTTAATGATCCCATTATGTAATTTTACCACATAAGCTATTTTAGCTAGAGGCTTTGGCTTTCTTTTAGATAGATTCATATATATAATATATGTAATATATTTATATATAAATAATACATACATATATATGGTGGTTACAGTTTCTGACTTTGATTTATTTTAAAATTAAAAAAATTAATTATCTGGGTAAATGAATGTAATAAAAGGATATGAATCATAGTTTATAATTGACTTTAGCATTCTAGCACAGATACTCATATTATAGAAAATAATAAATATCTATTTATAGTTGTTCATTGTACTATCTAATTGCAATCATTTTCTTATAGGGTAAAAGTGTCATGGTCAAAATGATGTATCAGACTGGACGATTTAAACTGGCCAATATAAAGAGGCCACAGATGCAAGTCCTTGAGCTTCCCTATGCAAACAATAATCTAAGCATGATCATTTTGCTTCCACGTGGAACAGCTAATGTAAAACAGGTAATATGGCAAGAATGCTAGCATGCAGCTAATGTATGTGTTTAACATATGAAACTTACAATTAGTAGTTGAAAATTTCAATCTCTGTGTCTCATGATGCTTGTGTACTCAGCCTCTGAATTACGACTACATATTTCCCTAAAAGTTGTAGAAGAAAGATTCATGACCCTGCCCTTTATTACTATTTTTTAGACAGAATTCATTGATTAAAAATTCATGTACAGGCAGAATGCCATACAGTAAAAATACACATGTATACTGTTCCTTAGACAGTTAGTAGACATCTTTCTATAAGTGAATTACAATGCTGATTGGATTCCAGGTCCCCAGAAATCTGGTGAAGCCACATTATTCTCTGATCCAACCAGAGCCTGCATTCATTGACTAATCATTTGGTAACCTGGCTATGTGAGGAAATTAGCAACAAAACCATGAAAGAGAGGTCAAAACGGTAGTAGGAATTGATTTCAACCCTCTCCCTGGCTGCAGCCAAAGCTTTTCAGCACAGAGTAGTCCAAGAGTGACTCCACCATCTACCCAACCTAGCCAGCACCTCCTAGCACTCTGCAGAATGAAGGTTCCTTAAGGGAACAGCTGTGCCTCTGGAAGCCTGAAGAGGCTGACTCATACAATAACTTGGCCATAGTCAGTGTTACCAAGTCAGTGTCTAGGTCAGGGTGTGCTACCTTTAGGTATAAAGGTGTGTAAGGAGGGTAGCAAAGCTGCCTGAAATTGCTGGGCTGGGTTTGTGTGCATTTGTGTTTAGAATTTGGGCGGGACCAGCTCAGAAAGAGCTGCAATAAGAGAAGCAGAACTGTGAGCATGGGAACAAGTATACTTACAGGTGTGGACAATTTAGAGAGGATTAAGCCCCTAAGGGTCTGTGGTCAGGTGGTTTGAAAGATGTTTGGAGTCAGGTAGCAGTTTGGAAGCAGTTTCTACATTGCATTAAGTCTTATCCAAATAGAAAAGGTATAAATTAGAATTAAGAAGCCAGTACATATTTCCTAAAAGAAAAATCTCCCGGTGAGCTTCACCAAATGAGAAGATAGGTGAAGTGAGGAGATATTGCTACTCCAGGAATATCAAGGAATACCATGGAATACAGATGAGTGGCAGGCAGCAAAAAGGGCAGATGTTGGGAGTGCAGGAGCATGATTTATAGGGAGAAAAGCAAGCCGTGGAATGGAATCGTTTCCACTGAGAATTACAGTAGCAAATTCGTGTCGCTCAGAGGCTGTGCCCTTGACTCATGTGTAATTATGTGTTTTGACTCTTAGATAGAAAGACAGCTGAATGTGAGGACTCTTCAAGAGTGGACCAACTCTTCTAACATGGTGGAAAGAGACGTGGAAGTGTATATCCCCAGATTCAAGCTCGAAATGAAATATGAGCTAAACTCCCTGTTGAAATCTCTGGGGATGAGGGATGTCTTCAATGTGGCCACAGCTGATTTTTCTGGAATGTCACCAGACAAGGGCTTGTATTTATCCAAAGTCATTCACAAGTCATATGTGGATGTCACGGAAGAGGGCACTGAAGCTGCAGCAGCCACTGGGGACAGCATTGCTGTAAAAAGACTCCTTATCCCAGTTCAGTTTTTGGCAGACCGACCTTTCCTATTTATTATTCGTGACCTGTTCAGTCATATTCTATTTGCTGGGAAGCTTGTCTCTCCATAGACAGAGTGTGCTGAGGAGGCCACAGAATAACAGAGGAATTGCGAGGGCAGAAGGGATACAGGCTACAGCATTGCCCTGTTGTCTGCAAAATCTGTCTACAATTAGTCCAACTCATAGGATGAGCTGCTGAAGCTAAGACTTTATCAATCACGGAGAAAGTTGCATTTCTAGAAATATTTTCTGTCTTTCTGATCTTTAAGATCTCATTTGAGTGCTGAAGGACATGATCAAGATAACAGAGATATGTTTAAAGTGTTAGACTAATTGATTTGTCTATACCAGTGACACTATGAATTAGTGACCACTCTGCAAAGCAGATCTTAAGGGCTTCCTCTTCTAAATTATATTGTATGCCTAAATATAATAGTATGAATTTTAGTTCAAAAATCTATGATCATAATAAATAGATTCAATGCCTTAAATTCTTTGAAGACATAATATACTAAATCATTTAATTAACTCATAAACAAGATTTCAAGTAAGGACAGTTCTAATTTTGTAAACATTTTTCTTTTTCATTTTTTTTCAAATTCTGGGACAATTTTATACATGTACACGATGAATTTGGGTCACTGTGACTACCTATTGTCCCCTCTCATCCCACTTCTTCTTTCACTGAAACCTTTCTTCCCAGCAATTCCTCTTCCTACACTGACTATGTCTTAGCTTTGTGAGCTGCTGAGTTTAAATTAGGGTCGTTTGCATGAACATGGGTGACGGTTTATTTCCCCAGCCATCATTGAATATTAACAGCTCCTCAGGGACTGATCGTCCCATGATGATGGGCCTCATTTTGTGCAGATCCTGTGCAGGCAACAGGAGCTGCAGTGAGGTCATGCGGGCAACATTTCCCATCATTCCTCTCCGTGCTCCAACTTGTACATTCTTTCTGCTCCCTCTTGCAATGTTCTTTGAGACATGAGTGGCAAGATGCAATCATCTTGTTTAGGTAGATAGAAGCTCTTGCAACTACTTCTCAGCAATTTGACCAGCTGTGAGTCTCTGTGGTAACCATACGTCCCTGCCAACTGAGGCTTCTTAGATGAAGGCTGAAAGCACCACGTATGTATGGACATAAATGTATTTTGAAAGCAGTTTAAGCAAACGTTTTATTTTGAGACACAGTCTCCCTGTAGCCCCAGCTGGTTTGGAGCTCACTATGTAGAATAGGCTGGCCTCAATCTCACAGAGATCTGCCTGCCTCTGCCTCTCAAGTGCTGGGACTAAAGATATGTGCCCTTATACCTGGCTTTAAGAAAAGATTTTTGTTATTGTTTTTCTCCAAATTTATCTATCTATCTATCTATCTATCTATCTATCTATCTATCTATCTATCATCTATCTATCATCTATCTATCTATCTATCTATCTATCTATCTATCTATCTATCATCTATCTTTTTATGTGTATGAATGTTTTGTCTGCATGGATGTTGTGCACCCATATTATACTGCCTGAAGAAGACACAAAAAGACATTGGATCCCTTGGAACTGGAGCTACCGCCAGTTATTAGCTGCCATGTGGATGCTGGGAACCAAACCCAGTCCTCTGAAGGAGCAGCCAGGGCTTTCAACTGATGAACACCATACCAAAATGAATATTTCTTGCTATTTAGAAAATAACAATTTAGTTAGTATGATCCTTATAAGAATGAAAGACAGCTACATTTTATTTTAGAGAAATCTGTATTTCTTTCACTGAAGATTTATGGAGCAATAATTAGATGAAAGCAACCATAATTCATTTTCCAGGATCAATGGCACTGACCTGTTAAAACATGAGGCAATAATGATGGGTGTTTGTTAGGTGGCTTTTCATGGAAGAACTGAATAAACACCTGAAACCTATTCACCCCTGATATGGCGCTGATGACAGACCAAGTAAACAATTCCACCCATTCTAGTTTAGTGAACTGGTGAGTAGATTAGGTTACTTTGAGAAGTATGGGTGAAAGGCTAATTAATGAGCCTGGATTACTCAGACAGCAGCTGCTGCATCACTGAAGAGCAGGCCTCAGGATGAGGAATAGTTCTTCCTTGATGTTCTGAGTGACATTTATGGAGCCTAGCTAGTCAGAAAGCCTCTTCTAGTGCTTATTTGTTAGTGCTTATATAACCTTGGGGAGGGTACTTGTGAATTGTACAAGTTGCAGATGATTCTTAGGACTTTGGAGTTTTGTTTACTTCTTGAATCTTGAAGTTTCATTTACTTCCCAAGTCTACTGAGCTTCCCTCCCTATGAATATTTCAGTACACAGGAAATAGCTACCCAACAGTGTACAATTGTCTTTTCATAAACATGCTGAAAAGTTCGTGAAAAATGCCCAGGAAATGTAGTGCCGTGAACACACACACACACACACACACACACACACACACACACACACACACACTAGCAGGAAAGATCAGGCAGGACATCAGGAGCATACAGGAAGCAGGCATTCCAGTAAGCATGAAGCCTGATCCAATGGGCTCAAGCCTCAACTCTGGATCCTGAAGTGACGTAGCACATTTTTTTCTCCTCATTTTTTATTGAGCGTTTGTACATGTCAAACAACATTTCTTAATCAAATTTAGACCCCTTCCCCCCATCCTTGTCTGTCCCCCTTGCCAGAACTCATGCAGTCTGCCATATATGTTAAGGCCTGCCTTGCATCTTGTTCTCAGCCTTTTTTAACTCTTTCGATGCAGAAATTTACTGTTTTAGTTTCACTCAAAGTGAGTCTTTTCTGGTTGTTGTTGTTCCATTTAATTTTATGTTACTCCAAAATATACATCTATATACTCCACATATATACCAGGTTTACAAAGTCTGAAAACAAACTATAGCTTAATTCCAAGACACATTTAGGGATTCACAGTTTAACAGTAAGCTTGCATGTAGATGAAAAGACATTTATCTTTACATTCCTAAATTACATAGCATGCTGATGCATGCTTTGATGTACTTTTCAAAAAGAACTTTATTCTTCCTCATATATCTTAGGACTGAGGAGATTAGAGACATAAACTTCAAGCTGCATCTATAGTAATATCAGTCAATGTGGTATTATTTTTGTTTTTTTGTTTTTTTCGAGACAGGGTCTCCCTGTAGTCCCAGCTGTCCTGGAACTCATTCTTTAGACCAGGCTGGCTTTGAACTCACAAAGATCCGCCTGCCTCTGCCTCCCAAGTGCTAGGATTAAAGGTGTGTGCCACCACTCCAGGGAATGTGGTATTATTTTTACTAACAAATTACCTACCTTGACTTACATGTAGGGATTTGGTGCTAGGATCCACAAATGAGGGACACCATATGTCATTTGTTTTTTCATGACTGTGTTATGAAGTAGCACATCTTTTATAGTTTAGGCACTGGGTTACAGTGAGAAGAAAACTTACATATTGATTGGCTGACAGTAAAATCTTAAAATCAGGGAAATTATTATAAATTTAGAAAAGAAAAAATGGTAAAGAAAATCCCTTCACTTAACATAATATCTTCTAGCTCCATCCATTTACCTGCAAAGCTCATGATGTCATCTTTAGTGCTGCACAGAACTCCATTGTATACATGTACCACATTTTCTTTATCCACTCGTCAGTTGAGGGGCATTTGGGTTGGTTCCAGCTTTTTGCTATTGTGAACAGAGCTGCAATAAACATAGCTGTGCATGTATTTCTGCAGTAAGATGAGTCTTGTGGGTATATACCCAGGAGTGGTATGACTGGATCAAATGGCAAGCTCATCTTGAGTCTTCTAAGCATTCTCCACACTGCTTTCCATACTGGCTGTACAAGTTTACATTCCCACCAGCAATGGATGAGTGTTCCCCTTTCCCCACAACTTGGTATCATTTGTTTTCTTGATCCTGGCCAGTCTTATTGGAGTGAGATGATATCTTAAAGTGGTCTTAATTTGCATTTCCCTAATTATTAGTGATGTTGAACAGTTTTTAAGAGGTTTCTCAGCCATCTCTAATTCCTCCTATGAAGTTTCTATTCGGTTCTTTGCTCCATCTTTTGAGTGATTCATTTGTTTTCTTCTTTGTTTTTTGAGTAGTTTGTATACCTGGAGATCAATGCTTTGTCAGATTTATCTGCAGTGAAGGTTTCCTCCCACTCTGTGGGTTTTCTCTTCACTTCCTTTATGGTTTCTTTTGATGTACAGAAGCTTTTGAGTTTAATGAGGGCCCATTTGTCTGATTTAGGAAGTCTTTTCCTATGCCTATATCTTGTATTCTGTTGCCAACTTTTTCTTCTATCACCTCCAGAGTTTTGGGTTTCATGTTGAAGTCTTTGATCCATCTGGGATTGACTTTTGTATAGGGCGAGAGGTAGGGGTTTAATTTCATTCTTCTGCAGGTGGTGATCCAGTTTTGTCAATACCACTTGCTGAAGATGCACAACTGCTTGCAAAGTGGTTTTACATGAAGGGTGCTTGTACTCATAACTTATTACTTCTTGTTAAAAAATGAAAGAAATGAAAGTAAATGGGAAAATAAAAACAACAACAACAAAAACCAAAAAAAAAAAAAAAAGAAAATCTCTTATCTGAAAGTCATTGCAGAAGGGTTGGACTAAGGAAAATAGAAAGAGGAAGCATATATGAAAAAGGGCAGCAAAGCCATAGGCTGGCACAGGGCGACTGCCAGCCATTCTAACCACAAAGCCTGTCAGCAAACAACCTGCTGACAAGTTGCTATACACACAAAGAGAGAGGAAACAAGATTTGTTTTCCTTGAGTATTTATCAGTATCTGTCCATTTACGCATGCATGCTTCCATATATATGAATGATATACAGAGATAGAATGAGAGATCTTGTTGCTTAAGTGTGGGGACAGAATTCCCTTTCTCAGGTGTTCTCAGTTGGTTTTTCCTTGAGGCCTTCAATTAACTGCACAAAGCCCATCCTTACCATGGAATGTAATCTGATTTACTCAAAGTGTGCTTATTCAAATACTAATCTTTGTAAGAAAATACCTTCATAGAAACATCTTAGCTGATGTTTGGCCAAGCCCTTGGTTCCTATGGTGATATAAGTTGATTTGTAAAATTAACCTTAATAGAACAGAAGAGACTGTACAGAAGAGACTGCAAGTTTTTTAAACTGTAGAGGTAACAGAAACTGTACCTTTACCAGTGTAATATAATAACTCAAAGGACTCATGGGATTTAATCACAAAATCAGGCTTATTTTTATCTAATATTATAGTAACTTTGCTTCAGTGCAGATCTGCTGATGCCTTCCTGGTGATCCTAGAATTGTAGCAAATCTGTAATTCCTTCATGTCATAAATAGTATCTGCTTAGTTATTAAGCACATTTGGAGATAGATATTAATTCACATTTTCTTTCAAAAGTAGTATTAACCTCATTAGGAGATTGTTAGAAATACTGTCTCTGGGTCTACTTTCAACTCCTAGCCTAACAAGATTCCCACATGAGAAGTATCTACCCTACAGTTTGAGAAGCTCTGAACCTAACAACACACTTGATTTAATAGAATATCCCTCTCCCCTGAGCTGGAAAAGATTTAGAATAGCCACACAGTTTAGAAGACAAGGTTGAGGATGATCTGATTTAAATACTTAATATAAAGCTACAATTGTCAAGACAGTGTGATATCATTAAAAGGAGAGACAAATAGCAGAGCAGACTAGAGAGATGAGAAATAGATTCACCCAAGTATAGCCAACTCATCTTTGATAAGGAGCAGATGCTGTGTTAGTGTGTTTTCTGCTGCTGTAATAAACCGCATAACCAAAAGTAACTAGAAGAATGACAGTGCTTATCTGGCTAACAGGCCCATTATTGAGGAAAACCAAAGCAAGAACTCAGGGCAAGAACTACAAGGCAGGAACTGAAGCGTAGACCATTGGAGAGATGCTGCTCACTGGCTCTCTTCCCTGGCTTCCTCAGCTACCTTTCTTATATAGCCAGTCCCACCTGCCTAGGGATGGCACTGTCCATAATGGAGCTTCTTACATCAATTAGCAATAAAAAATGCCTCACAGACACATTCAGAAGCCAATCTGATGGAGGAAATCCCTCAGTTGAAGATCTTTCTTCTCAAGTGTATCTAGGTTTGTGTCTGGTTGACAAAGACTAACTATGACACACTGTACTCTTGGCTCACATTTTTTTCTGTAAACATAAAATTGTTCTGGAATGAAAATAATTGAAATCAAGAAAGTGAAGTGAGGAGATAGATTAAATTGACTTGAAGTTTTAAGTACCAAGTCTTTCTTTTCTTTCTTAGCTGTTCTTGGCTAGTATTTTGCTGTGATTCTATTGTCATTATTTCTTCTGGAACTTCAAAGTACTGAGTTCATCAATGGTCTTTTTCCCCTCTGCACACACAATGGGTTCTTAATTTTGTGTTTGTCTGTTTGGTACATATAATGAGAATATCATAGAGACTCAGAAGACCAGTGCTTTTCTAAAGCATTCACTTCCACTTCTTTAATGGTAAGGAATTCTGGTATTTCCCCATGGAGCATAAATGAAATCAATCCAGATTCTGTGTTGTGGGACATTGGCAAGGCAGAGAAAGGACATATATCTGATGAGTGCAACTTCTAAGGGCCTCTGTTCCCATGGGCCCTCCGTTAGGCTAATTTGCTATAAACATAAAATTAAAGGGAGAAAAACCCAAACACCTTTTGGACAGTAGTCCAGTGAAGGTCTTGTCTATTTTATCAAGGAACATAGGTTTTCCCTTTACTACATTTAAATTTGTCACATTTTAAATCTGTCAAAAAATTTCAGGAGCAGAAGGGAATAGAGGAAGTAAAGAAGTCTAATAACTGAGAATACTCTCTGGGAATCCTACCTCTAATATCCTACATTTGAGAAATTCAGCTCTTTCCTGCTATGTTTTTCCTTGAGAGGTCTAAGATAATAGTGACCATATGTGGGGTGTGATTTTTCTTGGTTGCAAATGACTCCTGTTGTCATGATTGATAGCTTCTAGTTCATTCCAAAAGTATCCTGATTTTTATAGTAATTACTCAATAATCTTATGTTAACACTAATAGATAATATGCCTTGTTCTGTGGATATCGTATCTACTGGTCATCAGTAACCAAAGGGGCCAGGCAAAGTCCCGCTTCTCCTGGATGTAGCAAATTGAAAATGTGTCAGTGACATAGTCAGTTTCCATGCTCCCTTATCTGTCTATGCTATTACTGAGGGCATGTTCCGACTTCATGGTTTGGGACCTTAGTATCTGATCCTTGGCACAGTTGATACTTCTTCATTACTTCTTTCAGTGATTGGTAGGACAACCAGAGAAGAGTTAGAAATACTTAAAAGGCATATACGGTTCTATCCAAGGGGAGACTTATAGCTTCTGGGTCTGGGAGATAATCAAGAGCTTTGGTGATAGCCTGTGCCATTAAGGAGTGTCTTGGACCATTTCCACCAATGACTCAAAGGGTGAACTCTTCTGTTTGGCATGGTGTTCCTTGCCATACAGCCCCCAGGTATACTAATACTAATACTAATACTAATACTAATACTAATACTAATACTAATACTAATACTATACTAATACTAATATTCAGACACTAGATGCAAACTGCTAAGGGAGAAAATCAATCAGTGGCCCAACCAGCTCTAAAGCCTAACAACTATAGTGACAAGCACAACAAACTACCTCTATTGGTCCCAAAGTGACACTGTTATCTGCAGGTTAATCAACAGCTATGTAACTGGACTTAAAGCCTTCTCAATGGTAGAGAAACGCATGGGTGGCCCTGTCAACTCAGCCACATACACATGGCTGGAGAGGGCATAGATCCTAAAGAATACCCCATCTCTGTCATATCTCTTGACAAATGAAATTTCCTGTCATTGCTAAATATGGATACTTAGATTTACAGACAAGCATACTATACATCATTCATAGAAGAAACTTCTTTTTGTGACAGATGGGGGCTACTGCAGAATTCCATGACTGATCATACATAGAGAATATATGTCTGAGAGATGCCCAGTCCTAGGTAACACAGCTACTGTTAAACCTCTACACCTAAGGCCCATGGAATATAGTGGAATGAGGTATAGAGAGAAAACTAGTGAATCCCTCAATACCCACCACTGAAGCTTCCATATACAACAGAGTGCAGTGCACACAGAAGGCCACAACTGACCAAGTTTTAAAGAATAAGAGATTGCAGAGTGTGTGTCCCTGGATAGGACTCATATTAACCTTTACTAACCCACACCTCAGGGACCGCTGTGGAAGAGGGGGTGGAAAGACGGTTAAGACCAGGGCTGGTTCACGAACATAGGGAAGCAGAAACTCTCAGGACACTGGAAGGGAAATGGATGGCAGGCTGGCCTGAGGTTGCTGGAGACTGATTATTACAGGGTGAGGGAGAGTATGCCTTACTAATGATCCCTAGATAAGCTGACTAGACTCAAGGGAATGAATTTGCACTGGGTGCAAATGCTTGATTAGATAGGACTTAATATGGATGGTGGAATACATGATGTCCCATGGGGGGTTGGAGGGAGATGGATGGGGAGAGCGGGACTAAATTTTGTTAAGAAATATGTGAAATGGGGCTGGAAAGATGGCTCAGTGGTTAAGAGCACCGACTACTCTTGGAGAGGACCCAGGTTCGATTCCCAGCACCCACATGGCAGCTAAGAACTGTCTTTAACTCCAGTTCCAGTGGAATCCGACGCCCTCTTCTGACCTCCGCGGCACTGCACGAAATGGGTGCACCAACCTACATGCAGACAGTACACTCATACGCATAAATAACATAAATATATAATTAAAAGAAATATGTGAAATGTACAAAAGCTCAATGAAAAATTTAAAAGCAGTTCTTGAAATTTTATCATTTGCTCATACACTGCTTCATTTCTTTTTTTTTAATTTTTATTTATTTTTGTATGTATATGAGTGTACTGTGTGCATGTAGGTTTGTGCACTCGTGTCGTGCAATGCCGCGGAGGTCAGAAGAGGGTGTCGGATTCCCCTGGAACTGGAGTTCTCCTGGAATTGGAGTTACAGACGGTTCTTAGCCGCCATGTGGGTGCTGGGGATCGAACCCGGGTCCTTTGCAAGAGCAGTCTGTCCTCTTAACCGCTAGGCCATCTCTCCAGCCCCTCATTTCTTTTTTATACCATTATTTATTGCTTTATATGAATACTGTATTGAAAGCCCAAACATTCAGTTTACACATGAAATTATACAAGTATTTAGCGCTTCACAAAGGCAGTGAACACATTACAGTCTACAAAATCTACTTCACAGAAATTTTAAAGTTCTAAATATCAAAAGGTATAGCTGAAGAAACAAGTATAAATTCAGCATCCAGTAATTCTGACAGGGAAGTTGCATCTTGCATGACTTTAATAGCAAAGAGCTCGAACCAACACAAGTGCCCCTCAACTGACGAGTGAATAGAGAAAATGTAGTACATCTACACAATGGAGTTCTATGCAGCAGTAAAGAAAGATGATATCATGAGCTTTGCAGGTAAATGGATGGAGCTAGAACACATCATGCTGAGTGAAGTAACAAACGATGAATGGTATCCCTCATCTGTGGATGCTAGTGCCAATTACCTAATTGTATGGCAAATTGAGCAACATCAATGTGATCTGAAAACAGCTGTACTCTTATATTGTGAATCCCTTAAAATATAATAAACAAATAAAAATAAACATTTGTACCTCATGATAAAAGAAAAAAAAATAATCATAGGGGCTAGAGAGATAACTCAGTAGTTTAGAGCAGTGGCTGCTCTTGCAGAAGACCGGGGTTTGATTCCCAGCAGCCACATGGTAGCTAACAACAGAATGTAACTCCAGTTCTAAGGTATCCAGTGCTCTCTTCTGACCTCTGCAGGCATTGCATGACATGGTGGCACCTACTCACATGCAAGCAATACATTCAGACACATAAAAACAATGTAACAAATAAAATATTAAGAAATATAATCACAGGGCTGGAGAGCTCTTACAGAGGACCCGGGTACAATCCCCAGCACCCACATGGCGGCTAAGAACCGTCTGAAACTCCAGTTCCAGGAGAACTCCAGTTCCAGGGGAATCTGAGACCCTCTTCTGACCTCCGCGGCCTTGCACGACACGGGTGCACAAACCTGCATGCAGACAGTACATTCCTACACATACAGAAATAAATAAAATAATAAAAAAAAAGAAATATAATCACAGAGGACTTGAAGCTGGGAGGTAGTATGTGGGAGTAGAGTTGAGAGGAGATGGGGAGGAGATCTGAATATGATTAAAATGCACTCAATGAATTTCTCAAAGACTCAGTCAAAATATTTTAAAATTTCTTGGTTTTCATGTGACATGGCTTTTTTGAAAAGAATAGTTTCATGCTTGGGAAACTAAAAGCACCAATGTATCAGTGAAAAAATGTCTCTTAGAAAAAGATCTGTCATAAAATGGTGAAACCGTCTAGGGACACACAGCTGAAGCCTGAGCTGCCACTGCCACTGTAGCCTCAGCCCAAGCACTAATGGCATCTGGAGTTAGAGTTATGGTAAATGTTGAAGTCATCAAAGTTTCTAATGATATGAAAGTAAGGAAATTACAAGTACCACATGAACTCAAGTTAGACAAGTTCCCAGGATATACACGGGGAAGTGGGTAAGAAACACAAACCTTACCTGAGGAATTATTGGAAACCAGTGGTTACTGGTAAGGCGAAAGCCAGTCTCTTTTATAACAGAGGAGTAACTCTCAGTAAGTTAACCAGGCCCAGTGGTTGGATGTACAGCGAAGGATATTTGGGGACACAAGTTTGACTCTATAGGCCTTTATATATAATAGAATATATAGTATAATTATATGTATTATAAATAATACTATATGTAACATATAACATGATACATTATATATAATATATAGTAAAGTACATGAAATTGGGTAGGGGGCTGTACGGGGGTGCAGATAGGGGAGAGGATATAAATATGATAAAAAATGTTGTATGAAATTCACAACAATTCAATAAAAGAATTAACACAAGTAAAGACATTTTTATTCAAGAAAAAATAGAAAAAGCAAGCAACCAAACAATTCTCTTCTGTTTAAGCACTGACAAATGGCAACTATTTGTAGAGAAAGCAAAGCAGATCTTGGTAGGTGACATTGGTGACACTGTAAGGGATCCTTACACATCTTTTGTGAAGTTGGTACCTCTGAACGATTGCTCATATGCTGTGAATGATGCCACATATGCAACGAAAGAGTCTAAGAAAGAAGACCTAGCATTTATATTCCAGGCTCCTGAAAATGTACCATTAAAAAGCAAGATGATTTATGCTACTTCTAAGGATGCCACTGAAATGACGTTTACAGGTATTAAACATGAACAGGAGGCTGGGGGAATAGCACAGCGGTTAAAGGCTGAGGATAAGAACCCCCCCACACACACAAAAAAAACATGAACAGGAAGTAAATGGCTTGGACACTATTAAGGACCATCCAACACTTAGAAAAAAATTGGGACGCAGTGTTGTAGTTTTTACGAAGTCATAGTCAAGTGCCATCTGATCTTAGGGGCTTACATTTATTTCTCCAGCTCATTCCATTGGAAAAGTGTTAGGCTTTAATTGTTTTTGTTTATTCCCTTTCCACTGGGCCCTTCCAACACAATGAATGAAGGAATTATTATTCATTTAAGAAACTTGTCAGTGACAGCCATGAGACTGTATAGTTATTTTTATGTAGGAACCAAGAAATGCCTTTCCATCTTATTTTTGCCAATACAACTGGTTGCATGCCAGTGGTATGGTGTTCCTTGCCCAATAGAAGTAATTGTCAATGTGAATATCTTACAGTACTGCAAAGGGTAAGCTACTTGAATGCCTTGAAAATATTATCCACTAGCCAGATGGCAAACTTTTTCCATGTTATTTATCGTTGCACTTCAGTGCAATTTCGTGAGGCACATTCATATACCTCATCTGCCTTGGCATGCCTATTTTTGTGACATGGCAGCATAGATTTAACATTACATATTAAAAGCAGTTTTTTGGTAACTAGTTTAATCTTTTACAAAGAATGACAATTAAGTTTTATTAACTATCAGAAATTTATCCCAGTATCTCAGTTTTCATTCCTATTTCCTGAATATCTTAAAGCAAATAACTATGTCTATTCTTTTTGTTTTCCATTTAATGTACCTACAGAATAAATGTAGGAATTTTATGTTTACCAAATGAATGATATAAGAGAGTTTCTTTGATGAGACCAATTCAAAGAAAGGTAACAAATTCAATCACTGGAAATAAAATCAAGAGGTAGAGAGGATCAGTCTTAAGAGTGGCTAGGACCTTTTCAAACAATGAATGAGTCTAGCTAGAGTGGGCTTAGGTAAGAGAACAGACAGACACTGGAAGATAGGGGTCTCCTTTTTCTTTTTCTTTCTTTCTTTCTTTTTTTTTTTTGAGACAGGGTCTCCCTGTCACTCTGGCTGGCCGGGAACTCACTCTGTAGACCAGGGTGGTCTTGAACTCACAAAGATCCACCTGCCTCTGCCTCCTGAGTGCTAGGATTAAAGGCCCGGCTTCCTTTCAGTTCTTTAGGGCTAGTTGTGTAAAATTTGTTTTATGGGAATCTTGTGGGTAATAGGGCTATACTTTCTTTTTTCATATATTTTTAAATTTTATTTATTTATGTGTATAAATGTATTGTCTGCATGTAGGTTTGTGCACCCGTGTCATGCAATGCCGTGGAGGTCAGAAGAGGGCATCGGATTCCCCTGGAACTGGAGTTCTCCTGGAATTGGAGTCAGATAGTTCTCAGCTGCCATGTGTGTTGCTGGGGGATCAAAACTCGGGTCCTCTGTATAGAGCAGTCATGATCTCTTAACACTGGGGCCATCTCTCCAGGCCCCAGGGCTATACTTTCTAGATCAAATTTTCTGCTTTTTTTTTTTTATCATCTTGTAGACCTCAGTCATGGCTTTAGACTGAATGGAAAAAGGATTGTGTATGCCAAGAATAAGGAGATTTTTATGCAACAAACCAACTTTCTTCTACCACAAACATAGAGCAGTTTTCTTTCATAGCCTAAGCTGGGTAGTGATATTGTCCTGAGGAAGCTGGAGTACATATTGCATAGATCAAGCTGGCCTTCGGGAAGGAAATGAAGTCTTCTCGTTTTGGTGGGTCCAGCTACTGCACCCTTTAAACAGCTATCCCTGGCTTTCATCGCTTTCAGTGATCTGTAGTTTTTCCTCCCCATCTCTGAATTATGTCTAAGCCACAGACCTCACTGTAGTAGGTGTTTTGTTTCTTGTAGGAAAGTGTGTAAATAGCTTATTGGCAGCAATTATGATGGAACCATAGATTAATTCCTGGCTTTGAGCACCGCTTCTTGTGGTCTTTTTATGAGACAGGATTTACCCTGCTAGTAGTTTTGCTGATGAAGTTACGTGTAAAAAAGCCAACATTCTCTATGGAGGAAGCGACCAGCAAAACTTTGGATTAACAGTGTGCCTGGGGGAACAGAAGCTCCCTGTTCACCCAATGCAATTTCTTTTCCCGATGAGTAGTTTTGTTGTCTCATCCAAGACCTTGGCAACCCCTGGAAAATTTATTGTGGCATCCCGTGGGTGGCACTGTCAGTGGGATGTGTTCATGTTTCTCTCTTTAGAAAGACAGATTATTTTCCTTTACTAGACTAGGCTAGACTTGTCCACAATCCCTCACAAGTAAAGAAGAATAGGTTGAATTCAGTGTGCTCCAGTCGTTGCTGGTCAGTTGCAATTACATTATAGCCATGCTGACCTTTAGAAGGATTTTGTTTCATGGCTCTTCCTCCTGTCCAGAAAGTGTGGCACTTAAGTCATTAAGGATATGAATGGAAAAGGGGAGGGGAAAATATCTCCTCTTTTTGAAAGTCAACAGTTCCCCCCAGGTCTTCCTGCCAAAAGGCTCCACATTACCATTGGGAAAAGCAAACAGGTTAAAGCACAATGATTTTGTGCTTTATGATTTCCCACTGAAACGGATGCATCTCAGAAAGGAAAAAATATACCTGAAATAAGATAAAATGGATATGGGTTCTTGGACAAGTGTATAATGAGTCATATTGAGGAGGTAATCATATTTAACACTGAAGTGTGGGCCTTTTGCTTGACCATTCTTGATATGCCCATTAGAATAATTTGAAGTCATGACAATTGTGTATCAATCTTAAAAAAAACCCGTTTTTATTTTAAGGTAGGTTCACTTGAATTTCACATACCGTGCATTGCAGTAAGGAATTATGCTTGTATTCTGAATATTACATTGTAATCTTTTGGATAAGGGTTATGCTTTACTTTGTTTTGTACTATTTGTATGACATTTGTGTGTAAGTGATGGTAGGTGTTTATATGAATTTTCTACAGGGAGTTTTGCAAACTCACTTAGAAAATTTGTCTAAAACCATAGTCTCTATCTAACAACATCAAGCATACATTCTCAATACTCGGTGGGTGAAGGACAAACTCTACAATAAAGGACTCAAAGTGGGTAGTCAACATTTATTCACGGCGCCCAATTCCTTTGTAATCTCTTTTGCAAATTAAAACCCCTTGGATTTTTTTTTTTTTTTCAGAAATTTCGTAGCCATTTGGAAACCTGACAGCATCACACAAGGCTTCCTGCTGCTGCTGCAATGGAGCATAAATGAGACACATGCAACTCTTCCTCACCAAAGCCATGGCAGCCAGCCCAAGAGTCCATCTATCAGGCACCACTCATGAAACGACCACCATTTTTGGAATTTCAAACAAACTGAAGTCATGAGGAGTTGAAAAAAAATTGGAAAGAGAAGCAAACTAACTAGGGCTGCCATTTCACAAACAGGGAAAGTAGTGTTTACTCTTCCAAACAAAAGCAGATACTCTGAGGGCTGTCTTGAGGGCTGATGTCTCATCCACATTTGTGCTGCTGGAGGAGCTGACGGACGCCTGCCCCGACTTAGCCTGGCTGGCCGCCTCACAGTCCTTCGTCAAGAGGCCTTGTCTTAGACACTCCCAATAGCTGCTGACTCTTTAACTAAAAAACGACGAGATGAGAATGGAATGTGGGGTGCTTGCCCTTGCCCAATGAAACTAGGCTCCGCACATGGACTAGTCAAGGTATGCGGGTGCAGAGATGTCTTGCCTGCCAAAATGGAGGAAAAGACAGAAGTGACTGTCTAAGGAAAGTGGGCCATGGAATTTTCCTTCTGCTTTGGGAATGTCAAATGTGACACTCTTCTACTTTCTATTGTACTTCCAAACGTTACCCTCCCTTGGCTGGGGAGATCTGTGCACTTTTTATACTATTACATGAAAACTATGTGAAGTCTGTCTTGAAATGGCTTCCTCTTTNTTTTCTCTCTCACTGGGGATAGTCACTCCTTTCCTCTGTCCTTTGAATTGCTTTGAGTATTTTCTGAAGTGTTGGTTTTCTGGATATGTATTCTTTTTTAAATTTTATTTATTTATTTTCTATGTGTATGAATGTACTGTCTACATGCTGGTTTGTGCACCCGTGTCATGCAATGCCGTGGAGGTCAGAAGAGGGCATCGGATTCCCCTGGAACTGGAGTTCTCCTGGAATTGGAGTTACAGATGGTTCTCAGCTGCCATGTGTGTGCTGGGGATCAAACTCGGGTCCTCTGTAAGAGCAGTCAGTGCTCTTAACCACTGGGCCATCTCTCCAGGCCCCAGGGCTATACTTTCTAGATCAAATTTTCTGCTTTTTTTTTTTTTTCATCTTGTAGACTCAGTCATTGGCTTTAGACTGAGGAAAGGATGTGTATGCCAAGAATAAGGAGATTTTTATGCATACAAACCACTTTCTTCTACCACAAACATAGAGCAGTTTTCTTTCATAGCCTAAGCTGGGTAGTGATATTGTCCTGAGGAAGCTGGAGTACATATTGCATAGATCAAGCTGGCCTTCGGGAAGGAAATGAAGTCTTCTCGTTTTGGTGGGTCCAGCTACTGCACCCTTTAAACAGCTATCCCTGGCTTTCATCGCTTTCAGTGATCTGTAGTTTTTCCTCCCCATCTCTGAATTATGTCTAAGCCACAGACCTCACTGTTAGTAGGTGTTTTGTTCTTGTAGGAAGTGTGTATAGCTTATTGGCAGCAAGTATGATGGAAACCATAGATTAATTCCTGCTTGAGCACGCTCTTGTGGTCTTTTTATGAGACAGGATTTACCTGCTAGTAGTGTGCTGAAGTTACGTGTAAAAGCACATTCTCTATGGAGAAGAGACCAGCAAACTTTGGATAAATGTGCCTGGGGACAGGAAGCATCTGTCACCAATGCAATCTTTCCCGATGAGTAGTTTTGTGTCTCATCCAAGGACCTTGGCAACCCCTGGAAATTTGATGGTGGCACTGTCAGTGGGATGTGTTCATGTTTCTCTCTTTAGAAAGACAGATTATTTTCCTTTACTAGACTAGGCTAGACTTGTCCACAATCCCTCACAAGTAAAGAAGAATAGGTTGAATTCAGTGTGCTCCAGTCGTTGCTGGTCAGTTGCAATTACATTATAGCCATGCTGACCTTTAGAAGGATTTTGTTTCATGGCTCTTCCTCCTGTCCAGAAAGTGTGGACTTAAGTCATTAAGGATATGAATGAAAAGGGAGGGGAAAATATTCCCTTTTGAAAGTCACAGTTCCAGTCTTCCCTGCCAAGCTCCACATTACCATTGGAAAGCAAACAAGGTAAAGCACAATGATTTTGTGCTTTATGATTTCCACTGAGATGCTATCAGAAAGGAAAAAATAAGAGTAAAATATGGTATATGGTATTTGGCAAGTGTATAATGAGTCATATGAGGAGGAATCATATTTAACTGAATGTGGCCTTTTGCTGACATCTTGATAATGCCATTAGAATATTTGAAGTCATTGACAATGTGTATCATCTTAAAACCGTTAAGTCAGGTTCACTTGATTTCACATACCTGATGCATGCAGTAAAGGAATTATGCTGGTATTTTCTGAATATTAATTGTAATCTTTTGGATAAGGGTTATGCTTTACTTTGTTTTGTACTATTTGTATGCATTTGTGTGTAAGTGTATGTAGGTGTTTATATGAATTTTCTACAGGGAGTTTTGCAAACTCACTTAGAAAATTTGTCTAAAACCATAGTCTCTATCTAACAACATCAAGCATACATTCTCAATACTCGGTGGGTGAAGGACAAACTCTACAATAAAGGACTCAAAGTGGGTAGTCAACATTTATCACGGGCCCAATCCTTGTATCTCTTTTGCAATAAACCCCATTGGATTCAGAAATGTCAGTAGCCATTTCGGAAACCTGACAGATCACACAGCTCCTGCTGCTGCTGCAATGAGCTAAAGAGACACATGCAACTCCTCCTCACCAGCCATGGCAGCCAGCCCAAGAGTCCATCTATCAGGCACACTCATGAAAGACCACATTTTTGAATTTCAATGAAGTCTGAGGAGTTGAAAAATGAGAAACATAACTAGCTGCCATTCACAGACAGGGAAGTAGTGTTTACTACTTCCAAGCATATACTCTGAGCTGTCTGAGGCTGATGTCTCATCCACATTTGTGCTCTGGAGGAGCTGACCTGGACTTCCTGTCCCCTCACAGTCCTTCTGTTTCATGGTCCTCTCCTCACACTTCCTAAATAGAGCTGTCTAGAATCCTCTCTTTTTAATATGAAAAAGACTAGAGATGAAGGAATGTTTCTTTGCTTCCTTCTTTCCCATAACTGCTTTCACATGACATGTTCAAGATGCTTGGCAGAGATTTTCTTGCTCCAAAATGTGAACAGAAATGTACTTTCAAGGAAGTTTCCATAATTTTCTTCTGCTTTGGGAATTCAATGTGACACTCTTCTACTTCTATTGTACTTCCAACGTTCCCTCCCTGGCTGGGAGATCTGTGCACGTTTTATAATATTACATGAACTATGTGAAGTCTGTCTTGAATGGCTTCCTCTTTTCAGAAATTGATGCAGCAATCTGATTTAGTCTAGAAGTGATAAAATATTCAGGATGTTTCTCTCGCTAATATATTTTGATTCCTGGATGGACCTGAAAACATTGATAATTTCATAGGTACATTTGCCCTCCCTCAAGGAGTGTTCAGTCTACTGAGGAAGACCAACGTATTCATTGGTCCCAAATCTGATTCCTGTGTCCATGCAAAGACAATCGCCAGTATGCACTCTGAATTGTCGATAGAGGCATGTCATAAAAGATAAACATTGCAACTACTGTGAAAAAATTCAGCTTATGGCTAAAAAGATTGAATTCTAGAAAACAAACGGATTGTAGACATCTTCAGTGCTACATTAAAGGCAGCTAAAAGTGCTTTCCAATAAATTTGCCAGTTACCCAAACTCGTGAATTAATGATAATTATGAATTTATAATAATAATAAATTCTATAAAAAATTGAACTTGCCAGGCATGGTGATGAATGCCTTTGATCCCAGCACTTGGGAAGCAGAGACAGGTGGATATCTGAGTTCAAGGCCAGCCTGGTCTACATAGCAAGCTCCAGGTCAGCTGGGGCTACAGGATGACCCTGTCTCAAAAAAATAAAAAAAGAACTTAAACAATCCTTTCTTTTAAGCAAGATGCAGGTGTGATGTAAGGCAAATGATATTGCATTTCTTAATTGTTGCTATTAATTTAAGTCTGTTAACACTATTATGATGTCATTTAATACCTATGACAGTAAGTAGAAAAATAATAAATTTCAGAAGAGGTGAGCCCCAGGTCCGGTCCTGACACTCCCACTCACAGTGTGTGTCATCTGTCAAGCCCTCCTCAGAACTACAGAAGCTTGGCACATTCTGAAAGACTGAAGATTCTGAGTCCTGTGCTTGCACTGCTTGTCCTATACAAGGTCCCTGTGATCGACTCACTTGCTTCACAAACATACTCCAGTATGGGTGTAAGCAGGCTATGTGAGGGTGTTCCTTCCAGCACTTTCTGTGACGGTGTGATATAGGATGCCATTATGGGGTCCTTCCTGGAGAGTAGATAGGCAAAAATGTGGTAGAAAACAAGACTGCAGCAATTAGAAACTACATTTCAAGAGTAAAATGGATGAATCTGAAAATTACCTTGCTAAATGAAGAATAAAACATTTAATAGAGGTTAATTATGAAAATTAAGAAGGATATAAGTTAAAATTAATGTTTTCCTTCATTACCTGTAAATAAGGAGATATTCTGGGAGCAAATTAAAAGTGCTGTCTAAGTAGGTAGAGGGGAAAGATAATGAATTAGGTGTAAAATGGTAAGCAAAGAAGAATGTGGCCTTTGTAGTTCAGCATCACTGGTTTTAAGAACCAAGCAATTCGATTACTTCAACCTTTTATACTTGTGGTTTTAAAGGAACACAGACAAACAGAATAAAAGTGCAGGACATGATAAAAAAAACCTCACAGAATGTTGAAAAGTATTTTCTTAGGAACCACAGTAACTATAATGTTTCAACAACTATATTTGTATAGTCTAGAGTAAAATGTGACATATATTTGTGGAAAATTTATATTTACTTATAAATCTGAAACGACATCTGAGGTGCTGACTTCACAAACTAATTGTAGTGCAGAATACAGTATGCAAAGTGGCTGCAGTGGACATCATTGCTGGGTGAACTTTCATCATGAAGGTTAGTAAAAGGCATTAATAATAATACATGTTATACAGAACTCTATTAAAATTAACTGGAAGGACGGAATCTTACTTGAAGGCTTGTATTTTAGTAAAATGAGATGAGAAAATCCCTTGTTATTTTTCTGTTTAGAAAAAAAAATTGAAAGCAAAATCTAGTATAACTCAGGCTTGTCTTACTATAAGTACTTGGCTTTAGTATGTGCAGATGGTCTAGCAGGTAGAATATAGAACATCTAGTCCATAATCATAAGTTAATTTTTAATTGCAAGGAGGTGTGATCATTGTCTCCACCAGGCTAATGCCATGCATGGCTCATTGTTCTGCAAGTGCACAAGTAACACATTCTCTTCTGCTCCCTCGCTCCCTGACAGTGGATGAACCACATGCTCTCCACCCTCTCTCAGGTCTGAGTGCTGTGTTCTCTTATGACAGTCTGAACACAAAACACTGTGTTTTGATGGGACACATGACAGAAATGTCTGACTCAGTGACACACAAGGTCACACCCCACAGAGTACAGGTCCAGTGAGCTCAGGTCAAATGTGGACAGCTGAGAATGCTGTAAGTTAGCAAGTACAAACATGCCCAGTGGTGGGGAGTAATACTGCTGTCAGAGACCTAGGGAATTTGTGTTTACACTAGGATTCTAAAAGAGCATAGAGATGTAAAGTAGAAGATCAAAGGCATAAAAGAATGAAATATTTTTAGATCCTCCGGGGCTAAATAAAAGATGCAACTAGAGTAGAAATTTATGAATTTTAGTAAATTAGCTCACTGGTATGTAAAGAGATTCCTAAGGGAAGGAAAGTTGCTTTTCATTTCAATCAGTTGGAGACTGTAATAAAATATTTTATTTAAATACTAAGGAAGAGGTTTTTAAAACATTTGTTTATTATTTTTATTTTATGTGTATGAGTTTATCGCCTTCGTGTAATGTCATGCATTACCTGCTGAGGTCAGAAGAGGGCATCAAATTCCTCTGGAACTGGAGTTATGGATGCTTGTTAACTGCCATGTGGGTGCTGGGAATTGAACCCAGGTCCTTTGCAAGAGCCTCCACTTAACTGCTGAGTTTTGTCTGACATGACAAGAAATCCAGATATAGCAGACCCAGGGCTGTTAATGAGCCCGCTCAGTGGTGTGCTATCAAGGACTCCGAAGTTTCCCCATCATTTCTCTTTTCATTCTTTTTTTTTTTTTTTTGCTGCTTACCTCATGGTCACAAAATAGTTGCTTTAATAGTAGTCACATGCCAACTCCGAGAGGAAGCAGGTTCTCTATGGGTCGCTTAGCAGCTTTTTCCAGAGTAAGGATTTTCCTAGTGAGCATTATGGAACTTACTCAGCCTTAAGTCTCTCACTGACTTGGGTTCAGAACTACCTCGATTGATTTAGACAAATTAGACTTGTTTCTGGGGTTTAGTAGCAAAGACCCTCTCCAAAGCACATGAATACATGAAAATTTTCAATCCTGATCCTTTGATCTCAGATTAGCGAGGTATTCCTGAATGGTAGGCAGTCAACATGAAATGATGTGCTTGCTGTCTGTGGAGAGTTTGAGGTATCTGAATAGATGAGAAGATATATGCGATGAGGTGATCCTGGGAAAGCTTTCTGATATGGCCTACAGAGTGATCTGAGAGTGGGAGGGAGGAAGAGCATTAGGAAGGGAATCAGACAAAACAATCCACAGGTTCAGGAAGGAGCTTGGGGAGGGCAAAGGTCCACAGAGCTGTATGACATAGTCACCTACTCTGTCACTAGGTATCTGGGGCTTCCTGACTTCCCAGTGGAGCATGCAAGGCTTCCAAGGACACAGTGTTGCATGTCTCTACCAACATCACCCACTGCTTTTGGCTTAATTCTTTTGATATTGAAAACGTGCCTTTCAGTTCTTTGCATTTATATTCACTATGTTCTTTTATATTAATATTCTTCCTACAGGTATATCCCTGGAAGACTCTCATTTAATTGTTCAAGGAGTAGCAGGGCCTTATCTCCTCCACAATGTCTCCCTGAGCTTCCTAGGTTGGTTCTGTGTCCCTCTTCTGCACTTCAATGACATCCTATGCACACCTGCATAATGTTGTACTTATTGGATTGAAATATTCCTCTTCACTTCTTTTCACAGATGCTTACTAAGAGGCTCTGCTAAATTCAAAGGGAAATTAAGCATGAAAATAATCAAGAAATTCTTGCTCTAATAGAAGTGCTGCTCTAGATGAAGTAGATCAGATGATAAATGTATATTTACTCAGGTGCTATGTTCTAGAAGAAAAATAAACTGGAAAAATGTGATGGAGGAATGGTCAGAGAATACCTTATTAAATGAACTCCCAGGCTCAGTCATCTGAGTATCATTGGGAAGACTGTTTGTCACAGATGGGGGGCAAACAGTGTAGAGGGCCTGAAGTGGACATACTTATCATGTTGGTTGAGTAGAAAGACTTAAGTTGAGTGAGAGACCAGGCAAAGGTAGCAGATGAGGTCAGAGAGGATCAGTGCAATACCAGAGAGCCTTGGTGGTAATGGTAACCTTTGGCTTCTCTCGAGAGAACAGGAAGTCAGTGGAGTCGCTGAGTATAGAGGAATAGAATCATCCTACCTTCAACAAATATCACTCAAGCCTCTCTAGAAAAGTTTGTGTGGATATAAAGACTGAAGTGCTTTAATTTAATAATTTACAGTTCAGAGGAGGTGAGGTTAGTTTTGGGCAAAGTGGTAAAACCAGATAGGATAATAGTAGCTACATAGTACTTTTGAAGGTAGAGGAAATAGGACATTTTCATAGGTTGAAGGTAAACAAAGTGAGAAAATGTTAAATAATAGGTTATTAGCTTGAAAAGTGGAAAAAATTAAGAGATGCAAAGGTAAAGAAAGGTAGAAGACTTGGGATTAAAAGGTTTTTTTTTTCCATGTTAAGCTTGAGTTATCTATTAGACATCTAGGTTGGTGGAGATGTTGAATATGTAGTTGGATATGTAGGTTTAGAAATCAGGATAGTATAAACTCGGGAGTCAGTTTTAGTGCTGTGAACAAACATCTGTGAAAATGAAATGAAAGGCAAGAAATGATTTATTCTGGCTTACGGTTTCAGAAGGCACAGTACAACATGGTGGGGGAAAGGATTATTAAATATTTCACATGATGGAGACAAAGAAGGTATTGAGGAGAGAGAAGGAGGGAGTAAAGGAGGGAGAGAGAGAAAGAGAGAGAGAAAGAGATAGAGAGAAAGAGATAGAGAGAAAGAGAGAGGTATGCCACATACACACATACCTTGATATGCTTCTTCCTACCAGTCAGCCTCAATCTCCTTACATTTCCAGATTCTCCCAAAGTAGTCTCTCCACCATCAGCACTTGAATTGCAAGTATCTAAGATGAGATGGGATGAGATTCCCTGGTCACAAGTGGAAAGCTATGACAGAATTAGATCTGAATCCTGTTATACTACGAACAGGGGCTGATGATGGAGAACCCACATGAGAGACTGTGGGGTTCCCCAGAGGTAAGCTGTGAACCAAAAGAATCCGACCACCTGGAAAGAAAAGTAAGGAAGTATTTGTTGGCCATGAGCCCCATGCAGACTGAAGCCTCTCTGAGAGCAGGGACCACTCTAGAAAAAATTTTCTTCTAAACTCTTCTTTCCCAGCAGCCTTTTCCTAAAGTAGCTTGCACGCAGGAGCAGCTTTCCTTAATTCATGTTTTCTTCTTCTAATCCTATCATCATTCATGGGATGGGTATGACAGGGTTGAGGACTTTGGTCACCTTGCTACGGCGTGAGTTATTTGCTATCTTTGCCTTACTTTCTTGGTGTGCCAAGGACATAAAAGCACATGATGTCAGAGTATTTGCAAAAATGGCTAGAAAGGTGACACTTTCTTCATGTCAGATCTGTATGAGTGCAGTCTAGTGGGGAAATAATTCATTTTTCGGAGTTTGTGTAACATAGGCATTCTTATAGGTAATTTGCAGAAGAAGAAATATCTTAAATCACAGAATATAAACACACAAATATTTCTCTTATTTTTGACTCCCTAACAATTACAGCTTCTTTTGGAAGGGGTACAAGTGATAGAATGACTTGAATTATTTGGTGGAATAACAGTAAATATTTTCATTCACATACTGATGAATTCCTATCTCTCATGTTTACTAATTTTCTGAGAAATTGTTAAAAGAACAGAATTTTTCATGAAGTGATGGGCTTAGACAATGAAAATTCACAAAATGTAGTAACACAACTCCAGATTTATCAAGGGACATTCTGAGATTTTCCCCAGTCTCTCCTTAGGCTCTATTTGGCACACACACAAAAAAACCCCTCAGTAAAGTAAATGTTGAATTCTACACTGATGTGTTCAAAGAACTAAGCAGTAACCACATGGGAAAAACTGCATGTGTATGTGCGTGTATGTGTGTGTGTGTGCGTGTGTGTGTGTGTGTGTGTGTGTGTGTGTATGTATTCAAAGAAAACTTCTCAAAACCTAGCTTACTATTACAAGATCTGAACTCATAGCTTAAAAATCATGTCTTAGGAAATGTAGGGATATACTCTTTGATGTGCATGAATTTTTTAACATTTATTTATTATTTTTTATGTATATGAGTGTACTGTCTGCATGTATGTTGGTGCACCTGTGTTGTGCAATGCCGTGGACATCAGAAGAGGGCATCAGATTCCCCTGGAACTGGAGTTAAAGATGGTTCTTAGGCACCATGTGGGTGCTGGGAATTGAACCCGGGTCCTCTGCAAGAGCACAGACTGTCTGTCCCCATCTCAGAAGCCGTGTGTTGCCACAATTTTCTTGAGTGAGACTGGAGCTTCTTACTCACTTTCTCATGTCTATGCTGGGATGTTTTCTTTTGTCTTGATCTCCCATGAGACTTGGGCATGCTGTCACCATCGCTGTAAGTGCATATGAGGAACAGACCAGTTGTTCTGTTCTGTTCTGCAAGGATCTTTATGTTTGAGGGCAGAAGTTTGATATAGGTGTCCCATTCAGGAATAATCACTCTGTGGCCTTTTTCTCTCTGTACATTGGCCAGTTGTGGGTTTCTATGTTAATCACCATCTGCTGCATAAGTTCTCTAGTGAATGTTGAGAGATGCATGGATCTATGTGTATAACAATAAGACATTAAGAGTCACATTAATATAACTATTTCATAGAAGACTAGTATTAGGTTCTCCCCTATATCCTATAACCTATTTAGCCTCAAATTCCTAAGCTTGATATTATTGTTAGTATTGGCTCCATCCTAGGAAGCAGAGCTTAAATCTAATTAAAAAGTGTTTGGTTTTTGCTACAGTATTTGTGCCACTATTGTATCAGTACGCATATATTTTCAGGCTAGTTGTTTTGTAGTTCACAAGATTTGTGATCAGTTTGATGATTTTTTTTTTCCTTCTGGTAACTTATATAGCACCCTTTAACACTTTTAACACTAGACAAAAGAGAGGGTTCTGAAATCAGCATGACCTTGATTTCTTCTTATTGGTTCTATAGTTCATATATGTAGTATCCTCAGCAATAGGTTCTTTCCATTTGCTTTTGGTGGGTAATCACGAGCAGGGGGCAATGGCAAGTATTGTTTGAGGGTCTATGGGGCCCCCTGGTCAACAACTTCTATAGAGAGTCCATTTCTGGCATTAACGGTTTTTTAATTAGCCTACGTCATCTAGAAAGGACAATGTCCCCCTGTCGATGTGCATGATTTCTTAAGCATTGTCCAGCTGTATCATAGTTGCAAGGTTAGCTAAATTGCTACTGAGGAGGAATATGTGACTGTATCAGATATCATCAGTGACAACTAAGGTATCTGATTAGAGAGTCTTATAGAAAGCTGAGATGCTGTCTGGACATGGTGGCTCATGCCTATACTGTTAGCTATAATTGCAGCTGTCTTGAGGCTAGATTGGCAAACATAGTGTGAGTCCCAGCTGGGGCTACATAACACTCAAGCTGGAAGGAGTTCATCCATGTGGGAGGAGGACTAGACAAGGTAATGGGGGAAGGGAGTATTATATATGATCACCAGTAAGAAACTGTCAAAATTATAAAAGAGAAAAAGAGAAAACAGGCACTGAAAATAGAAGTGTGGGGATAAAGGTAGCCACAGAATTTGTATTATTGTCATGGGTTTCCCACTAGAACCGCTTTGTTCAGAACATCTCAAACTTTTGAATTAAACTATTAGGGCCCACAAGAGCATCTGATTGTCTGAACAATCTGTAACCAGAGTCACAGATAGTGAGATGATTTTGCTAAAGGAAAATCTTGAATTGAAAAATGCTTGTAACTCCAGCTTCCTGAATTCACCGTTATTTTACTTGAAGGCAAACATCTTGCTCTCCAGATACTTTGGGGACATTATTATCTCTCCAATAGTAAGAAATTAAGCACTCGATGCCCCGGCATCATTTTTGTTCTCTGCTCCCAGTATAGCCAGTGTGGAAAGATGCATTCTGAGTTTGGAGTCCTACTATCCCATATCAACCAACCAAATTCTAATAGTACCCTCAGCATTGCCAACAGACTCTATGGGGCAATGATGATGATATTCCACCAGGTAAGCACACCTGACACCCTCTGAATTTCATAATACAAAGTCAGTGAAGAATGGGAAGTGCTGATGGTATGCTTATAATGCTGGGATTGAGTTGATTTAGAGCTCTGAAATACCACATGACACTCTCAAAAATATGAAAGAGAGAAAAAAAAATCCTTACTACTGCAGAATCTCTCATGGATAGATCACTTTGGTATTGCAGACATGTTAGGAATGGTCTCTCCACTGTCCGAGAAGCTTGCAGGAAAAATGTAATGCTGAGTTTCTGATGTTACTGTGTGTAAGGACCATATTAGCTTAGACCTAGTATGCTCTCTAATCTCTGCCTTTCCCAAACAGTGGCCCAGACACAGTAGAGAAATGTTGATTTTGGATGATGATTTTTAAATCTGCTCCTGAGATACATAAATAATTAACCCCTGAAGTTATTAATTTTTCTTGCATATATCAGTTATTCTTGTACTCTTTTTTTTCTTTACTTTGGAGGAAAGAATAGAGACTGCTCTTGCAGAGGACCCGGGTTGGATTTCCAGCACCCACATGGCAGCTAAGGACTGTGACTCCAGTTCCAGAGGAACTGTATGAATGTACTGTCTGCATTCAGATTTGTGCACCCGTGTCGTGCAATGCTGCAGAGGTCAGAAGAGGGTGTCCGATTCTCCTGGAACTGGAGTTAAAGACGGTTCTCAGCCATCATGTGGGTGCTTGGGATCGATCTGTTAGGCCATCTCTCAAGCCGGAGAATCCTTTTTATATTGTAACATAACTTTTTAAATTCTTTTTTAAATAAATTTTTAATATTTTATTTATTTATTTATGTGTATGAATGTACTATCTGCGTGTAGGTCTGTGTCGTGCAATGCAGCGGAGGTCAGAAGAGGGTGTCGGATTCCCCTGGAACTGGAGTTCTCCTAGAATTGGAGCTACATACGGTTCTCAGCCGCCTTGTGGGTGCTGGGGATCGAACCCGGGTCCTCTGTAAGAGCAGTCGGCGCTCTTAACCGCTAAGCCAGCCCTGTAACATAACTTTTATCATAACCAGATGACTATATATATGTATACATATATATACATATATATATGTATATATATAGTCATCTGGTTATGATAAAAGTTACTATATATATATATATATATATATCGATTCTATATATAATATATGACTTTGTTTCTGGTCTCCATTCTGTTCCCTTTGTCTTTCTTTTATTCTCCTGCCAATGCTAGAACATATAATACATCTCAATGGCTAGAAAAGAGCATCCTCTTACAATCTTTTCCATGGTGTTTAATTATTAATTGAATTTTTGTGAAAGTCTATAATACATTTTGTTCACATTTAGATCCTCTCTCTACCTTCACTGACCTTACTGCACTCTGCTTGATTTCCTGTACTCTTATAATTTGTGTCCCCAGATGTCCTTCAGAGTGGTTTCATCCCTTGTGTCTCATTGAACTTACTCTCCCCCTCTCAGGAGCATTGGTTGTCAATATGTTCCTATGTTGATGCTGGAATATTGTCTGGTTTGAGCTTACATGGGACTTGTGCATGCTGCCATTGCTGCGAATTCATTTGAGTAAGTGACCAGCGGTCTGAAAACTCTATTATCTTGTGGACATGCACCATCTCTGGCTCTTACAAATGTTTCTACTCCCTTTTCTGAAATGATCTCTGAGTCTTTGGAGGCATAAGTTTGTGATCTATTCAGGGATAAGCACTCTATAGCCTCTTATTCTCTGTAAGTTGTAGGACTCTGTGTTAATTATCATCTGCCGTATAAAGAAACTTCTCTGCTAAGAATTGGCAGATGGGTTAACCTATGGGGATAACAATCAGTCCTTAGGACTCTATTTAATACCACATCTATTTAGCAGAATAATAGTGTTAGCCTCCCCTATGCTTTGTGGCATAGCTACCCCTCAGGTTCCTAGGACTGATATCAATGTCAGGTATGTACTTCACCTTACGAAGCAAATATTAAATTCAACTTAAATTGGTTGGTATCTCCCACAATATTTGCCCCATTACTGCACTGGCAGGCATATCCTGCCAGGTCATTTGCTGTTGTAAGTCACACGATTCGAGATGTGTAGAGTTGATGATTAATTTTCTCTTCAGATATGCATAGCACCTTCCAGCACTGTAAAACCTCGCTAGTAGAGATGAAGTTTTGACATCAGTATGAGCTTGCTTTCTTCTTGTTTGTTCGACAGATCATGTATGTAGTGTTCTCAACAACAAGGTCTTACTTTGAAGTTCTGGAGGGTAACTAAAGCAAAGATATGGCTGGCATTGTGGTCTATGGGACCCCTGGTCATTAGCTTTAAATGAGGTCCTCTATTCCCGACACTGGACCTTTACTTTGCTAGCTTATATCTAGTATGGGCAATGTGCCCTGCTATAAGGTAACTCCTTTTAATTCCTTTTTATAATGTATGTGTATAAACTTTAAGAGGCCTCTGTAGTGGTAGGTTTCCATATGGCTTTTACTAAAGTTATTCCTCCCCATACTCCCTCCTCTGCCCTGCTTTCCGGTTCCCCACCACCTGTAATCATTTCTACTCTATTATTCCTCTTTCCCCCTTTGTATCATTTCACCTTATCTGCCTTCCCATTTGGTTAATTTGGATCCTTTGAATTTCAATATACTCCCCAAATTAGCTTTTCTCATTCAATCTTTTATAAAAGTAAAACATTTAATTAATTAGAACTATATTGAATTTGTAAATTTGGGGAGAAAAGACTCCTTTATTTGTCTTCCAGCGTATAATTGTGACACTTGCTTTGGTTATTTATGTCTTTAATTTCATTCAGAAAAATTTGTCTTCATGTCGAAGCCTTGTACAACTTATGAGGCACTTATTGAAGCTTATATGGCATCTATTATGTGAAAACAAGTAGTTCTGTATCTTTTCATATGAAATGCAACTCAGAGACTGTCATCCAAACATGAGTTTTGGCTGCCTGTGATTTTTGCCAGCCATTGTCAATGACTATAACTAAGAAATTTAGGTTATCTATAAACTCAATTTCTAGATAAATTATATACCATCTCTTCTTTATATTATATATCCTATTCTTATCACAAAGTATTTTTATTTAATGACCTTCCTTTTGCATCTGTTTCTCTTTTGTCTTATATAAAAAATCTCATTTTGTAATGTCATTAATATTTTTGCAAGTGCCTTCATCTCACAAAACCCAAAACCACAAAATGATAATGCTACTGAAACAATTAAAATAGCAATGTGAGGTATTTTTGCAGTTCTTTTCTACTTACAGTAGTACATTCCCCTAGACACTTACAGTGAAATTGATGAGCTGAAATAATCCTTCTCTGTTTTTATGCCAAGTCATTGCATCATTAGTTTCTGAGGTCTTGGAACTTAAACAATTATATTCCCTTATATATGAAGGAAGAGCATGCCAATAATAGAAAAAAAGAATAGTTCTTTGACCTAAGTACCATGCTTTCTGACATATGTGTATCCTATTATGTCGCCTAAAAATGGTCAGCTTTAAAAAGCCTCTACCTTCACTGCTGATACATCTGATAGAGCATTAACTTCCAGAATATATAAACTACTCAAGAACAAAGAATTAAAAAACAAATAACTCACTCAAAAGTAGGAGTAAAGAGCTGAACAGAGACTTCACAAGTGAGGAAATAAAGATGACTGAGAAAAACTTTAAAGTGTTCAACATTGCTAATAATTAAGGAAATGCAAATTAAAACCACTCTAAGATATCATTTCACTGATAAGACTGGCTAGGATCAAGAAGACAAATGATACCAAATTCTGGATTGGTTGTGGGGAAATGGGAACACTCATCCAATGCTGGTGGGAATGTAAACTTGTACAACCACTATGGAAAGCACTATGGAGAACCCTTAAAAGACTCAAAATGAGCCTACACCTGACCCAGTCATACCACTCCTGGGTATATACCAAAAAGACTCATCCTACTTCAAAGATACATGCACATCCATATTTATTGCAGTTCTCTTCACAATAGCGAAGAGCTGGAAGCAACACAAGTGCCCCTCAATCGGCAAGTGGATAAAGAAAATGTGGTACATCTACACAATGGAGTTCTATGCACTGGTAAAGAAAGATGGCATCTTGAACTTTGCAGGTAAATGGATGGAACTAGGAGATATATGCTAAGTGAAATAACACAGTTTCAGAAAAACAAACAATAAATGGTATCCCTCATTTGTGGATGCTGGAACCAAGTACCTAGTTGTAAGGCAAACTGATTCATGTTAATGTTATATTACTCTTTATCTGAAAGTAACTGTGCTCTTATAAAGTGAATCCCTTAATGGGCTCTAGAATTAATCTATCACTTATTTTCAGACTTTGTATTTTTGGTATATGGGTGGAAGGTATGTATGCATATTTTAGAGTAATATAAAATTAAAAAGGAAAAATGTGAATCCCGAAATATGATTTGGAAATAAAGTACAGTTTATTTTCAGATGACATAATGGTAGTATAGGTGATATATATATATATATATATATCTAATATATATATTACAAATTGGAGGGAACAACAACAAAAGAAGTGGGACAAAGAACTGACTGAAACAGTAAAGTTTTCCCCAAAACAATAATCCTCTGCTTTGAAAAACTTTAAAAAGACTCAGGAAAAGATACAAGACTTGTATGGCAGAATGCATGAACTCGGGTTGGGTGGTGGACACGGAAAGGGAAATGACTCTAAATTGGAATGAGAAATGATGTTTGAAATGCACAAAACTTCAATAAAATATTTTTAAAATGCATCTTCCTTCAAATTTAGAAAAGGTGACAAGATTAAAATGCAACTTTTTCCTACTATTTTTGTTGAGTTGGAAAATCTTGGGAATATTTATAAACATCTTGAAATTCTTCAATTTCCTTAGCACTGTAGTGAAAAAATGTGTTTTATCACATGAGAAAAAAACTGTACTTTACTGGTAGTGTCCAGTTGGGGACTCTGTGCTGATAGATTCTGAGGCTTAACCTAGGGCTACAGAAAAGGGGGCCCACAGATAAGCTATTAACTCAAGACTCATTTCATTGCTGTAATGGGTAGACCAGGACTCAGCCCTTACAAATCACTTAATTCTTTTCTTGTGAATCTAAATGTCCTAGATTTATTTAGAATGTTACCGATATTTAATTATACATGAAATATTATCAATGAATATATTTATTCACTTATTTATTCACTCATTCATTCAGAAATATATTTTAAGCATGTAAGTCCATTTATTTTTATTGGATGCTAGTTACTGTGTTAGGCCCAGAATTTAAATGGAAATTAAATCATTCATCAGGATTAGAATTGGATGCCCTGAATTTCCTACATTTCGAATTGTATGACAGGCTATATTCCAAAAAGAGTTGGTGAGTTGCAATGTACTGAAATTCATCAAGGCAGCTGGGGGTTCAGCTTTGGTCAAGATATTTACAAAGCAAACAACTTCTGGAACCTTTTAAATAAATTCTTGTGTTTTGAATATGCCTTTCCTTTAAATACCATTGTATATTTGTAATGTGAAAATTCTAACTCGGTGGACGTACAGGTGAACCTGGAATGGTGGTTTATGTCTGCATTCCCTACATTCTAGAGGCAATAAGATCAATGCAAGTTCCAGGACAGTATGATCTACATATTGAGCTCCAGAACAGCCCCAGCTACATAATGAGTTCCAAGACAGCCTGATCTACATAGTCAGTTTGAGGACAGCCTGATCTACCTTGTAAATTCCAGAATAGCCAGGATTATATAGATTATCATGCAGACAACCCAGATTAAACTCAATGTATCACCCCCCCAGACACACACAGACACACACAGACACACACAGACACACACACACACACACACACACACACACACAGACATGACAGTAGGAAGGGCATTTTTTTGGGGAGAACAGGGGTTTCTGTGAAAGGAGAATAATACTGGTAAGAAAGACTGCCAGGCGTGGTGGCGCACGCCTTTAATCCTAGCACTTGGGAGGCAGAGGCAGGCGGATCTTTGTGAGTTCAAGGCCAGCCTGGTCTACAGCCTGAGTTCCAGGACAGCTGGGGCTACAGGGAGACCCTGTCTCAAAAAGACAAAAAAAAAAAAAAAAAAAAAAAAAAAAGAAAGACTATAATTCACTATGTAGATGTATGAAACTTTCAAAGAATAAGAAATTATTCAGAACCAACAAATGAGTCTCAGCAAATTATATTCTCTTATATGTGAAGGAAATTAATTCAGTAATAAATTAAAATTAGGATTAAGTTGAAGATAATCACATAAAAAGAGGACTTAAGCTCAGTTCCCAGCACCCATGTCAGATGCCCCACAACAACCTGTAATTCTAGCTTCAGGGGATCTGACATAGTCTTCTGGTCTTGCAGATACACAAAGTGTGTATTTATATGCACACACTCATCTATAGACACAATTATACATAATTGAAAATAAAATAAAACTTGTCTCATAAACAACAACTATAACATCAGCATCAACTAAAAGAGACATAAGCAAACACATAAAACAGTTAAAGAAGCAGGGTTGAGAGAATCTCAGTCAATATATATAATTATACAGACTCTAACTGGTTTATTTTAAAATTAAAAACTGATAACCTATGCCATGGAAAGTAATGAGGGTATAGTTCATAGTTTATATTTTACCTTAGAATGCTCAAACAGACATTCATGTTGTACCAAAAAATTGTGTGCATTCATATACACTCAAATATGACTTTAAGATCTACTTATAATAGTATTTTTAAAATAGGGCAAAATTGTAATGTTCAAAATGATGTATCAGACTGGAATGCTGAAGCTAGCTAACATGAAGAAGCTGGAGATGTCGAGCTTGAGCAAACAAGGAGCTAAGCATGACCATTCTGTTTCCAGGAGGGGCAGCTAATATAAACCAGCTAAAATTGCAAGAATGTCAGCATGTGGCTAACAGATGTATGTACACACTCTCACATGTTAAATTTGCAATTGATAGTCAGAAAAACTCAGTCTGGGGTCCCATAATATTTGTGGCATCAGTCACTCGGTAGGCTTAGTGGTTTTATTCAGAGGGTGTATAAGAAAGAGTCATGATGCCTGACTTTTTGGATTCTATATTTAGGCAGAATAAGACATTTGTTCATTTAAGCAGTTGTGTAGTGGAAGAATGCTATACTATACAAATACAATGAGAAACTCAGTGGACATCTGTCACCAGTAATGAAATTATAGTGTTAATTGGGTCATAGGGGCCCCAGAATCTCATCAATCCATATTATCCAAAGGACAGTGCTTTGGATCCAATGAGGACATTTATTCATTGGTTAACAATTTTAGCATCCTGGTTATGTGAGGAAATTAGCACCAATACTATGAAGCAGAGGTCTAAACGGTAGTAGGAATTTGTCTCAACCCTCTCCCAGGTTGCAGCCAAAGCTTCTTAGCACAGAGAAGTCTGAGTGATCACACCATCTTCCCCAACCTAGCCAGCACCTCCCAGACCTCTGTAGTAGAATGACAGTTTCTTAGGGGAACAACTGTGCCTCTGGAAGCCTGAAGAGGCTTGACTGACAAGATGGAACAGGCACAGTCAAGGTTACCAAGTCAGCCAGTGTCTAGGTCAGGCTGTGCTACATTTAGGTATAAAGAATTGGTATGTAAAGAGGGCAGAAAAGGGAACGTGAAATTTCTGGGCTGGGTTTGTGTGCATGCATTTGGGTTTAGAAGTGCGGTGGATACGAGAGAAGGTAAGAGAAGGAGAACTGTGACCAGGGAAACCGATGTATTTATAGGTATGGACAATTCAGAGGGGAACAAGCCCCTGGGGGCCTGTGGTCGCATGAGGTGGAAGATGTTTGGAGTCATATAGCAGTTTGAAAGTAGATTAGACATTGCATTAAGTCCTATGCAAATATGAAATGTATAAATTAGAGTGAGGAAACTAGCCAAAATTTACCACAAAATTTTTTCACTAAGTAAATCAGTAAAGGAATATGGATGAGAAGTTGACAATAGAAAGGGGCAGAGGTTGGGGGAGCATGAATGTGCTTTAAAGGGAGAAAAACAAGCAGTGATATGGAACCATTCCCATTGAGAATTACATTAACAAATCCATGTTGCTCAGATGCCATGTTGCTCACTTGGCTCATGTGTGTTTATGTGTTTTGACTCATACAGAAAGGCAGCCAAGTGCAAGGACTCTTCAAGAGTAGACCAACTCTTCTAACATGGTGGAAAGAGACATGGAAGTGCATATCCTCAGATTCGAGCCCAAAATGAGATATGAATTAAACTCCCTCTTGAAATCTCTAGGGAGAAGGGATGTCTTCAATGTGACTACAGCTGTTCTCTCTGGCATGTCACCAGACAAGGGCTTGTGTTTATCCAAGGTCATTCACAAGTCATATGTAAATGTCACTGAAGAGGGTACTGAAGCTGCAGCCACTGGGGAGAGTGTAGTAAAAAGTCTTCTCATCAGAGTTTAATTCACAGCAAAAAGCCCATCCCATTCATGTATTTATTTTTTTAATTTTTTTTAGTTTTATTTTATTTATTTATTTACGTGTGTGAATGTACTGTCTGCATGTAGGTCTGTGCACCTGTGTCGTCCAATGCCGCGGAGGTCAGAAGGGGGTCTCGGATTCCCCTGGAACTGGAGTTCTCCTGGAATTGGAGCTACAGACGGTTCTCAGCCACCATGTGGGTGCTGGGGATCGAACCCAGGTCCTCTGCAAGAGCAGTCAGTGCTCTTAACCGCTAGGCCATCTCTCCAGCCCCCATTCATGTATTTATAATTAGTGAACCTTCTATAATTTTTTTTTCTGGGAAACTTGCCTCTACATAGACAGAGAGTGTTGAAGACATCTCATAATCACATAAGAAGTGCAAGTACAAAAGGGGAATACAGCTCACATCTCTATTTCAGCTTTTTCATGGGCAAAATAGGTGTACAATAATTTTAAATGCATCCTTGAGTTGGTGAAGCTAAGGCTGTATCAGTCATGAAGAAAGCTACAGTTATACATTTTGGTCTAAAGCATTTCTGTCTTTCTGCTTTTCAGACCTTATTTGAGTGCTGAATAACACGATTAATTTAACATAGAAATTTTTAAAGGATTACATTCATTAAAATATTTACTATTTATTATTTTATTTTATGTGTATGAGTGTATTGCCTGCATGTATGTAAGTGTACCCATGTCATTCAGTGCCTGCAGAAGTCAGAAGAGAGTATTGGAGTCCCTTGGAATTGGAGTTACAGGGGGTTGTTAGCTGCTATCTGGGTGCTGTGAAAAGAAAACTTGGGTTCTCTGCAAGAGCACCTAGTGAACGAGTCACCCATCTGAAAAGCAGGTTAAGTACTACTACTTGGGACAGAGTTTTAAATATAGCTTTTCTTGCATTAAGTCCTATGCAAATACAAAATATATAAATGAATACATACAGTCCTTCCCAGCAAGTGGGTTTAATCTCAATTAGATTGCTCTTGATAACCCTCAAAATTAAAATGTCACTATTGCACCAATAGCAATAGTTTCTTGGGCCAGTTATAGCTGTTTACTAGGCTTTATATCTGGGTAAGACCATTAATTGTTTTTATCCCTTGGCAGCTTGTACAGGATCCTTCGATACAACCAGAGCTTGTATTCATGGAGGAGATGTCCAGGTCAATTCCAGTTAAATCGCTCAAAGTCCTGTGTCCAAAGTGTGGCCTGTCTTCAGCAGTAGGATCTTACCTTAATTTTGAAAAGAGCAATACAGGGGGGATCACTAAACCAGACTTCAAACTATATTACCTATAGCTATAGTCATAAAAAACGGTCTGGTACTGGCACAAAACAGACCTGTAGACCAATGGAACAAAATTGAGGATCCAAACTTGAGCACACAATTTCAGCCACCTCATATTTGACAAAGGGGCAAAGAAGACACAATGGAGGAAAGGAAGGACAGCATCTTCAGCAAATGTTGTTGGCAAAACTGGATCACCACTTCTAGAAGAATAAAACTAAACCCCTACCTCTCGCCCTGTACAAAAATCAACTCCAAATGGATCAAAGACCTTAACATTAAAACCAAAACTCTGAAGATGATAGAAGAAAACATTGGCAGCAACCTACAAGACATAGGCATAGGAGAAGACATCCTAAAACAGCTGCTGCACAGGAAGTGAGGTCAACGATTGACAAGTGGGACCTCATTAACTCAAAAGCTTTTGTACAGCGAGCAAAATAATCATTGAAGTGAAGAGAAAATCCACAGAGTGGGAAGAAACCTTCACACCTGACAGAGCATTGACTTCCAGAATATGTAAACTACTCAGAACATAAGTCAGAGCAGAAATCAATGAAATAGAAACAAAGAAAACAATACAAAGAATCAATGAATCCAAAAGGTGGTTCTTTGAAGAGGTAAACAAGATAAACAGACCTCTAGCCCAGTTAACCAAAAGAAAGATATGGAAATGACAGTGTACAGATGATATAATTTTAATATATGTGATATATATATCATATATGTATGATATATATATGTGATATATATCATACATATATATATGATATATATGTATCATATATATATATATATATATATATATATATATGCAATTCAGATTGGAGGGAACAACAGCAGAGGAACTGGGACAGAAAACTGAGTAGAATAGTAAAGTTCCCCCAAGGACAATAATCCTTTGCTTTGAAAAAACTTTGAAAAGAATCAGAAAAAGATACAAGGCAGAGATGGCAGGGTGCATGAACTCGGGTGGGGTGAGGGGCATGGAAGACAAGATGAGTCTAGATTGGACTGAGAAACTATGTATGAAACACACATAACTTCAATAAAAATGTTAAAAAAATAAATATGTTAAAGAGCAAAACAATATTCTTTATAATAAAAATATTTCTGTGCTGAATGAAAAAAATAAAGATTTCAGCTCTATGACACTAGTATATTTATTGTATATCTGTTTTTCAGTAGGACTTTGAACTAATACATTTCCTTCAGGTTTTTCATAACATCTAAGCATTATAATTTTATTTTTAAGATAGGGTCTCACTATTTCACCCTGACTGACCTGGAACTCACTGTGTCAATAAAGCTGGCATTAAACTATAGAAATCTGCCGGGGCTGGAGAGATGGCTTAGTGGTTAAGAGCACCAACTGCTCTTGCAGAGGACCTGGGTTTGATCCCCAGCACCCACATGGCGGCTGAGAACTGTCTTTGACTCCAGTCCCAGGGGAATCCGACGCCCTCTTCTGACCTCCACGGCATTGCACGACACGGGTGCACAGACCTGCATGCAGACAGTACATTCATACACATAAAAAATTAAAAATAAAAAATAAAAAAAGGAAATCTGCCTTCCTCTCTAAGATACAAAGTTAGAATACCATAATCTCAAATAAAAAAATGAAGTTTGACTTGTAAAAAAAGAAATCTGCCTTCCTCTGACTCTCCAACTGAGATATTACCCTTCACCTCTATGGCAGGCTTAAAATGAAGCTTTTTGATGAAGACTAAGAGCAGAAATTTTCTTTTTTTATTTTTTATTTTTATTTATTTCTGTATGTGTATGAATGTACTGTCTGCATGCAAGTTTGTGCACCCGTGTCGTGCAATGTCGCGGAGGTCAGAAGAGGGCGTCGGATTCCCCTGGAACTGGAGTTCTCCTGGAATTGGAGTTTCAGACGGTTCTCAGCCGCCATGTGGGTGCTGGGGATCGAACCCGGGTCCTCTGTAAGAGCGGTCGGCACTCTTAACCGCTAGGCCATCTCTCCAACCCCAAGAGCAGAAATTTTCTATGGGTACAAACATAAGTATTTAGAGGGTAATGTCAGCAAACATTCTTATTATAATTTTCCACCAAATCTTTTTTTTTTTTAATTTTTTTTTTAATTTATTTCCGTATGTGTATGAATGTATTGTTTGCATGCAAGTCTGTGCACCCGTGACGTGCAATGCCGCGGAGGTCAGAAGAGGGCGTCGGACTCCCCTGGAACTGGAGTTCTCCTGGAATTGGAGTTTCAGACGGCTCTCGGCCGCCATGTGGGTGCTGGGGATCGAACCCGGGTCCTCTGCAAGAGCGGTCGGCACTCTTAACCGCTAGGCCATCGCTCCAGCCCATCCACCAAATCTTTTAATGATATGCAAATGAATAATGTTTTCCCCCTTAAAAAATAGTTCAGTGAATGTAATATTCCTAACAACAAAAACCTCATATCAGTTGGATGTTTTCATTCTATTTTAGGGAAATCTGTAGTTTGTACGGAAGACAATATAGAACAATCATAATACAGCCACAATTCATACAGGGGTCAATTGTACTGACATGTAAAGACATGAAACAATAATGCTACTGTATGTCATGTGCCTTTTCTTGAGGATATTTGAATAAACACCTATTCATTTCAGATAGGGCCCTGATGACAGATCAAGTAAAGAATTCCACCCAAGTCTAGAGTAGTGAACCAGTGACGGAGTATATGACAGGGATTACTCAAAGATACTTGCATTCCTGAAAAGCCCACCCCAGGATGGGTGATGACCCATGAAAGCTATATTCCTGAGGCTCTCTGTGTGATATTTAAGCAGCTTAGCCAGTCAAGAAGCCCTCTTTTTCCTAACAATTGTTTGTTCTTAAATAACCTTAGTGGACTGCGTCAGTTTTAAGAGCTTCCCAAGACTTTTGACTATTGTTGACTTCCTGAACCTTGCAAGTTTTATGTACTTTCTGAAACACACACACACGCACACACACACACACATTATTGAGTCCAGAATTTCATACAATAAAAATTCTGATCACATTAAGGTCCCTTCCCTTTTCTCTAACCCTTTCCCAATACTCACCCTTGATTTCTATCTATCTATCTATCTATCTATCTATCTATCTATCTATCTATCTATCTATCTATCTATCATCTATTTATCTATCTATCATCTATCTATCATCTATCTATCACTTATCTATCTATCTACCATTATCATCTATTTTCTTTTTTTATCGTTATTAAACTTTTTCCATACATCATTTCTCTTTTTTTTTTTATTTTTTATTTATTTATTTTTTTGTATGTGTTTGAATGTACTGTCTGCATGTAGGTCTGTGCACCCGTGTCGTGCAACGCCGCGGAGTTCAGAAGAGGGTCTCGGATTCCCCTGGAACTGGAGTTCTCCTGGAATTGGAGCTTCAGACGGTTCTCAGCCGCCATGTGGGTGCTGGGGATCGAACCCGGGTCCTCTGTAAGAGCGGTCGGCGCTCTTAACCGCTAGGCCATCTCTCCAGCCCCCATACATCATTTCTCAATCCAATTTAGAGTCATGTCCCTTTCCATGCCCCCCCACCACCTGAGTTCCTGCACTTTGCCATACATGTCTTGCATCTCTGTCTGAGTCTTTCCAGAGAAGAGGCTTATTATTTTTGGGAGAAGGGAGAACTTCATTGTTTCAGTCTTTTTTTCCAGTTTTTTTTGTTCTCTCTAACTTGTATTGCTTCAATATACACACATATACATACATAAATACATACATACATACGTACATACATATATCACCTGAATTGGATGATTTCCTTCCTTCCTTCCTTCCTTCCTTTCTTTCTTTCTTTCTTTCTTTCTTTCTTTCTTTCTTTCTTTCTTTCTTTCTTTCTTTCTTTCTTTCTTTCTTTCTTTTTTATTTCTTTTCACTGAAAGCTAAAAGATGTCATGTTTTCAGATCACCAGGAATATAACATTAATGTTGCTCAGGTTGCCTTACAACTAGGTACTTGGTGCTAGCACTCACAGATGAGGGATACCATTAATCTTTTGTTTTTCTGGGACTGTGTTACTTCACTTAACATAATATCTTCTAGTTTCATCCATTTACCTGCAAATTTCATGATGTCACCTTTCTATTGTGTAGATGTACCACATTTTCTCTACTCACTTGTCAGTTGAGGGGCACTTGGGTTGGTTCCAGCTCTTTGCTATTGCAAAAAGAGCTGCAATAAACATGGCTGTACATGTATCTCTGTGGTAGGATGAGTCTTTTGGGTATATACCCAGAAGTGGTATGGCTGGGTTAGGTGGTAAGCTCATTTTGAGTCTTTTAAGTGTTCTCCACACTGCTTTCCATAGTGGTTGTATGAGTTTGCATTCTCACCAGCAGTGGATGAGTGTTCCCCTTTCCCTACAACCTCTCCAGCATTTGGTACCATTTGTTTTCTTGATCCTAGCCAGCCTTATAGGAGTGAGATGATTTTTTTAAATTTGAAGATTATAAAAATTGGTTTATTGTAAAAGAAATTCAAGAATAACCAGTTAAATTCTTATCCGCACGCTACTCACTAGACCCAAGAAGTGTTAAATACCTTTACATCAAGAGTAAGGACACAAGACTACATTTAGGCTGTGATTCAAATTCAGTAAGAGACAGATGCTGAAGTCTCCTGCAAGGTGGTACAACAGGTTTGCTAAGGTCAAAGCACTGGGTCGAGCACCACAGGACTGCTAGAGTTTGAGGTATAACTGAGCAAAGGAAGACTGCGTGTTATTTTGTGGGTGAACTTAATTGACTGAAATTTTAGAAACAGTGGCATGGCATTTAATGACAGCAAGAGGCAAGATATGTCTTTATTGAAGAGAAAGATGTTTACAAAAACTTTCCTACCAAGGCCCCACTAACTTCTCATAACCCACTCCCAACCCCCCCTCCCAAGCTAAAGCTAATATGCTGATAGATAAGATGCAATCTTTCAATCTGGCTTATGGCAAACTGTAGGCTCTCTTAAGCAGCCTTGTCTTCTGCACACTAACTACATGCAGTGTCAGCCACCTGTTCAATTTAGCTTTCTAGAGTTCCATGATAGGTCTAAAAGTCAATGCACCAGCACGCTGGCTCTTTCCCTGTAGACTTAACTCAAGATGAATCTTTCAGCTAGTTACTTTGGATGATTGATCATTACATATAATACATTGATTGTGGATTTTTTTTTTGAGCACTGAAAGCACTAATCCTTTTTCCACTTCCACTTTTGCACTACGCTAAACCAAAGAGCTCCCCAAATACTTTAATAATTGAAAAAAAGAAATCTATCTTCCTAAACTCAGGCTTTTCATAATAGCTTTAGCTAAGAAAAGAGATTTTTTGTCTTTTATAAACCCTTGAAAATAAGGGATTGATCTAGAAGCATTTGAAGACCCTTATATGAGTGAGGTGCTGGGTGGTGCCACTATAATTCATAACCAATTATTACTTCGTAGCTTATACTGAAGAGTTAATTCATGCTTATTGTGTTCCTTTAAAACGTACTCTTTGGACCCATTATTACCCCTGTAGACACATACTCTAGTAATAAGCACTTCTTGTAAAAATAAAGGCATTATCACACTTGTCTTTATTTTCTTTGCTGTATTCAACTACCAATATACACTAACTAATCTGTTCATCTTCCCAGTTAACCCATGACTTCACTGTATTCTATACACTATCCAGGGTCCATTTTCAGCATACAGAAGTATGAGCAAGTCTGGTGAGAGCAATTCTGTAGGCAATAATCTGATCTTCACTGTGTGCACTACAAATGAGAACTCAAGATCAGGCATGGTGGTGTATGCCCTAAATCCCAGCACCTGGAAGCCAGAGGCAGGTGGATCTCTGCTCCAGAGGAAAATGGAGGCAAACCCCTCTTAATCTCACTCCTGCCATGTGCACCACAAACCTCCTCAGTGACTTCTCATCATTACTCAATCCAAGGTGAGAATAAAGCCTTTTCTTCTTTGCTTCTGTCCAATTCATCAGAGTGTACAGGGGGCACAAAGCTCCCCTGGACCTTCCCCATAGTAAGAAGCCTTTCTAGAACATCACACTGCCTCAGACACCTGTGGAGTGCCCCAATCAAATTTAAGCTACTTGTGAAACACCAACTACCAGTCATGTATTCTAAATGTATATTCAAAGCTACCATTTTTAAAATAACTTGGAAAGTAGGGAAAGCTTAAAAAAGATACATTCTGCTATCCTGCTATTATATACATAGTGTGTGTACATATACAGAGAGATAACCAAGATTTAAATAAGGTGGTAAAAGCCAGGAAATACAGATTTTCCCCATAAGAACTATAATGACCAACCCAAGCTACAACTATAAATGGATTCACTAATAGAGTAATTTGCCTAGATTCCAACAAAACCAACCCACCACAAAAACAAAATACCCCAAATAGCCATAAAAATATCCCCTAAAACCTATATTGACAATAATTAATATATGGCTATGGAAACCGTTTCATGCCTTCTAAGCTCCTAAAATAAAATCAAGGTCACTATGTGATGAAGGAGAGCAATAGGAGGAGAAACGAAAACTGCCAACAGGCAATAGTCTTCAGCTCTGGTCTCAGCGACATCTATAAATCAGCATTAAGTACTTAAAAGATCAGATGCAGAGTTTTTGGCTTGTCAGACCAGTACAGCATGTTTATGACTGGCCAAAGGCAGCTGAAGAAACAATTTCTTGCACAAATTAAATGCTGTGACTTGAAGGATTGGTTTTAATTTGCATTTCCTTAACTATTAGCTATGTTGAACACTTTAAAGATGTTTCTCAGCCATCTCTATTTCCTCACTTGTGAAGTCTCTGTTCAGCTCTTTACTCCATCTTTTGAGTGAGTCATTTGTTTTTTTACTTATTTGGTTTTTGAGTAGTTTATATATTCTGGAAGTTAATGCTCTATCAGATGTATCAGCAGTGAAGGTTTCCTCCCACTCTGTGGGTTTTCTCTTCACTTTCCTGATTGTTTCTTTTGCTGTACAGAAACTTCTGAGTTTAATAAGGTCCCACTTGTCAGTTGTTAACCTTATTTCCTGAACAGCTGCTGTCTGATTTAGAAAGTCTTTTCCTACCCCTATGTCTTGTAGGTTGCTGCCAACTTTTTCTTCTATCACCTTCAGAGGTTTGAGTTTTACACTGAGGTCTTTGATCCATTTAGAGTTGATTTTTGTACAGGGCGAGAGGTAAGGGTTTAATTTTATTCTTCTACAACTGGTGATCCAGTTTTGCCAACAGCACTTTCTGAAGATGCTGTCTTTCCTCTATTGAGTCTTTTTGGCCCCTTTGTCAAACATGAGGTGATTGAAACTGTGTATTAAAGTTTGGATCTTCAGTTTTATTCCATTGGTCTACAGGTCTGTTTTTGTGCCAGTACCAGGCTGGGTTTATGACTATAGCTCTGTAGTATAGTTTGAAGTCTGGTATAGAGATTTTCTATATGTGACTACATATAGAAAATGTGTAGGAAAATATAGGAATGATGTGACTACATTATCCTTGGGAACTGAGGTGAGAGACATCTTGTGATAGGGGCAGGAGCTTGAACAGTTACTGTTAGTCTTGTAGAAGACCACAACCACAATGATCTACTCCTAAGAATACTAAATAAATATAGTGATCATAATATAGACTGTCAATACTTCTCTTTCTACACAGACATATCTACATACATATAGATACCAATATATATCTGTCCATGTGTTTATCTTCATATATCTTAGGTATACCATCAGATGAATTAGATGTATACAAATATATAAAGAGAGAATGAGAGAAAGACACAGAGAGGCAGTAGTTTGTGTAATCCTGTAGCTTAAGTATGGGCACAGAATCCTTTGTGTAGGGGTCCTAAGTCTGTTTTGCAATAGTCCATGCATACTATGGAAACAATCTGTTTTACCCAAATTGTGCTGCTACAGTGGTAATCTTATGTTAAAAACACTTTCACAGTGACATCTTGAATAATAATTGGCCAAAGTCTTGGGTCCTATGGTGTATGTAAAATTAACCACCATAGGGGCTGGAAAGATGGCCTAGTGGTTAAGAGCACGAACCGCTCTTACAGAGGACCCGAGTTCGATCCCCAGCACCCACATGGCGGCAGAGAACCGCCTGAAGCTCCAATTCCAGGAGAACTCCAGTTCCAGGGGAATCCGAGACCCTCTTCTGAATTTTCTGAATTCCGCGGCGTTGCACGACACGAAACTTGCATGCAGACAGTACATTCATACACATACAGAAATAAATAAAATTAATAAAAAAAAAAAAAATTAACCACCATAGGAACAAGTACTGAGAAGATTGAATATAAGCATTATTTGTCTTTCAAAGAGGTACCACAAATTATACCTTTAGCAGTATAATAATATAACAAACCAAAGGACTCATGGTATTTAATCATAAGAGCAGCCTTATTTGTACTTCCTTTTATAAATCTGCTGAGGGTCAGATCTTTTCCTAATACCACTATTGAAATATTTATGGTTCTCATGATTTCTTTTAACTGTAGCAGGTCTGTGATTGTTTCATGTGTCATAGTCTTTGTTCAGTAATTAAGCATATTTGGAGACATATTAATTCAAATACTGTTCCAAAAGTGATGTAGATCTAACAGTATTAACCCCCTTAGGAGCTTGTTAAAAATACAATTTCTGGGTTCACCTTAGACCTGCAGCTTAACAAGATTCCTGCATTAGCAATGTCCACCCTACATTCGAGAAGCCCTGAACCTAATCACAAACCTGACTATCCTTCCTCACCTCTGAGCTGGCAAGGATTCAGAACAGCTACAGAGTTTTGAAAAGAAAGTTGAGGATGACCTGGATTCAAGACTTAATATAAAGCTACATCACGATAGTATAATATTATTAAGATGGTAAACAAAGAGAGACTAGAGAGGTCAAAAATAGATTCACACAAATAAAACCAACTAATCTCGATAAACAAAGGAACTCTGCAGGAATCTGTATTGTTTGCACAGTTCCCCCCTTGTATACCTAAAATTGCTCCAGAATAAAGATAATAAAAAATGAACTGAGATAGGTTTTTTTCCCCACCTGGATTTCAAAGAAAAAGTCTCTATTTTATTTCTTAGTTATTGCTGAATAATATTTTGTTTTGATTCTGTCGTTTTAATTCCTTCTGGAACTTAATGGTCTTTTTTCCTCCTCCTTAGACAAACATAAGGTCCTCAAATTTGTGTTTGTCTGTTTGGTACATATAACATCATAGTAACTAAGAAAAAAAATGGTTCTTTCCTAACTATTCACATCCATACCCTTAATGACCAGGGAAGCCTTGTATTTCCCAATGAACCATAAATGGGATCGATCCAGATTCTGAGTCATGGGATATTGGTGAGACATGGAAAGGACATCGTACCTATAAGGGAAAATTCTATAGGACCTTTGTTCCAAGGAGGCCTCCTTCAGCCTAACTTAAAAGATAAAGTGGGGGAAATACAATCGCTGTTTGGACAGTAGTCCAGTGAAAGTCTTGTTTGTATACTTACCAAGGAGCACAGGTTTTCCCTTTGCTGCGTTGAAATCTGTCACATTTTTTCCTCAATAATTTTCAGGAGCAGAAGAGAATAGGAAGGAAGAACTACAATGCCTGTGAATACTCTCTGGGAAATCCTGCATTTGAGGAATCTAGTTCTTCCCCCACATGTTTTCTCTTGAAAGATCTGGGCTGGTAGTAACCATAAGCCTGGTGTAATTGTTTGGACCTGAATGACTCCTGCTGTTCTGACACCATGAGTGATAGCTTCACATTTTATTTTTAAATTGTTCTGATTCTGACAATGATACAGTCATCGTGCCTTAATACTACTGTTCAATATGCCTTTTTCTGTGGTCATATCTATCATTATTAGTAATCAAAGGGAACAAGTAAAGGCCTACTTATATGAGTTCTAGTTCCTCTGACTGCAGCAACCTGATACTATCAGAAGGCAAGGCCAGTTTTCATGTTTCTTTATTCCTCTTATGCGTTCCTGAGGGCATGATCTATCTTCTTGCTCTGGTACATTACTGATGCACTCTTTTTTTTTTTTATTAATTTTATTTATTTCTGTATGTGTATGAATGCACTGTCTGCATGCAAGTCTGTGCACCCGTGTCGTGCAATGCCGCGGAGGTCAGAAGAGGGTATCGGATTCCCCTGGAACTGGAGTTCTCCTGGAATTGGAGTTTCAGATGGTTCTCGGCCGCCATATGGGTGCTGGGGATCGAACCCAGTCCTCTGCAAGAGCGGTCGGTGCTCTTAACTGCTAGGCCATCTCTCCAGCCCTATTGATGCACTCTTTACACAGGTGATACTGGTTCCTTCCATAGAGAAACAAGAGATCAGTGGGATGCCAAGCTCACCCCCCCAATGCACATACACCTCCATCCAAGAGCATATTAATAGCCCTATAGGGAATTACTGTAAAGATTATTGTGATTTGTATTATTTATTTATATCCTGATTCATTTATTCCATTCCTGACCATTTCTCATGTTGAATTATAGAGATACTCAGGGAAATAACACAAGGCCTCAGATCTTGTCTTCATAGGATTGTATTTTACCAGAGAAGAGAGAGTTTAGAACTACAGTGAAAGTTAGACTGGGCATTATGAAGACACTGTTATGGCTGGGGTCTGCTTAGTGGAAAGCTCTGATAAGGTAGCTCAGAAGCAAGGACTGTCTTTGATGGAACAAAAGTAGTTGAAATGTGGGGATAAAAATAGCTGTTTGTGGTTTATTTTGATTATATGTTGATGTCATCTCTGATGATTTGAATGCCAGAGATGAATTTGAATAGCAAGAGATGGTACTTGGAGCTAATTGGGTGATGGGATTGTCTAGTAACATGGTCGTGAGTTAGTCACCCACAGTATCTATGACTAATAATTCCAAAAAATCCCCTATCTTCCTCCCAAGCATATTTGTCAATAATTATTAAAATTAAAAAGTCCCCTTGTTATGAAGTAATAAGGATGTTGAGCTGACATTTATTAGACAGGGATCTGTCAGAGTTTCTAGGTTCCATATTCAAACCATGAATTAATTGTTATAAACACTGCTTTGATTATACCTTTGAATGATCATATATGGCATCAGTTTTCTAGGCCATATGAAACTAATAGTTTATTCCTGTGTTATATCTTACACATAATTGGGAGTCCTTCAGCATTTGGCTTTTGCCTCCCCTCATACTCCCAAGCCCTCTCTGAGATACACTTTTCTCCTCCATGTGCTGGCTCTATCTTGAGTCTGATGTGATGCTCTTGGTACCCACGGAGCAGTGATGAAGGCTGTAATTTTGCCAGCAGGTCTAGGAAGGTACTGCCATTTGTTGGTGCCACGTGCAGAACTGTCACAGATTGTGACACTAGACTGAAGCTTCTGCTCCAGCCCATAGGGCCCAAAGACTTGGTGTGGGAGGGTGTTGCTTTTTTCACAATGGAAGGAAGTGGGGTGGCAAGACTTTTGCCACCTGTTGCTGGTTTCCTAGTCTATCATACCAACTAGGTAGGGCTGTTTGGTCCCCTAATATTGTTCAGAAATGGTGCAGAGGCTGAAGGAGTTGTTTCATGAAGATTTTTCTCACTGGGCCTGGGGCTCAGGTGTGGGGTGGAGCATGGTTTTAGGACATATGCAGGGCGCTTGTAGTCATTCTTCTCTCATCTGGAGCCACTTAACCTTTCGTTGGTCTGCTCACCATCTAGACACACCTTTTCCCTCTAAATTCCCATGTCTGCAGGGACCTCTGTTCTTTGTGCCCGGAAGTCTTTTCTGACTTCAGCCTTCTTATGTTACAAAGCCTCTGATTTCTACATCTTGGCAATGCCAGTTGCCATGGAGATGTCAGTTTCTCCTGTGATATGTGCTGAACGCTTTTCTCTTGAATCCAGTCCCTTAGAGAAAGGTTGGGCATGGAGGTACATTTTAGGTAACCAAGGAAATGAAGCTCTGGTAGTGGCTGTCCTGATAGTTAAAACGACCCTTTCCCTTTGTGGCTAAACATCCTTGGAGTTACAGCTAGTTTCTTCTCACTATATCAAAAAATAAGGTGCTAGGGAACTTCCCAGTTGTCAAACATGCACATTAATGAAGGGACTACATTTTTAAAAGACCCAAACTTGATTATAATGTTTTCATTGCACTTTTTACCTCAACTGGGTGCTTTTCAAGAGGATAGGCATATTTTTGAGCAATACAAATGGGAGGGAACAACAACAACATAAGAAATGGGTCAAAGAACTGATTGTTATGGTTAAATTCTGCCCAAAGCAATAAACGTCCACAGAGAAAACCTTTAAAAAGACTGAGAGAAAGATACGGGACATATATGGCAGAATGCATGAACTGAGGTGGGGTGGGGGGAAGAGAAAGGGGAGTATGTCTAAATTGAACTGAAAAACGATGTATGAAATACACAAAACATCAATAAAATATTATATTAATAAAAAGAGGATTAAAAAATAAGAATATTAATATGTTAACTCTTAAGAGAAGATGTTAAAAACAAATTTTAACTCCTCAACAATAAAGTAAATAAACTTTTACAAAAAAAGTCACACAACTCAAATGCTTTCATGTTCTCTTGGTTCCTAGTAAATCTCAAACATACTCATGTTCACATGTGGGAGTTAGGATCCACTTTTTAAGGAAAAGTGCCAGAATTCTAGATCATGTAGGATGAGAACTTTTGGTGTGATCATCTTTGGAAAATAAAAATAATTATAGACCTCTTGGATCCAATGTCTAAATGTACTGCCACCGTGCTTCTCTGCAACCCTGATTCGACATCAGTGTTCAGCCATACATGGGGTTTTATTGCTTGCTATATTAGTATTGTTATGTTTGCTATTATTATTCATTTTATAGTGATGGAGATTAAACCTAGGGCTTCACACATATGTTCTACAACTCTGATATTCTTACTTCCAATGTGAAACAGTAAATTGGTTAATTATATAACCAAAACTTATAAATTATTAGCCTTTAAATAGTTAATGTAATATTCACAACTTATCACAAAGAACCCTTTAGCATTCATGTTTCCTACTATTGGGTTTGGCACAATCATTAAAGGTTTTTTTTTTCTTAGATGGGGACTAAGATTTAGCTGAATTCGAGGTAGGAAGTAGTATGAGGAAGCTAAGATTTAGCAGGGAATCATTAGGACGGGGGGGGGGTGATGGGAACAGCAGAGCCACATTGGATATTCCAAAAAGGAAGGGGATGGAGCCACAGGTCCCCTCTCATCCTACCTTATACCATCATTCCTGAGTTCTATGCGTCTCACCTTAAAATATTTTTTATTTTTTTAATATATAGTTTGCACGAGATTATCAAATCTAGACCCATGTCCCCCACCCTATCCCCCCACCCCACCAGAGCTCATGCATTCTGCCAAACATGCTTTTCATCTCTTTCTCAGTCTTTCTCAATATTCCCCATGTGGTAGGTGACTGTTTTGAGCAGAAGTTCACTGTTTCAGTCAGTTCTTTGATGCAGTCCTTTCTGTTGTTGTTGTTTCTAATATGCATCACTCCCAACTGCTTGGACAAAAGCTCAAGGGGCCTTGCACAAGAAATACGACTAGGTAATTGGCACTAGCATCCACAGATGAGGATACCATTCATCGTTTGTTTCTCTGGCACTGTGTTACTTCACTCAGCATGATGTCTTCTAGCTCCAGCTATTTACTTGCAAAGCTCATGATGTCATCTTTCTTTACTGTTGCATAGAACTTCATTGTGTAGATGCACCACATTTTCTCTATCCACTCATCAATTGAGGGGCATTTGGGTTGGTTCCAGCTCCTTGCTATTGAGAAGAGAGCTGAAATAAACATGGCCATGCATGTATCTCGTGGTGGGGTGAGTCTTGTGGGTACATGCCTAGGAGTGGTATGGCTGGGTCAGGTGGCAAGTTCATTCCAAGTCTTCCAAGGGTTCTCCACACTGCTTTCCATAGTGGCTGTGTGAGTTTACATTCCCACCAGCAGTGGATGAGTGTTCCCCTTTCCCCACAACCTCTCCAGCACTTGGTATCATTTGTTTTCTTGATCCTAGCCCATCTTATTGGAGTAAGATGATATCTTAAAGTGGTTGTTATTTGCATTTCCTTAATGATTAGTGATGTTGAACACTTCTTAAGGTATTTCTCAGCCATCCTCGAATTCCTCACTTGTGAAGTCTCTGTTCAGCTCTTTGCTTCCATCTATTGAGTGTATCATTTGTTTGCTTTCTTTGTTTTTTGAGTAGTTTTAATATTTTGGAAATCAATGCTTTGTCAGATGTTTTCTGCAGTGAAGGTTTCCTCCCACTCTGTGGGATTTCTCTTCACTTCTTAGTTTCTTTTGATGTGCAGAAGCTTTTCAGTTTAAATGAGGTCCAATTTGTCAATGCAACCTTAATCTTGCGCAGCTGTTTGTCGATTTAGAAAGTCTTTTCTACGCCTATGTCTTGCTCTGTGCCAACTTTTTCTCTCTATCCCTCAGAGTTTGGGTTTCACGTTGAGGTCTTAAATCCATTTGGATTGACTTTGTACAGGGCAAGAGTAGGGTTTAATTTCATTTCTTCTATAAGTGGTGATCCAGTTTTGCCAACACCACTTGCTGAAAGATGCTGTTTTTTCTCCTTGTGTCTTTCTCGCCCCCTTGTCAAATATGAGATGCCTGAAATTGTATGTCTCAAGTTTGGATCTTCAGTTTGTTCCATTGGTCAACAGGTCTGTTTTTGTGCCAGTACCAGACTGCTTTTATGACTTTTATAGTTTGAAGTCTGGTATAGAGAGCCCCCCTGTGTTGTTCTTTCTTTCACTCAGAGTTGTTTTGGCTATTCAGGGTCTTTTGTTTTTCCAGATGAATTAAGGCTTTTTTTTTTCCCAAGCCTGTGAAGAAATTCTTGGGATTTTTAATTGAAGATTGTGTAAATATTTAACAAGAGTTGGGTAGACTGGACATTTTTACAATGTTAATTTCCCAATCCATGAGCATGGAGGTTTTTCATCTGTTGATGTCTTCTTCAATTTCATTCTTCAAGGGTTTAAAATTTTTGTTGTAGAGATCTTTGGTGTCTTGGTTAGGTTTGTTCTAGGTATTTATTGTGAGTGGGAAGGTCTCCTTGAATTCCTTCTCCAGTTGCTTGTTGTTGGTGTAAAGAAAGGCCACTGAGTTTTTTTAGGTTATTTTGTATCTGCCACTTTGCTGAGCTGTTAATCATTTCTAGGAGTTTTCTAGTGGAGTTTTTAGCATCCCTTAACAAACAATCATATCATCAGCAAATAGGGATAGCTGACTTTCCTCTTTTCCAATTAGTACTCCTTTGATTTCTCTTTCTATGCCTTATTGCCTAGCAAGTGTTTCAACACTATATGAGAAGGAGTGGTGGGGGGGCAGCCTGCAAAGTTCCTACTTTAAAGGAAGGTTTCTATCGTTTCCCATTTAGGATGATGGGGCTGATGGGTTTCCTGTAATTGGCTTTGATTACATTGAAGGAATGAGTCCGTCCAAATCCAATTTCCTCTGGACTTTAAACATGAAGGGATGGCGGATATTTGTCAAAGGCGGTTTTTTCACTTCATTTGAGATGCTGGTGTGGATTTGTTGTCTTTCATTCCTTTAATGTGCTTGATGATTATTATAGATTTTCAATGTTGACGAAATCCCTGCATCTCTGGTATGAATCCACTTGTCTTATGGTATGATTTTTTGATGGGTCGGTATGCGATTTGCCAGTATCCTGTTAGAATTTTGGCATCTGGTATCATTAGAGGAGATGGGTCGATAATTCGCCTTTTAGTTGTATCTTTGCCTGGTTTTGGTAATAAGAGTGAGGCTGGCTTCATAGAAGGAGTGGGAGAATTCCTTCTGTATTCTTCTAAACAATTGGAGTAATAATGGTTGTAGGTCTTTTTGAAATGTTTTAATAGAATTCTGTGGTGAAATGGTGGGGGCCTGGGCTTTTTTTAGTTGAGAGGTTTTTTTTTTTTTTTTTTTTTCAATTTCTTCATGTTTTTTGGGTCTGTTTAAGCTGTCGAATCTCTGCTTTGGTTTGAGCTTTGGTGATTCCCCAGGATTTCAGATATTTATCCAATTCTTCTAGGTTTTCAAACTTGGTAGAGTAATAGGTTTTTGAAGTATTCTCATATGATTTGCCTGGATCTTTTCATTAACTGCTGTGGTATTTCTCCTTTCATCACAGACTCTATTAATTTGGAGTTGTTCCTCCTTCTTTCTTGGGTTAACTGGGGCTGAGAGGTCTGTCCTATCTTGTTTATTTCTTGTGAAAGAACCAACTTTTGATTCATTGATTTGTTTTTCTATTGTTTCTTTGTTCTTTTAAAAATCTTTTAAAAAAAATTTTTTTTAATTTCTTCCTGTCTGTTTGAAGTTTAGGGTTCATCTGTTCTGGCCTCCCAAGTGCTTTGTGTTGGCAGTGTTAGATCATTCAATGTGCGCTCTTTCTTTTTTTCTAATGGGCACGCACAGGGCTATAAACTTCCCTCTTAGGGACGCTTTTAAGGTATCCCATAGGTTTTGGTTTGTTGTGTATTGTCCCATTGTCATTCAGTTCCAGAATGCTTTTATTTCTTTCTTTATCTCTTCCTTGAACCCCATGGAGGATTCAGAGTGTGTTTGTTTTATCTCGCATGGCTCTTTTAGGCAGTAGGCTTACCCTGGTGTTGATGTTGAGTTTGATTGCACTGTGGTCTGATGAATGCATAACTTAGTTTCAATTTTTTGGTATTTGTGGAGGTTTTCTTCTGTGTCCACAGTATGTGGTCCATCTTGGAGAATGTTCTGTGGTGCTGAGTAGAAAGTGTATTCTCTGGTATTAGGTGGAATGTTCGGTAGAGGTCGATGAGGTCCATTTCAGAACATGGTATCATAAGTCGTTCTGTTCAGATGTTTATCTGTTTATTCTTTTTCTTGTTGACATGTCCAAAGACTCAGTGGGGGTATGGAAGTCCACTACTATGAGTGTATTGGGGTAGGAATGGTAACTTGTGGTCCTGGAGAAATGTCTTTATAAAATTTGGTGCACCAGAGTTTGGGGGCATATATATTCATGATTGTGAATCTTCTTGGTGAATTGTTCCTTTGATAAAAATGTTATAACTGCCTTCTTTGTCTCTTTCTGATTTCTTTTACTTTGAAGTCGATTTTGTCTGATATTAAAAGAGCAACACCTGCATTTTCATTTCTTGGTAGCCATTTGCTGGAATATTTTTTTCCATCCTTTCACTTTACGTGTGGCCTGTCCTTGAAGGTAAGAATGTGTTTCTTGTAGACAGCATATCGATGGGTCTTGTTTCCTAATCCAATCTCACGCAGTCGATAATGTTTTTTGGTTGGGGAATTTAGTCTATTAATATTTAAGGTTGATGACTGATAGGTTTGTGTTCTTCCTTTTGCCTTATTATCCTTTGTGGTTTTGGTTAGGTTTACGTCTGCAGTTATGCTTTTAATTGATTTCTCTTTCGAGGTCCTGGGGATGGTTGCTCCTTTCTTCTTTCCTTGAGATTGCTTCAAGTGTTCTCTGAAGTGCTGGTTTGTCCTAGACATTAATTCTTTCATCTTGTTTATTCATGGAAGTTTTTCTCTCTCCTTCAACTATAATGACATTTTTGGCTGGTATAGTAACCTGGGTTTGGCATCTATAGTCATTTTACCACTGGGAATCTTTTGCTCCACGTTCTTCTTGCTTTCATAGTTGCACTGAGCATTCATGTAATTCTGATAGGTTTCCCCTTATAGGTCACTTCTTGTTTTTTTCTCTTGTGGCTTTAAGGATTTTGTCTTTGTTTTGGGTGTCTAGCATTTAACTATGATGTGGCGTGGGGAATTCTTTTCTGATCTTGTCTGTTTTGGAGTTCTAGGTGCTTCTTGTATTTGTATTGGGTTGGTCTTTTTTTTTATTGTTTTTTTTAGTTTGGGGGAATTTTTCATCTATTATGCTGTTGAAGAGCTGATCAAGAACCATTCTCTTGGGATTCTTCTTCTTCTCCAGTCAGCTATTCCTATAAAAATGCAAAGTTTGTTCTTTTTCATAGTGTCCCACAAGTTCTTCTTGGTTGTTCCACTTTGTGTATTTTTTAAATTTTTCATAATCTTTACTTGAGGTTTTTAGTTGTTCTGTGTTATCTTCCAGGTCTGATATTCTTTGTTCTGCTTCCTCCATTCTGCTTCTGAGGCTTTTTCCATTCCTTTCCTCTTGATTGGATGAGTGTTTGATTTCCTTTTTCATTTCCTCTTCCGATTTCTTTAGTATTTCCACTTCCTTTTGGAGCTTCTCGATCTCTTCCTGTAGCTCTTTGCTTCACTGGTTGGTTGCCTTATCTTTTTCAACATGGGATCTTTTCAGTGTTTCCACTTCCTTCTTGAGTTCTTCATTGTCTTTTCTTAATTCTTTGATTTGCTCTTCATAATCTTGCATTTTTTTGGTCTTTTCGAGACAGGGTCTCCCTGTAGCCTCCCAGCTGTCCTGGAACTCACTCTGTAGACCAGGCTGGCCTTGAACTCACAAAGATCCACCTGCCTCTGCCTCCCAAGTGCTAGGATTAAAGGCGTGCGCCACCACGCCCGGCTAATCTTGCACTTCTTTAAGTATGTTCATGATTTGTGCTTCTGATATCTGTGTCCTGGGCCATCCCCAGGGGGATCCCACTATAGGAATCTTCCACAGGTTGGTAGAGCTTGGTGTGGGATTATCCAGCACCTTTCCCATATTGTCGCCTCTTCGTGTTCCTGGCATATGGGCTTCTCCTTGACTGTATTCCAATGTGAGTCCCAAATGCCCCTTCACTGTGTTGAAGGCTTGATTTGCTTGCCTCCTTCAGATGCCTTCGTAATCCCAGTTGGCCGGGACGGGGGCGGGGCTGTGCTTCAGGTGGTCTTGGGAGATCTCCCTCACCTTCAAATATTTTTAAAATTGCGTAAGATAAGATAAGAAGTCAGTGATGTAATGCAACTGAAATTCCAATTTTGGAGCTACTACTTGTTTTTGGAGGGCAGAAGCCAGATTCTCTACTCAGTTGACTTCCATATATAGAATATGTGATTTTATTCGAAAAATATAGAGAAATTTTTTTATTAAAGAGGTGACTATATGTAATTTATATATGCTGTCAGCTTAAAAATTTACGGAAAGTTTTTTTACAGGTTCTGTTTAATCGATGGGAGTTCTGAGATCCACCACTAGATGGCAAGTGTGCCTCTCAAGCAGGAGAAAAGCTTGCAATCTCATCTTGAATCCTCACAACAAAATAATTCATGTGCAATTTCAATCCAGAATTATAGATATCTATTCAAATTGGATTCAAAGTTTCTTTTGGTGCTAATTTAATAGGTGGACTTTTTTCCCTTCATATTTCAATGTAGCCCAAATCTGTCAAAGGAGTCTGTTTGGTAGTTGGGAATCTAGTTCTCATATTTGTGACTCCTCCTAGAACAGTATCTGTGTTACAGTAGGACATTCTTCCCCCAACATTTTTAAAAATAATTTTTTAAATTTCTTGCAATATATTTTGGTCATATTTACCACCCCCTGCCCCCTGATTCCCCCAGAATCACCTCACCTCTCTAACGCCCAAGTTCATGTTCCCTTTCCCTTTATAAAGCCCATCAAGTCTAATTTGTGTGGGCAAAATACTCTTGGCTGTGGATCTCTGGAGCACTGTCAATGTACCTGGGCCCACACACTTTAAGAAACCCAACTCTTCCTCTTCCAGCAGCTATCAACTGCCAGAAGCTCCTCCTCTAGGGGCCAGACTTCATCATGCCCATCTAGGGCCTCCCAACGCTGGGATTTTGTCTGGCTTGAGCTTGAACAGATGCAACAGTGTTGGTTTATATGTGCAAATGCCCTGTTGTGTCTAGAAATCACTGTTCTTTGTAGTCCTCCAACATCTCAGGATCTTACAATCTTTTTATGTCCTTGCCCTCTTCTGTGATGATCCTATTCAGGGTCTAACTCTTTATAGCATTTTACTTTCTGCACGTTGACCGATTGTAGGTCTCCATGTTAATTGCCAAAAACTTGTCTAATGAGGGTCAAGAGATGCAACAACAAGTGATTAGGAGTTAGTTTAATGCTATGTGCATTCAGCAGAATAATAGCATTAGGTTATCCACTAGGGTCTATGACCTACTTAACAACAGGATTTTTTGCCTCAGATAATGGTGCCAGGTATGGTTTCCATCTTGTGAAATGGGCCATAAATCCAACCAGACACTGTTTGGTTACTCCCACAGCAAACGTGCTACTATTGGACCAGTGGGGATATCTTGCCAGGCCGGTCACTGTGGTAGTTTGTGGGGCTCACAGCTGGGTAAACCTGAGGATGGATTTTCTCTTCTGGTAGCATGCCTAGCACATTTCAGCACTGGGAAAGCTAGCTAGTGGGGATGGATCTTTGAGTCCAATAATATAAGCTTGATTTTTCCATGTCCTTCAACTCAGGCATCTTTAGAATAGGGTCTTAACACCAAGTTATGGTGGGTAACCAAGAGCAATGGCAATGTCAGTAATGTTTAAGGGTCCATGAGACCCCACTGGACCACAACTCCAAAAGCCCATTCCTGGCCCTCTTCCTTTTATTTGCTGTCTAGTAGTGACATTGTCCCCACCATCACAACATAGGGCAACTCTACTTAAACTCTTTTTTATATGTATATATTTTAGGAAACCTCTATATTAAGTAGATTCCTCTGTGAGTTTCCCCAAAGGTCTTTAGTGTTAGTTATCCCTTCCCATACTCTCCTTCACCCAGTCCTTCCATCCCATCCAACCCTTCCTGATCGATTATTCTCCTTTCCCCCTTTATATGGCTAAATTTTATCTACCCTCCCTTAAAAGCATCCCCATGGCCCCTTACTAGTTTCCTGACATGTATGGGTTTCCCAAAAGAAACAAACATATCTAAAAATTTAAAGCTAGCATCCACTTATGAGAGGAAGCACGCTACACCCATCTTTCCGGGCTTGCATTACTTCACGTAGCTTTATTTGTTTTCCAGTTCTATCCATTTACCCATAACTTTCATCATTTCATTTATCTTAACAGCTGAACAATATTCCATTGTATAAACATCTAATATTTTCATTATCAACTCATCAGTTGATGAACATCTAGGTTGCTACTGTGAATAGAGGGGCAATGAACACGGGTGAGCAAATGTCTCTGTGGTAGGATATAGAATCTTTTGGATATATGCTAAAGAGTGGTAGAGTTGGGTCATGAGGTAGATCTATTTCGAGCTTTTTGAGGACTCTGCACACTGATTTCCATAGTGCCTGCCACAGTTTTCACTCCCACAAGCAGAGAATACGAATTTCTCTTTCTTATGTCCATGCAAACATTTGTTGTCATTTAAAAAAAAATTAGCCATTCTGACTGAGGTATGGTGAAATCTCAACATGGTTTTACTTTGAATTTCTCTGATGGTCGAAGTTGTTCAACATTTACAAAAATATTTTTCAGTCATTTGTGTTTCATCTTTTGAGAATCCTCCATTTAGTTCCTTGCCTCAATTTAAAACTTTTTCTTGACGTTTGCTTTTTATTTGTATGTTCTAGATACTAGCTCTCTATCAGATGTACAGCTAGTAAATATTTTTCCTGTTCTGTAGGCTGCCTCTTCACTTGAATGATGGTGTTGTTTGGTGTACAGAAGATTTCCTTTTAGTTTCATGAGGTCCCATCTATCAGTTGTTGGTCTTAATGCCTGTGCTACCAGGAAGACCCACAGAATTTGAGCTTTTGTTTATTTTCCATTTTTAATGTTCCCATCACTTATCTTTAAAACCATGTTTTAATTTGAAGAATTTTAATTTTACATAAACTTTTTGGTAGTTAATATTTATGGGGTATAATGCAATGTTTTGGTGCATATAAACATTGTGTAAAGATTTAAAAAGGCATTGAAAAGGGTGGAGAGATAGCTTAGTGGTTAAGAGCACTGACTGCTCTTGTAGAGGACCCTGGGTTCAGTTCCCAGCACCCACATAACAGTTAACAACTGTCCCTAACTTGAGTTTCAGCAGATTGGAGTCCCTCTTCTTTCCTTCTTGGGCATTGCACTGTATGGTGCACCTACCTACATGTAAGCAATGTACCCATACACACCAAATTAACAAAGAAATAAGATATTTCTTTAAAATGGCATTGAGCATATCTGTAACCATAAGTATTATTTCCTTAAGGGAAGAACAGTCAAAAGCTTCCAGTTTTGAAATATATGACACTTCTTTGCTAACTCTGTTCTGAAACAGCACAGCAGAACTCATGCCTCTTATTTGACTGAAAATTATGCAATTTTTATGATATGCCCCAAATAAGAATTAGAAGTGATTGCAAATATAACCTAAAACTATGTGTGTGCATTCACAAATAAAAATAAAATACATCTTTGAAAAATGATAATATAGAATATGATGGAAATTGTGAGACTTGAGGCAGCTCTAAAGTACTAATTTATAGATAAAAGCATGTTGTAGGTGGAGTACATATACATCCTGGGGTTTCCAGGACTGTCTTAGCCTGTTATTATACTAATAGCTACATTCATTAAGTGCTTAGTGTATACTAAATACTTCACATACTAATTATAATCACCTTAGCCGTAAAGTTACTAAAATACTCTACATTTTTCAAACAAGTAAAGTGACATATAGAGCCAAGAACAAACTTATTCAAAGTCACATGGGTTCAAGGTAAGGATTTGGAATTTGAGCTCAGGTGTGGCTCCAGAGTTTTTTGGTACCACACCATAGCTTGTTTATTCTGTGATCAAAAGCACTGTTCCCTGGAGATACATACTGACATTTAGCTAAGAATATATGGTCTCTGCTGTGCATGAGAGCTGTTAGTGTTTCTTCTCGGCTGCACATTATCACTTATTAGTGTTGCAAGCTTATTGTGTATCTGGGGCTTGAATTACTTAATCTTTCAGGGACACTATTTGAACTCTAGATAATGACTTCCCTGGAAATGGATAAAAACCCAGGCATCCAGTCTTAGTCCAGGGTAGAGGATCAGATTATCTACCCCAAGTGTGTGTTTCCTACTTGGTGCCATTCTGCTGACTCTCATTACTGACTTAATCTGTAGCCTTCTCTGTGTCCAGGTACACATGTCTTCCATGGATGTCTATAAGGATTGTCTTCAAATTTTTGTTTCTCTGGTTTGTTGTGTTTATGTCCCAAGATGAGTGGAAGGAAGAATATTGTGATAGCATATCTTGCTCTAAGGTTCCTGTTGAGCAGAGCAGAGAAAGAAAGCCCATGTGGAGCCCATCAGTGTCCCAGTTAGGAGCATAATTTTTCTTAGTGCTATCTGAGAAAGAGGAGGGACTTCCTTCTGTTACTGTCGTCCTTGCTGGTTTTTTGTTGCCAACCTCTCCCCTGGTTGTTGAGCCAATGGGAAGTCTGGGGAATCTTCCCAGAGCCCTGGCAGAAGTGCACTGGGAGGAGCGGTGAGCCTTAGGAGGAAGGTGTCAGGAGGAACTGGAGCCCGGCAGAAGGCCCCGGAGCAGCACTGGGAGGAGGTGAGTGGCGTCCTTATGCACGCCGGGTTGTTCCAGGCTTCACACTCCATTTCTTGTGACAAAGTCCCTTTCACTCCTCTGAAAATGTGTTCAACCCCCTTACCCTGGTCCATAGACTCTACAGGGTTGTGGTAGAGTGGCTGTCAGGATTGAATGACAGTAGGTGGCAACATCTGCCACACTGATCTACATGTATTATGTATAAGAAACAATTTTTTTTCTTCACATGTGAGAATAAAAGCCTATACCATTGCTGCCATAGCTCCTAAAGTTTATAGACTATAACCTATACAAGAAATGTAGTTGGTATCTGAATATCCATGTCTGGATTTTCTATCTCCATGTCTGGATTTTCTATCTTTGAATGCCACAGTAATGAATAAATATGAGTGATTGAATAAATGAATGAAAGGTAATTTATGAGCTGCTTTTTTCTACTTCTTTTTCTAAAGCAATGGTTTAAAAATGCTACTTGAGCAATTATATGCCAATCCCAGGTCTAGAGGCTGTAATACAATGAACAGCCACCCCATTGAATATATTTTTCTTATTATAATTATTTAACAATTTTTGGTGGGATAGTTGGAGACTTTTATTTTTTAAAATAATAGGCACTTTTTAGTACTTAATTTCTCTAACAAATCCAAAATTGGAACAGCTGAAGTTTAGGATATTTTTGTACTACAAACTGTCTTTTATGATGATTTATAGCCTTGAAATCTCTTCTTGTGTTTTGCCCACAAAAAAAAAAAGAACAAAACCCAACTACAGAATGGACTTTTTATATAAGGAGAAATAGTCTTTATGTTGGTGATTCTCCCATGTCTATGGTGATTAGGATAGTAATATCAATGAGAGGAAACTTCACATCTTTTCAGTTTTGTCTGAAAGATTTTGATTCAAAGTCTGTGGCAGGGCTTTCAATGTTAATATATGAGTGGAGATGGATGATATTTATGATACATAAAGTCACATACATAAAATCCTTCATAGGGAACTACTAAAACCATTCATGGTTGTTCTTAAAAAACAAGTACCATTTTCAAATTTGTCAGAAGAGTCTTTTAGGGACTGTCAGATAGTAGAAACAGAAGGAAGTAAATTTCATATCAGGAGATTATATAGTTTCATTCATGTTTGATGTGTGAAGCCTGGGTGTAAGTCGACTTTGTTTCAAAGTAAATGTAGATTTCCTAATTTGTTCTCTGAAACCAATTTGTTCTCTGTTTTCCTGTCTGAACTTGGTTGTGTTGCTACTGGAAATGCTAAGTAGAAAATCAGTCAGAAGAGGAGAATCTCCTAAATGACACTTAGTAGGTACAAGCCCTAAAGCCTCAGCATTGGTTTGGAGGTGTCAGGAATAATGCTGCCCATCAGGGCAGTCTTGTAATAGCAGTACTTTAAACTTTAAGAGTTTGTAAAGTTCTTAACTTTTTAGGAGCATTCTATTCAGGCCATAGAAGATTTTGGTTTATTTTTCTCAATTTCTTCTGAAATAGTGAAACACACTTTGGCTGTTACTCTTCCCATCTTGCCCTGATTTTCAAACTGTACTTTTCCTGTGAGAAGCTGAGAGAAACAGTAGAGAGGCAGATGAGACTGATCTTCCTTTTCTACAACTGCTTAAGGAAACCAGCTAAACCATTATTTTAAGGAAGAAAGGAGAGCACAGATGAGCTGAACAAAGTTCCTTAGCAAAAGCACCATTTTAGAAGGTAAGTGGAAGCGGACCCCAGATCAATGAGCAGTTGGAAGAACATTAGAAACACCTATTGAATTGATACTTTATGGAAAAGAAACACAAAATTCTCTTGATTAGACCATTAGTCAGTATATTACTTTCATGAAAGGTGAAAACAAATAACATCCAAAGTCACATTTGCCACTGACAACCATTGCTTTTGTATCTGTAGATTAAAATAGAACAAAAATATTCACAGAAAAAGACTGTATTGAAAACAAGTATCCACATCCTTTTTCTTGTTATTATTCCCTAAAAAGCACAAAATATCAACTATTTACATAGTGTTTATATTGCATTAGGTATTATAAATAATCTAGAGATAGTGTAAAGTTTATAGAGATAGTGTAAAGTTTACAGAAGAACTTGGGTAGATGATATACAAATCCTAAACGGGTTTATGTAGGGGATCTGAGCATCTAAAGCTGTCCTGGAACCCAAACCACATGGATTTGATGGGACGTCTTAGAATTTCCATATGAATGAACTTTTGAAGATTAAATGAAAGATGCTTTTAAAAGTAGGATGCTTTCATTTTTCTTTTACAGATGTTATGTAATAAGAACATGCCTTAGGAGATACAAAGTGAAAACTAGAAATATTTTATCACACATGCTGTTACTTGTTTGAGTGTCAAATCCTGAATTCTACTGTGTACCAGGTGCCATACACTCGTCACACTGAATAGGTGTGTGAAGCATTTGGACAAACTGGTTTAGAATAGACTTTCCTGTATGTCACACAGTGATGTGTCATTTTTGCCCATGCCACAGAAAACACCAGTTGTAGTTAGTTCCCAGCAGAGCATCTGTGAAGCCTAGATCAGTGAGTCTAGCCTGGTTGCCTTTGAAAGGCCTTTTGAAACCATGCAACCATTCACTTCTCAATGACAGAATAATCCCAGTCTGCACTCAATCCTAATAGATAGTAGAGTAGAGGAGAAGTGGAATTCTTACCTTCATGCCTGCTGTACATTGAGGTCTTAGCGAAGGAGATCCTTGGAGATTTAAACACTTAAGTAATTTAGAACAAACAAGGCCATCACTGTCTTCTTTCAAAATGCCTGCCCTATATTTAGATTTTTGTGTAAGCCTAAGGCTCTCTATCTCTCTGTAGGTGTGTGTGTGTGTGTGTGTGTGTGTGTGTGTGTGAGAGAGAGAGAGAGAGAGAGAGAGAGAGACCATTGTGTGAGAAAATGGAAAATCTTACAAGAGTTTCTATTACTCTTTGTAGTTCATATTAAAAGTTGCCTTTTTTTTTTTTTATTCTTTCCTTTTTCCAGGCTAATTACCAGCACCATCTTGGAAGTTTCTTCTTATGTTAAGAGTTACTGACACAGAAGATTCATTTTCCTCGTCTAAAATATTTATTCAGTTGCAAAAAGAAAATTAGGACTTTCTATTTTCATACAGTCAAAGACTATGTCCCAGCTCTGCTTTGTTGGTCAGCACACGAGGCAATACTTGAATAGCTTGAAATCTCAATTCACTTTCTTTTTTTTAATTTTTATTTTTTTAATTTATTTTGTATGTGTATGAATGTACTTTCTGCATGTAGGTTTGTGCACCCGTGTCTTACAATGCCGAGGACGTCAGAAGAGGGTCTCGGATTCCCCTGGAACTGGAGTTCTCCTGGAATTGGAGTTACAGATGGTTCTTAGAAGCCATGTGGATGCTGGAGATCAAACCTGGGTCCTCTGAAAGAGCAGTCGGTGCTTTTAACTGCTAGGCTATCTCTCCAGCCCCTCAGTTCACTTCTATCACATGAGAATAACAGTCATAAAATAGTCGTGTTAATGCCAGTGCTTGTGACGGTCAAGAGAGGCCTTAATTTGCTAGATCAAATCCTGGAAGAATTTTAAGTTGTGAAACTAGATATAGTCTTTTAAGAATTGGCTGTGTAGTTTATCAAATCCTTTAGGCCATATCTGACTTCTAGGAGGCTGTTTAAAGCTTTAGGGAAGGGTCTAGCAAACCCTGGCTCTTGGTCTAAGCCTCCTTTGACAACTGCTTTTGTAAATGCAATTTTATTGGATTACAATCATGTCTTATTTGTTTGGTTATCTTCTATGTTGCTTTTATGTTACAACAGAAAGCCTGAGTGACAATATGACTATATGGATCACAAACCCCAGAACATTTGGACCACCTAATAAAAAGTTTGATAATCTTTCCTGATGAAACCCATTCTCTAAGTGCTGACTGCATTGATACTGGGTATTAAGATGAAAAAAATCACAGAAAAATTTGAACAGAAGTGTTTCCTTTCAAGTTCAATGTCATTTGTCTTCCTGATTTTAGTTTCCAGGGTGTCCTTCCCTGTCAGCGTCTCCATCCCTAGCCTGCTCCCTTAGCTATGAGGAGGGCATGTTGTTTTCACATTTTATTTTATTTTCAAAATTTTAAAATATTTTATTTTTTATTTACATGTAGGATTATATTGCCTGTATGTTGTGTCAGTGTACTTATGTTGTGCAATACCCGTGGAGTCAGAAGAGGGTGTTAGATTCCCTGGAACTGGAGTTACAGATGGTTTTGCACCACCAAGTGGGTGCTGGGAATCTAACCCTGGTCCTCTGCAAGAGGTTGGTGCTCTTAGCCACTGAGCCATCGCTCCAGCCCTGTGTCTTCATATTTTAATAAACATTTCTTCATACCCAGGGTACTGCCACACTCTCATGGACCTGGCTTCTTTCACTTTGTCTGGCTCTGTGTGTCTATTTTACAGATACCAACCACCACGACTAGCACTGTAGCACTGCCAACATATAGCACATGCTATCTTGTACAATATTAGGATGTTTGCAGATTTGAAGTTCCAGAAATTTTCCTAGTATCATGTTTGTCACTTACTGCAGTGGACTAGCCTTGACCATAACCAGACACCATCCTCAGCAATGAAGCCTTATGCTAAAGGTCAATAATAGAGAAATAGTTCTTCAGGGCCTCTTCCTCAGTGACTGGATCCCCACATTGTCTATATTTAAGACTTAAAATAAAGCACAATCTCTCATGGTAATCCTGGTGGCAATCCATAAACAGCCCACCCTCTCTTAGTACCTACCAACTCTTTCACCATTAAAACTGTGATCCTTGGGTTCAGTGAAACAGTCAAACAAAAAACAAGGCGGAGAAGTGATTGAAAAAGAAACCTCAACATTGACCTCTGACCTCCAAACATACCAGCATGAACATGTGTACTTAAACATACACATGTGCACACACATATGTAGCAGACAACAACAATAATACACATCTGTTCTATTGTTAGTCATTAGGCTTAATACCTCTGAAGGCTCTTATAAAAATCCTGGCTGGGTTTGTTCCCTCTTACAGCTTCTAGTGATCATGGATGTATCTGATAGTCAATATAACAAACCAACCTTTACTTTCCTCCTGACGTCACCGGCCCTCTTCCCTGCATGTGTGTTGGAACTTGCTCTCCTCTTCAGGGCACTAGCATGGAATCTAAGCTTTTCCTAGTTATTTCAAGGTGATCTTGATCTCCAGATTCTGAATTAAACCTGCAAATTTCTGTTTGCGATAAGGTCGCATTCACAGTTATTAAGATTGGGAGTTGGATGTATCTTTCGTGGGACACAATGTAGCCGGCCCACTTCATGGCCTAAGGCACATGTAATGGAGAGGGGGCTGTTAAGGTTGTGCAGGTGAAAAATTATGAGTTTAGTAAAGGTGGTCACTAGGGAGGTAATGGGGAGTGGACAGCTCTGAGCTGTATTGTGGAGGAGGAATCATCAGAGGCACTGGACTGCAGGAAAACAGAGGAAATGCTAAAAGGATTTGTTTAACACTAGACCACTGCAGCATAAATTTCCTTCATTAATGTATCTAGAAAGATAAGAAGTTGACATAACCTCAAAAATCTCAGTCTTACCCATGTCTTAATACATTTATCTACTAATATGGTCACGAGAGTAATTTAATGTTAAACTTTGAGATCTTAATGGGTTAGGTTAGGAAGGTAGATTAAAATGCTCTAGTCAGAGTCTGGGTGCCTTTATTAATATTTGTGAGCTAACTTTTTCAAAATGCTAAGGGCTTCTCAGACTTCACACCCAAACAATGGAGCCAGTGGAAATGGCATTTCCTGCAGTGAGGATGTCCGGGAGAGAGAACAAATTTGAGATTACAAACGCATGTTTCAATGTAAGAAATTTAAGACTTCTGGGTGGCATCAGGCTGGATACAGGGGTCCAGGAAAGGTTAAATGAGAGCTACAAATTTCAGAGGCATCAGTTGGTGGGGCTTGCAATGTATGGGACTTGGTGAAATTTTTAGAGTAAGAAGAGAAGATGTAAGGCTTTTGGAGTGTTACAGTGAACAACAAGAGGCAGGAAGAAGGCCGACCTTCGTGAGCAGACACCACAGTGGGCGGGAGAGAAGGAGAGTCTTTAATTACCTTAGAAACTCACTTTTCAGTGCATTTCCCTTATTTTGTCTATCATGAAATGTCTTGCATATCATAACTATTTAGAAACTAGATGTAAATAGTTAGGTTTTATTTGTCTTTACCTATTGAAGTCCAAATGTTTATAAACAGAAGAATTACTTAGTGATTAATATGTGATGACATATTTTGCTTCATTCAGTGATGCATTCTTCATTCATTCCTATTTCCCAATAATATTTGATTTAATCATAAAATAAAAACTATATAAGAGGCTGGAGAGATGGCTCAGTGGTTAAGAGAACTGGGTGCTCTTGCAGAGGACCAGGGTTCAATTATGAACACCCACATGGTAGCTAACAACAATATATAGCTCCAGTTCCAGGGGAATCTGACACACTCTTCTGACCTCCGTGGGCATTGCATAACATGGGTACACTTAAGTACATGCAGGCAATGCACTTATACACATAAAAATAAAAAATAACAAAATACTTAAATCTATATAAATAGAGTAGTTTAAACATTAAATTACTCTCATGACCATAATTAGTAGATAAATGTGGATTTAGACATGGGTAAGATTGAGCTTTTTGAGGTTATGTCAACTTCTTATTTTTTTAGATACATTATTAAAGAAGGAAATTTATGCTGCAGTGGTCTACTGTTAAACAGATCCCATTACTTTGAGATCTTAATGGGTTAGATTAGAAAGAAGATTAAAATCTTGCTCTAGTCAGAGTCTGGGTGCCTTTATTAATATTTGTGAGCTAACTTTTTCAAAATAACTGTTGAACCTTGTAGCTTCACTTTGAAGCTGTGTGTTTTAAAATTTCTTGTTCCTATTTGAACAAGCAATAAAAGCATGGTAAGAAATGAAGACAAATAATACATCTTTCAGCATTACATTTTGCAAAGAACAAACATTTCTGCAGTGTTTCATGTTTTCTTTTTTCCTCTTGTTTGTTTTTGTGAGTGGGTTGAGTTTCTAACTTAGGCTAGCCTGGAACTTACTATGCAGCCTAGACTGGCATCAAACTCATTTCAATTCTGCCTAAGCCTCTTGAATGCTGGGAATACAGGTATGAATCACCATAACTTGGCTAGTGTTTCTTACTACTTAAATATTTGAAAAATTTCAACCTAAAATCATTTTATATTTGAGTTTGTCTAAATAGTTTAATATTTTAAAAATTAGCATATAATCTACTTTATTTATGAGATGATATGAAAATAGGTTTGTTTTAAGATAAACCTGATGAAGTCACAACCAGATTCTCTATGTGGCAGGGTTTGAATTCAACAGATGCTTGACCTAAAAAATGATCATTAGCCCAAATGTAAATAGGCAATGTTAAGGTGATATGGGAATATACAACATTCATGAAAAGTACTTGACTATAACAAGCCCAGTGGAAGAGGAAAGAAGCTACAGAGACATAATTTTATTGGGTTGCACAGTTCAGTGAGGACTTTGATATGGGATTAGCAAAGCAGAAATCACAGTCCATTAGGCAAGATGTTCTTTCTACTCTGCTTCAGCTTATTACTGTTTGTAGGTTTCAGAGACTTTCATTAAGAGTCATTCTTTTTGACTATGCACTATTTATTCCATCAAATCAAGGATTAATATTTTGGTGTTTTGAATTCTATCATGTCACCATATCATGCTTCGAGAAGTCCATGACTTAGGAACATACTCCATGCCAAGGAACCCACAAAAGAACAAGTTTGACTTGTGTTGTTAAATGGGTCACTATAAAGAATTGCATTGAAGTACGATTGCAATTGAGTAGTATTTCCCAAGTTATGAAAGCAGAAACTCATCATGCCATTTGTTGGTTAGGAGCTAAGTTGAAAGCCAGTGCTAGAAGGAGATTTAACCAACTTCCTGGGGAAAGGAAGAGAATGCTCCTAAGAGTTGTACTGTGATGAGTGTTGATTGATCTGGTGTATTGGATGACTTTTTCTCATGCTGAGATTTTTGTCCAGCTTGGGCTTGCACAGGTCTTGTACATGTTGTCACAACCGCTGTGGGTTCATATTCCAAGCGTTCTGTCGTGTAAGAAAATACTGTATATCTTGTAGTCATCCACCACTTCTGGCCATTATAACCTTCCTACACCCTTTCTGCACTAAACTCTGTGCCTTGGGAGGAGAGGATGAGTTGTAAATGTGTCACTTAAAGCTGAGCATTCTTCAGTCTCTTATTCTCTGCACATTGAACAGTTGTAGGTCTCTGTATTAATTACCATCTGTTGCAGAAAGAAGCTTCTCTGATGAAGGTTGAGAGGTACACAATCTAGGGATATAATAATAAGCCATAAAGAGTCTATTTAATGCCATGTATATTTAGCAGAATACTAACAGTAGGTTCTCCTCTATAGCCTATGACCTGTCTAGCCACAAGTTCTAAGCCCCTATAATATTACCAGATATAGGTTCCATTTTGTGTGCAGTAGGTCTTAAATCCAATCAGGAAGTATTTGGGCAGTCCTATAACATTTGTGCCATTATTGAACAAGTGGACCTATTGTACATCTCAAAGTCCCAGGTGTTTTTTTTTTCTACAGTGTTTTGCTACTATGTAGAGCAGGCTACATTTATTTAATTTAATTTAAAATTCATTGTATTGTCTCAACCACCCTTCCAAAGTTCTGGAATTACAGGCATGTGCCAGTACAGTGGCTACATATACATTTATTAACTTTTATTTTTATTTATTTATTTAGGTATTTTTGAGATGGGGGTCTCCCTTTAGTCCCAGCTGTCCTGGAGCTCACTCTGAAGACCAGGCTGGCCTTGAATTCACAGAGATCCGCCTGCCTCTGCCTCCCAAGTGCTAGGATTAAAGGCATGCGCCACCACGCCCGGCAATTTATTAATTTTTATTAAGCCTGTGAATAGATACATAGATGAACAAAAGAGCATGTAGCTCAGAAATAGACTGTTACTCAGAAATTTAGCAAAATACTGTTAGGGGAAATCAAATATTGTTAGGGGAAAGAGTTTAAAGTTTAAATACATATATATATTTATTTATTTATTTTAATTAATGTGTATGCGTGAGTGTATACCACATGTGTACAAGTACCCAGGGAGTCCAGAAGAGGGTATCAGATGCCCTGCAGTTGGAGTTATAGGCAGTTACAATCTGCCTGATGTGAGTGCTGGGAATCGACCTCTGTTCTGGAGGAGCATCAAATACTTTTAACTACTGTGTTGTTTCTCTAGCCTAGGGGAAAAAGTTTAAAGAAATAATAGTAGGATAATTGATGAACTATTATATATTTATATATACATCCATATGTCTCATATTTTAATACCAAAGAATTACAGAAGGAAAGAAAATATAACAAACTGGCAGAAGAAATGAGTAAGAAGGCATTGGTTTTCAGGGCATGAAAGGGGATTGCAAGCATGACAGCTGTAGAAGAAATTATGTATATTTAATGACATAGTTTTAAAATATATTCATAAAAATTTATCAGAAAATTAAAAGGCAAGCAATACATTGAATAATTTCTTTACAACAAATACACTTGTGTTTTTTACTCTGTAAAAAGTTAGCAAGGGATTCAAGCACTATATTGAAGAGGAGTGGCGACAGGGGGCAGCTTTGCCGAGTTCCTACCTTTAAGGGGAATGCTTCTGTCATTTCCCCATTTAGGATGATATTGGCTATGGGTTTCCTGTATATGGCTTTGATTACATTGAGGAATGATCCCTCCAGACCAATTCCCTCCAGGACTTTAAACATGAAGGGATGCTGGATTTTGTCAAAGGCTTTCTCCGCATCAATTGAGATGATGGTGTGGTTTTTGTCCTTCAGTCCATTTATATGTTTGATGATGTTTATTGATTTTCGTATGTTGAACCATCCCTGCATCTCTGGTATGAATTCAACTTGGTCATGGTGGATGATTTTCTTGATGTGAGTCTGTATGCGATTTGCCAGAATCCTGTTTAGAATTTTGGCATCTGTGTTCATTAGGGAGATGGGTCTATAGTTCTCCTTTTTGGTTGTATCTTTCCCTGGTTTTGGTAGTAGTGTGATGTTGGCTTCATAGAAGGAATCTGGGAGAAGTCCCTCCATTTGTATCCTTCTAAACAATTTAAGTAGTAATGGTTGTAAGTCTTTTCGAAATACTTTATAGAATTCTGCCATGAAACCATCTGGGCCTAGGCATTTTTTGGTTGGAAGGCTACTTATTGCATCTTCAATTTCTTCCTGTACTATTGGTCTATTTAGGCTGTCAATCTCTTCTTGGTTGAGCTTTGGTGATTCCCAGGATTTCAGATATTCATCCATTTCTTCTAGGTTTTCAAACTTAGTAGAATATAAGTTTTTGAAGTAGTCCCGTATGATTGTCTGGATCTTTTCATTGTCTGTTGTGATATTTCCCCTTTCATCACAGATTCTATTGATTTGGAGTTGTTCCCTCTTTCTTTTGGTTAACTGGGTTAGAGGTCTGTCTATCTTGTTTATTCTCTCAAAGAACCAACTTTTGGATTCATTGATTTTTTGTATGGTTTTCTTTGTTTCTATTTCATTGATCTCTGCTCTGATTTTTGTTATTTCTTCTTGTCTGCTCCGTTTAGGGTTCATTTGTTGTTGTCTCTCAAGTATTTTTAGCTGCAGTGTTAGATCATTTACTTGTGCTCTTTCTGTTTTTTTAATGTAGGCACTTAGAGCTATAAACTTCCCTCTTAGGACTGCTTTAAAGTGTTCCATAGATTTTGCTGTGCTGTTTTATCATTGTTATTCAGTTCCAGGAATGTTTTTATTTCTTTCTTTATTTCTTCCTTGACCCACTCATTATTCAGGAGAGTGTTGTTTAGTCTCCATGTGTTCCTGTAGGTTGTAGGGTTTATTCTGGTGTTGATATTGAGTTTTATTGCACTGTGGTCTGTTAGCATGCATGAGATTATTTCAATCTTTTTATATTTGTTGAGTTTTTTCTTGTGTCCCAGTAAATGGTCTATTTTGGAGAATGTTCCATGAGGTGCTCAGTAGGAAGTGTATTCTCTGGTGTTTGGGTGAAATATTTGATAGATGTCTGTGAGGTCCATTTGGTGTATTGTGTCATTTAATTCAGATGTCTCTCTGTTTATCCTTTGTCCTGTTGATCTGTCTAGGGGACTTAATAGGGTATTGAAGTCCCCTAGTATTAGTGTGCTGGGGTTAATCTGTGCCTTGAGATCCTGAAGAATTGTCTTTATAAAGTTTGGTGCACGGTGTTTGGTGCATATATATTTATAATTGTGAAATCTTCATCGTCAATTGTTCCTTTAATAAAGATGTAGTGGCCCTCTTTTGTCTCTACACCTACATAATGTTTAGCGCCCTGGATTTGCATTTATGTACATAGTAATTGCTATGTTCATAGCTCTAGTTCTGATCCCTTGCCTGAGCTGTCTATAATGATCTCACACAGTCTAAATATCTCATATGCTCTAATTTGAGACTGTCAATAGAGCTTTCCATTCTCTGTTAATTTCTTCATCTCAATACAAAGCATCCCCCCTTTTCCATCGCTGAAGCTATGTTCAAAGTCATTGCTACCTCTCTCTGCCTCTGCTATCCTACCCTCTCTGAGGCTCTTTGTTCTGTTCTTGCTTTAACTTCATTCCCATATAGCAGCCTTTTGATGTTTAACCGTTTAAAAATTGTGTAGTTGGCCGGGCGTGGTGGCGCACGCCTTTAATCTTAGCACTTGGGAGGCAGAGGCAGGTGGATCTCTGTGAGTTCAAGGCCAGCCTGGTCTACAAAGTGACCTCCAGGCCAGCTGGGACTAAAGGGAGACCCTGTCTCAAAAAGACCAAAAAAATTGTGTAGTTGACAGATGAGGCAAGATAGTTTCTGTATATTTTATTCATGTTTCAGTCCTGAGCATCTCTTATGTAACCATCAAAAAAACTCTGCTATTGAATAAACTTCAAGTAGAAATCCTCATTTCTTCTGTCTTTTCTTTTTCTGCACCATGATTGCACCCAGGTATCCATATGACATTTATTTGTCCCTTGGTTTCCTTCCACTCACATTTCCTTCAGTTATTTATACAGTATCCCTCCATCTGTGCTGATGTCATTTTCTCATAAGTAGAATGAGGGCATGCATTTTGGCAAGAATACCACAAAATGGTGTTATGTGTACCAATCATGTAATAGCATAAATTATATTAATGTTCTTACTAATGGCAATATTAATCATGATCATCAGATTAAAGTGATAACTTCAAATTCGTTGGTTATAAAGTCATCAATTTTGCCTTTGTAGTTCTCTCTTTCTCTCTGTGATGTTTGGGACAATGCCAATAGTCACTTTCTCCTCAAACTTTTGATAGACATCAGTAAATCTTGACTGCAAGGCTTTTTCTTATTTAATTATCACTATGCTATCTTACTAATGGTAAATTTCTATCTTATTTTATTCTTAGATATTTGTTAATCTGATTATTCCATGAAAGAGAGCTGTCTCATCTAATCTCTTTATCTATCTATCATCTATCTATCTATCTATCTATCTATCTATCTACCTATCTAATCTATCTAATTTTTGAATTAGTCACTTTTTGTTGCTGTGATAAAATACCAGAACACAAAGCAACTTAGGAAATTTTGTATTTCATATCTCATTTTACAATGACAGAGGGAGAATTCATAATGGTGTGGGTTTTTTGAGGCTATTGTGAATGGGATGGTCTCTTTCTATTCCTTCTCCAACTGCTTGTTATTAGCATAAAGAAAGGCTACCGATTTTTCTAGGTTAATTTTGTATCCTGCCACTTTACTGAACCTGTTGCTGGTTTCTAGGAGTTTTCTGGTGGAGTTGTTGACATTTCTTAGGTAAACTATCATGTCATCTGCAAAATAAGATAATTTGACCTCCTCTTTTCCAATTAGTACTCCTTTAATATCCTTTTCTTTTCTTATTGCTCTAGTGAGTATTTCAAGCACTATGTTGAAAAGGAGAGGTGATAGGTGGCAGCCATGCCTGGTTCCTGAGTTTAAGGGGAATGTTTCTAATTTTTTCCCCATTTAGAATATTGTTGGCTGTGGGTTTGTTGTATATGGCTTTAATTGTGTTGAGGAATGTTCCATCCAGTCCAGTTGTCTCTAGGACTTTAAACATGAAGACATTTTGAATTTTGTCAAAGGTATTTTTTGCATCAATTGAGATGGCATTGTGGTTTTTGTCTTTCAGTCTGTTTATGTGCTTTATGACATTTATTGATTTATATATGTTGAACCATCCCTGTATCTCTATTATGAATCCTACTTGGTCATGGTGGATGATGTTTTTGATGTATGCCTGTATGTGATTTGCTAGTATTTTGTTTAGAATTTTTGCGTCTATGTTCATTAATGAAATGGGTCTGTTGTTTTCTTTTTAGGTTGTGTCTTTGCCTAGTTTTGGTACTAGAGTGATGCTGGCTTGTTAAAAGGAATTTGGAAGATTTTCCTCTGTTTCTATACTATTGAATATTTTGCATGATAATGGCTGTAGGTCCTCTTTAAATGCCTTATAGAATTCTATCGTGAATCCATCTGAGCTCGAGTTTTATTTTTTTTAGTCCAAAGTTTTTTTTTTTACAGTTTCAATTTTTCATATATTATTGCTTCGTTTAAGCTGTTGGTCTCTTCTTTGTTAAGTTTTGGTGATTTCTATGATTTCAGATATTCATCCATCTCTCTTAAATTTTCAAATTTAGTAGAGTATAGGCTTTTTTTTTTTTTTTTAAATTTTTTTTTAATTTTATTTATTTCCGTATGTGTATGAATGTATTGTTTGCATGCAAGTCTGTGCACCTGTGACGTGCAATGCCGCGGAGGTCAGAAGAGGGCGTTGGACTCCCCTGGAACTGGAGTTCTCCTGGAATTGGAGTTTCAGACGGCTCTCGGCCGCCATGTGGGTGCTGGGGATCGAACCCGGGTCCTCTGCAAGAGCGGTCGGCGCTCTTAACCGCTAGGCCATCGCTCCAGCCCCAGAGTATAGGCTTTTAAAATAGTCCCCTATAATAGTCTGAATCTTTTCATTATTTGTTGGGTTGTTTCCCTTTTCATCTCTAATTTGATTGATTTGGAGTTTCTCTTTCTTTTGGTTAATTGGGCTAACTGCCTATCTATCTTGTTTATCCTTTCAATGAAACAGCTCTTGGATTCATTGATTCTTTGTATTGTTTTCTTTGTTTCTATTCCATTGATTTCCACTCTAATTTTTGTTATGTCTTCCTGTCTATTAGGTTTAAAATTCATTTGCTGTTGTCTGTCAAGTGTTTTTAGTTGCAGTGTTGTTTATTTGTGCTCTTTCTGTTTTCTTAATGTAGTCACTTAGGGCTATAAATTACCCTCTTAGGACTGCTTTTAAAGTATCCCATACACTTTGTTGTGTTGTGTCATCCTTTTTGTTTAGTGGCAGGAATATTGTTATTTCTTCATTTCTCCCTTGACCCATTCTTTATTCAGGAGCGTGTCGTTTAGTCTCCAGGAGTTCTTGTAAACAGAAGAGATCTTTCTGTTGTTGATATCAAGATTTATTGAACTGTGGTCTGATAGACTGTATGGAATTATTTCTGTTTTTTTGTATTTGTTGAGGTTTGCTCTGTGTCCCAATACATGGTTAATTTTGGAGAATGTTCCACGAGGTGCCAAGTACAAAGTATATTCTTTGGTGTTTGAGTAGAATATTTGGTAGATGTCTGTTAGGACCATTTGGTGTATCATATTGTTCAGTTCAGACGTGTCTCTGTTTATTCTTTGTCCAGTTGGTCTGTCCAATGGGCCCAGTGGGGTATTGAATTCTCCCACTATTAGTGTGTTGGAATTAATCTGTGTCTTGAAGTCCTGCAGAAATGTACTTTATGGTTACAAAATCTTTGTGGTTAATTGTTCTTTTGATAAGGAACATCTCTTCATCTCTTCTGATTAGTTTTAATTTGGAGTCTATTTTGTATGATATTAGAATATCAAATCTTGCTTGCCTTTTGGTACCATTGGCTTTGAATATTGTTTTCCATCCTTTCACCTTAAGATGGTGCCTGTTCTTGAAGGTAAGATGAGTTTCTTGTAGACAACAAAAAGGTGGATTCAACTTCTTAATCCATTCTCCCAGTCTGTGTCTCTTGACTGGGATATTCAGACCATTAATATTTAAGGTTATTATTGAGAGATAATTTACTTTTTGTTTGCGTTTTGGTCTAGGTTTGTACGGTCATTTAGAACTGGGAATACTTTGGCCCAAGCTCTTCTGGCGTTCATCATTTACATTGAAAAGTCAGCTGTAATTCTGATAGGTTTCTCTTTATATGTAACTTGTTTTTCTCTGTGGCTTCAGTATTCTGTCTTTATTTTGTGCATCTATCATTTTTACTACTGGGGAATTTCTTTTCTGGTCTTGTTTATTTGGTGTTCTATGTGTTTCTTGTATTTGTACGGGTATGTCTTTTTTCAATTTGGGGACAATTTCTTCTATAATTCTGCTGAAAATCTGGTCAATACCATTATCTTGGGATTCTTCTTCCTCTATGGCTATGATGTGGAGTTTTGGTCTTTTCATGGTGTTCCACATTTCCTGATTATTTCACTCATGTGTGTGTTTTTTTTTTAATTTTCATAATCTTTGCTTAAGCATTACAGTTCTTCAATGATGTCTTCCAGTCTTGATATTCTATTTTCTGCATCATCCAATCTGTTATTGAGACTTTCTCTTGTCCTTTCTGGCTGACTGGATGAGTGTTTGATTTCCTTTTACATTTCAATCTGAGATTACTTTAGTATTTCCACTTCCTTCCAGAATTTGTCATGGTCTCCTTTTAGTTCTTTCATTTATTTTCAGTTTCCTTTTTCATTTCAGCCTGAGATTTTTTTCAGTATTTCCACTTCCTTCTGGAGTTTGTCATTCTCTCCTAGTTCTTTGCTTCATTTTTCTGTGTGTTCTTTAAGTTTATTGTTCTCTCCTTCTAGTTCTTTTGATTTTTTTGTCTGTTTGCTCTTTATATCCCTTTATTTCTTTGAGTATGTCTATGATCATTCTTTTAAGATCTGTGTCCTGGGTTACCTCCAGAGAGTTCTCATTGTAGGATTCTTCTATAGGACTGGAAGAATTTATTCGGGATTTATTATTTGGTTTTCCTATGTTACTGTTTTTTGTTGTGGTTTTGGCATATGATTCTGTTTAGTTGTTTGTATTCTGTTACATAACTCCAGTGTTTCTTCTTTGAGTTGAAGCCTGACTTTGCTCATTTTCTTCAGGTGACTTCTTGGTGTTCTTTTTTTTTTTTAACATTTTTATTGAAGTTTTGTGCATTTCATACATCATTTCTCAGGCCAATGTAGACTCTTCTCCCCTTATATGTCCCCCACCCCACCTTTCATTCCTGCTATCTGTATCTTTTTCTGATTCTTTTCAAAATTTTTCAAAGCAGAGGATTATTGTCCTTGGGGGTACTTTATTGTTTCAGTTGGTTCCCTGTCTCAGTTCCTCGGCTATTGTTGTTCCCTCTAATCTGTATTGCTTCAACATATGCATATATATGTCACATCTATACTAAAATTATATAATCTGCACACAAATTGTCATTTTTATATCATATTCCTTTTTCCTAGTTAAATTTATATTACTTTAAAATATGCCTACATATTCTCCATCCATATACCAAGATTACAAAGTCTAAAATTGAGTGGTGGGTTAATTTTAGAACTTGTTAAGGGATTTATATTACCAGAGCACAGTTGCTTTCAGGGAAAGGGGTATATAACATTGATGTGGTTCAGTTTACCTTACAACTCGGTGCTTGGTGCTAGCATCCATAAATGAGGGATACCATTGACCATTTGCTTTTCTGGGACTGTGTTACTCCATTTAGCACAATATCTTTTTCTTTTTTTTTTTTTTTTTGGTCTTTTTGAAACAGGGTATCCCTGTAGCCCCAGCTGGCCTGGAACTTACTCTGTAGATGAGTAGTTTTAATTTTCATTTCCTTAATTATTAGCAATGTTGAACATTTTTTAAGCTGTTTCTCAGTCATCTTTATTTCCTCATTTGTGAAGTCTCTGTTCAGCTCTTTACTCCATCTTTTGAGTGAGTCATTTGTTTTCTTAATTCTTTGCTTTTTGAGTACTTTATGTATTCTGGAAGTTAATGCTCTGTCAGATGTATCACTGGTGAAGGTTTCCTCCCACTCTGTGGGTTTTCTCTACACTTCACTGATTGTTTCTTTAATGTATGGAAGCTTTTGAGTTTAATGAAGTCCCACTTGTCAATTGTCAACCTCACTTCCTGTGCAGCTGCCGTCTGAGGTAAGAAGTCTTTTCCTATGCCTATGTCTTGTAGTTTGCTGCCAACATTTTCTTCTATCACCTTCAGAATTTTGGGTTTCATGTCGAGGTCTGTGATCCATTTGGAGTTGATTTTCATACAGGGGGAGAGATAGGGGTTTAGTTTTATTCTTCTACAAGTGGTGATCCAGTTTTGCCAGCACTATTTGCTGAAGATGCTGTCTTTCCTCCATTGAGTCTTCTTGTCTCCTTTGTTAAATAGGAGGTGGTTGAAATTGCATGTGGTCAAGTTTGGGTCTTCAATTTTGTTCCATTGATCTACAGCTCTGTTTTTGTGCCTGTACCAGGCTGTTTTTATGACTGTAGCCCTGTAATATAGTTTGAAATCTACTATAGTAATCCCCTTGCATTGCTCTTTTTGCTCAGGTTTGCTTTGACTATCAAGGATCTTTTATTTTTCCATATGAACTTTAGGATTTTTTTTTTTCTAGGTCTGTGAAGCTCATGGGGATTAAAATTTTTTTTTATTTATTTCTGTATGTTTATTGATGTACTGTCTGTATGCAGGTTTGTGCACCCATGTCGTGCAATGCCACGGAGGTCAGAAGAGGGTGTCGGATTCCCCTGGAACTGGAGTTCTCCTGGAATTGGAGTTTCAGACAGTTCTCGGCCACCATGTGGGTGCTGGGGATCAAACCCGGGTCATCTGTAAGAGCAGTCAGTGCTCTTAACCGCTAGGCCATATCTCCAGCCCCGCTCATGGGGATTTTAATTGGATTCTGTTAGTTATGAAAAGCTGGCTGGTCTAGGCTTCATGTTTTCACTTTTGATTTTGTACTGGAAGAACCAGCTAGTTCTTACTCTTCTGGTTCAGAACTTCTTCAGAGGTCCAAGACAGTAACAATCAGGTCAGTTTGAACCTCACACCTGTGATGAGAGTTTATGGGTTCTCCTGGGCTGGCTGGGTGGTCCTTCAGGGCCCTGTCACTCCACCAGGTGGTCTTGGTTTAGGGTGTGTGTGTGTGCTCTGGTAAGCCTCTGGGAGCTGAGCATGTGCTGGTCCAGTGCTGGACTTCTCTAGGAGTCAGGGTCAGGCAGTTGGTGGTTCGACTGTTTCTCCTGGTGTGGGGGGCTTTCCAAGGGTGGGGACCAGATGCTGGTGGTCCATGGGGTGTACCTGGGGTTGGGTCCAGCTGCTGGTGTTCCATGGGATCTACCTGGGGTGGGGGCTGGTCGCTGGTGTACCACCTGCTCCATAATATTCAAGGGGCCTTTTCGGTGTTGGGGCCAGCTGCTGGTGGTTCACAGGGCCTTCCAGGGTTGGGAGCCAGATTCTGGTCATCTGACTGCTCCACACGGCTTGCATAGGCCTTCTGAGGGTCCAGGGCAGCCACTGTTGGTCTGGGGGGCCTACCTGGGGTGGGGTCCTGCCACTGGTTGACTGACTGCTCCCTGTCCTTTTAATTTTTTTGTATAAGTGTATTGCCTGCATGTAAGTGTAACTTGGTCATGCAGTGCCCATGGAGGTCAGAAAAGGGTATTGGATCCCTTGGAAGTGGAGTTATGGACAGGTGTACTGACATGTGAGTGTTGGGAACTGAACCTGAGTCCTATACAAAAGCAGCCAATGCTCTTAGCACTTGAGTCATTTCTCCAGTCCCCAGTTTCTCATTCTTTCTAGCCACAGATACCCCATTGTGCGAATGCATTACAGTTTATTCAACTGTTTCTTAAATACAGACATTTAGGATATTTATGGGACTTTGAAATTATAAACAATATTATGATAAATAATTTTATGTATGAGCACTTTTATCTTGTCATGTGTGTCTTCTGAGTCTTAGAGTTGAAGTTTCTGGGTCGAGATAATTGTATGTGTTTGCAATCTTTAAAAAGATATTGCTCAAGTACATAGGGTTCATTCTTTTATAGATATCTTTCACAGAGTGAATCTTTTACATTTTGATGAAGTTCAATTTATGGACTATGCATTTGCTGCATATTTTAAAATTCATCTACTAATCTAAACCATGAAAATATTCCTTATTTTCCTCCAAATATTTTATAGTTTGTGCCTTATATTTTAGATGTAAATCTATGACTTCTTTTAACCTAATTTTTGTGTAGTATATGAAGCTCAGCCTCCCATGCATAGCTTATTGTTTCAAGACCATTTGTTGCAAAGACAAATATTAAATTTGTCTTTGCATAATTTTCAAAATAGGTTGAACATATCGGTGTGGATTTATTTCTAGCCTTGAGTATATTTCAATGACTTAAATATCTGCATTGATTAATGAATCTTGAAACTATACATCATAATTCTTCTAAATCTGCTATTAAAAACCATTTTTGAAATTCTGGGTTTTTAAAATTTCATTTAAATTTTAGAATTATTTTGTCCTATAGAGAAGAAACAAAAACTCTGTTCAGGTTTTCCCAGCAATTACATTAAAATTCAGAAAACTCTAAGGGAACTTGACATTTTGAAAAACCTAACATGTTTATTAAATTTGGAGAATTTCATACATGTACACAATGTACTTTGATCATATCCCCCCCCACTCCTCTCCATAACAACTCTTAGATACACTCCCTGCCCCCCACCCTTCCCACTTTGCATTTTCTTTTGTTTTATAAACCACATAGTCCAGTTTACCCTCCTGTAAAGTCATGGGTGTGGACCTGGCCCTTGGAGCTTGGGAGACCCGCTAGGGGCCCCGCTGACTTTCCTTCCCCCAGAAACCATGAAATCAATATTTATTTAGATAGGGGTAGGGGTTTGTGAAGCCCTCCCTGATTCTTGCTGGAATGTTGAGTGGCTCGATATTGTGTAGGTCTTATGCAAGCATCCACAGCTGTTGTGAGTTCATGAGTTCTTAAGTACAGCAGTCCTGTCATGTCCAGAAGAAACTGTTTCAGTGGGTTCTCCTTGACCTGTGGCTCTTACAGTATTTCTGTCTCCTATTGCATAATGGTCTCTGAGCCTTGGAGAAGGGATGTGATATAGATGTCCCATTTGTGGTAGGCCACAGATATCTATTCTCTGCATTTTGATTAGTTATGATTTTATTCACTAATCAGTGTCTACTGCACAAAGAATTTTCTCTGAAAAAGTCTAAGAGCTGCACTAATCTACAGGTCTGAATTTAGAGGGACGATTTTGATATTATGTCCATTTGGCCAAATAATAGTAGTAGGTTCAACTTTGGGGCTTATGAGCTCCCCAGTTATGGGTTCTTGGCCAGAATGATAGTACCTGGCATGCATTTCCTCTTAGAGAGGAAGCCTTAAGTACAATGAGAAAATAGTTGGCTATCCCTATAACATTTGTCACTATTGATCCCATGAGCACAACTTGCCATGCTGGTTATTATTGCAGTTCACAGTGTTCGCAGCTGGGTAAGACTGTCGATTATTTTTTCTCCCCCAGAATCTTGCATAGCACCTGCTCGTACTGTGAAGGCTAGCCAGCAGGGAGGAAGGAATTGATCAATGCTAACTTGATTTCTTCATGTCTTGTGATCAAAGTGTGTAGTGTTTCCAGCAATAGGGTCTTTTTGGAAAATATTTTATTTTTTATTTTTATTTTATGTGTATGAATGTAAGTGCACCTGTGTGGTGCACTGGGAGGTCAATAGAGGGCATTGGATCCCCTGGAATTGGTGTTATAGACAATTTTTAACTATCATTTGGGTGCTGGGATTCAAATCTGGGTCTTTTGCAAGAGCAGTCAGTGCTCTTAACTGCTGAGCCATCTCTCCAGCTCCAGCAATAAGGACTTTTATTAAGAGGAATGGCGCCGGGTGTGGTGGCACACGGCTTTAATCCTAGCACTTGGGAGGCAGAGGCAGGCGGATCTTTGCGACTTTAAGGCCAGCCTGGTCTACAGAGTGAGTTCCAGGACAGCTGGGACTACAGGGAGACCCTGTCTCAAAAAGACCAAAAAAAAAAAAAAAAAAAAAAAAAGAGGAATGGCAATATCCTGTATTGTTTTGGGGATCCCTGAGACACCTTTGACCAACAACTTGAGTAGGGGTGATCTACCTGAATGGAGATGATCTGGTACCTAGCACTGGGAATTTTATTTGGCAACCTATGGATTTTGAGAGGAGTGTTATCCCCTGTGTAGGATAACTTGAATTAAATTCTTTTGTATGAATATAGACATATATTCATACACATTTTATGTGTATGAATGTAAGTGCTTAACATGGGTGCACTTACATTCATACACAATAAAATAAAATAAAATAAAAAAGTGTTCACAGGTAATGATAGGTTTCTGTACATGCCTAGAATTGGTATAGCTGGATCACATGGTAGATAAATTTTGACTCTTTCAAACAACAATATCCTAGTTTCCATTGCTGCAGGAGCTTGCACTCCCACCAACTATACTTGAGTGTTCCCTTTTCCCCACATCTAGGCCAGCCTTTGCTGTTATTTTTTTTTTCTTAATTTTAGTCATTCTATCTGGTGTGAGGTATAATCTTAAAGTATTTTTAATACGTGTTTATTTTTATGTTATGTCTATGTGTGACTGCCCGCATGTGTGTATGTGTACCACCCATGTACTCGGTGTCCAATGAGGCCGGAAGATGGGTCCCCTGGAACTGGTGTTATAAGTAGTTGTAAGCTGCCCAGCATGGGTGCTAGGAAATGAACTCAGGTCTTCTCCAAAAGCAGTACTTACCCTTAACCACTAAGTCATCTCTCTTGCTCTATCAAGGTAGTTTTAATTCATAGTTTGGCATTTTTATTGTGTTATGTTTTTCAATACACAAATATGATATATTATTCATTTATATTATACTGAGTTTTATTCAGTGTTTTGTAGTTTTATCATATACATATGATAAATGTTTAATTGGACCTATAGTTGATTTTGTTCCTTATGTGCTTGGAAATGCTGTGTATTTTGTTTCCATCTGTTTATTGAACTTCAAGAAAATATAATTTATCTTTGTCTCTGGATCTTGTATCTTGTAATCTTCCTGAACTTCTTATTACCTATTAGCTATAGGAATTTTTTATAGATTCTTTGGAATTATTATTATTTTTTTATTTTTTTTATTTATTTCTGTATGTGTATCAATGTACTGTCTGCATGCAGGTTTGTGCACCCGTGTCGTGCAATGCCGCGGAGGTCAGAAGAGGGTCTCGGATTCCCCTGGAACTGGAGTTCTCCTGGAATTGGAGTTTCAGACGGTTCTCTACCGCCATGTGGGTGCTGGGGATCGAACCCGGGTCCTCTGTAAGAGCGGTCGGCGCTCTTAACTGATGGGCCATCTCTCCAGCCCCCCTTGGAATTATTTTATGTGTGCACAATTGTGCCATCTATATATTTGTACTAAATGTCTTAATCTCTAGCATTATATTGAATAAGAGTGGGAACGTGTGGCCAGGTCACTTTGGTTATACTAGCTGTGACCAAGTCTGTCAGAAGGTTGGTTAGCAATTGACATGTGAAAAAGTAAAAAAAATGAAAACAATTCCTGAGTTATTTCCCTCACTGAAACTTGAGGGCTCTCTTTCCTGCTAAATGCAGGGTTTCTCCTGGATTTTACTGTCTCTGCTCTATGGTGCTTAACACAGGGGGCTGAAGTTAAGAAAAGATTAAAAATATAAAAATTAACACATAAAATTCCTTCTGTGTCTTTGCTGTATTGAGACTGGTCTCCCCTGGTTAATTGGATGTTATTTACATTTTCTTTTTTTTTTTTTTTATTGATGCTTTGTGCATTTCGTACATCATTTTCCAATTCAGATCAGGCATTTTTCCCTTCCACTCCCACCCCATCCCAGATCATGTATTCTGCCATAACTGTTTTGCATCTTCTCTGGTTTTTTTGTTTTTTTTTTAGCTATAAGTGATAATCCATGAGTACAAGCATCCTTCATGCAAAACCTATCTGCAGGCTGTTGTGCCCAAACACCTACAGCCCCACCATCCAGTGGGGGGTGACAGGTTGTTTGTTCAATCAAGTTGATCAAATGAGTGTCCAGACTACATTGCTGTAGTTTCACCATTCACCCCAATCGCAGCCCTTACATTCTACCACGCCCCCTCTTCCGCAGGTTGTTCCCTAGGCTTAGAAAAGGGGCACAGGTAGATGAGAAGTAAAACAGTCCACTCTCTCTGGAGCTGTTGACTTGGACTCTGGTCAATTCTGGCTGTTTCCTTTCATGGGCTGACAGTTTGTCCAGGAGTAACCTTTCGATCCTGCGTTATTTGCATTTTAGAAGTTCTAAACATCTGTCTCAGGGCTGGAGCAATGGCTCAGTGATAGAGCACTGTCACATATTTATGACACCTGTCTTCGCTTCTCTCCAGGTCTTACGATTATGACTGTAGGAATTAGTGGGGAACTATGTTGTTCCATATCCTCTTCTTTAGACTATTGATACAATGACTAGCAATGATTGACTTGCTAATTATAAACAGAATTTTCATTACTGAAACAAATTTTCTTGGTGTATTTTATATATTACTGTTATAATTTGTTACTATTTTGCTGAGATTTTTTTCTTTCATATCTATCAGGGATATTTTTCTAATTTTGAAAATCTGACATTAAGGTGTTTTATTTTAATTTAGTATATAATGCATTTTTAATGTTACTCAGGGGATTCTAATATACACACTGAATTTATTAGCAGAAATACTTTATCAATTTAAATGGAAGAAAGAAATTATTATTTACATACTGTTACATTTCTTTATTAACAATGCCTGTGGCGGTCAGAAGAAGACATCGGATCCCTGGAACTGGAGCTACAGACTGTTGTTAGCCACCATCTGTGTGCTTGGAATTGAACCTGGGTCCTCTGCAAGAGCAGTCAGGGTTCTCAACCCCTGAGCCATCTTTCTATTCCCTCATTACAAGATACTTTTATTCATACAAAGTAGAGACTTTCAGCCACTGAATAGTGGAGTCTTCAAGCATTTTTAAATCCCTCATTCTTTCCTCTCTTCTTCTGGAGCTCCAGGGATATAAACATTAGGTCTTTCATTGTTGTCTGGACCATCCTTGAGGCTCTGGCCATTAAAAAAAAAATCTTTTTTTTTTTTTTTCTCATTTGTTGAATTTGGAAAATATCTGTTGTTTTCTCCTTAATGTTACCACCTTTTTTCCTGTTGTTTCCACTATACTATGTTTCAGTGGGTTTTTATTTATTATACACCCTGTGTGTGGTATTCCTGGGCTGGGGATATGCGTGCTTGAGCACTGGCACATGCAGAGCTCATAGTAGGTGCCAAGTTCCTTCATCTGTTGTCTCCACCTTAATTTTTCAGAGGTGGGATCTGTTCCCAGAATGTGGAGCTGACTGATTTGGATAGAATAGCTGGCTGGAGAGCCCCAGGGATCTTTAGGCCTCCGTATTCTTAGCATTAGGCTTTTACATGAGTGTTGGATGTCTGAATTCAGTGTGAAAGCTTACCGACTGAGCCATCTCCCCACCTCCAAATTCTTATTTTTATTTTTGTTATTTTTCACTCTAAATATTCTTTCATTGCCTTCCATTTATTATAAGACTATTTTAAATTGCTTCCTTCAACATTAATTTTATTTTATTTGTGCAAAAATTGCTTGAAAATACTTGTGAAACAATTCTAACACCTGTTTTGCCTTGGTACTGACATCTGTTGATTTACTTTGTCATGTGAGTTGAGATTTTCCTGGCTTTTGGTATGATGAGAAATTTTATACTCTACAGTAGACATTTTCAGTGTTACATAGATAGACGATGATGATTGATTAAATATTTTTTAAAGTAGTCAGTTAAGACACTGTGATCAATGTCTTAACTGACTACTTTAAAAAATATTTTAAAATAATCCACTTGGTAGATTCTCATTTTTTTCACCAATGTTTTATTGAAGCTCTGTGCATTTTATATAAGATTACATTACAAATCAAATCTAGACCCGTTATCTCCTTCCTAGCCCCCCACCAGAGCGTATGCGTTCTTCCAAACATGTTTTTCATCTTTTTCTCAGTCCCTCTTAAAATTCTCAATGCAGAAGTTCACTGTTTCAGTCAGTTCTTTGACACAGTCTTGTTGTTGTTGTTGTTGTTGTTGTTGTTATTCCTTTCCATATGCATCACTCTCAAATTCTTGGACAAAAGCTCAAGCAGACCTGCACAAGAAATACTTACAACTAGGTAATTGGTGCTAGCATCCACAGATGAGGGATACCATTCCTCTTTTGTTTTTCTGGGATTGTGTTACTTCACTTAACATAGTATCTTCTAGTTCCATCCATTTACCTGCAAAGTTCATGATGTCATCTTTTTTACCACTGCATAGAACTCCATTGTGTAGATGTACCACATTTTCTCTATCCACTCATCAGTTGAGGGTCACTTGGGTTGGTTCCAGCTCTTTGCTATTGTGGACAGAGATGCAACAAACATGGCTGTTCATGTATCTCCGCGGTAAGACGAGTCTTGTGGGTATAACTGGGTCAGATGGTAAGCTCATTTTGAGTCTCCCAAGGGTTCCCACCCTGCTTTCCATAGTAGTTGTACGAGTTTACATTCCCACCAGCAGTGGAATGAGGGTATACTTTCATTTTAATGTCACTTTAGTTATTAAAGTGTTTTAATACTCTTAAAGGATAAGAAAACTAGAATTGTATAGATAAACTACATACATCACTCAGTGGAATTCATCAAAGGTAATGCTTAATCATTCTTAAGATTTAGAAGATTTATTCTTCATCAGAAATATATGACATTCAATATGCCATGATAAAACAATTCAGAAAACTAATTAGGCACTTATTTGGGAAACTGAAATTTTGAAGTGGAAAATGATCTTTCATTTGTTTCTTAAGAAACCAGAGCCCATTTCTATTTGGGAAACTTTTCATGTTCATAAATGTCAGCAGAATTGAGAATTCAAATAGAAAAGGAATTAATAAGGATAAGGTTGGTTCAGTTTAGAAATTTGCATTTGTTGTTCATCACTATTCATTTGTTGCTCATTACTATTCATTGTGGCTGCGGGATGACAATGTGATGAAATGACATGCACAAATAAATGGGAATCAGTAAGGCCTTCAGTATTTGGAATTCTGATAAGATGAGATTAGAGGAAATCTCAATGACTGCATTCATTTAAATGTCTGAGAAGGTACGATATCGGGTTATTTATTGCCAAGTAAACACTGAGATTATTCATCTCATAAGTAGAAGATGATGATAAGATGGAAGGTGTAGAGCCAGAAGTCTGGTAAATATTTACACCCAAACAAAACATGTTGGATTCTTTTGTGCCCTACCCTTGATGCAACAACAAAAAACATACCAAGAAATAAAATGGACCTAACACACAATCACTCAAAATGAATTTGTTCTGATAGAACATGTAACTAAGTAACTATGAAATTGTATTAAAATAAATAACTGATTGATTGAGAGGATTAGATATTTTAAACTCAGCTTTTATGAAAATGTCAAAGCCTGGAATTTGGAATAAGCAATATGTCAAGCAAACAAATGAATTAAAATTAGCTTCATTTCCCAGGCAATGTGTATTGGTCTATTTTAAGTTGTGTATGGTATTTCTTTTAGTTGGGAACAAGTTCCTCGCTGAGGTCATTCCCCTTTTCGGAGTCTCCCTGTAAACTTACCCCCCTTTACCTATTTCATTACTAATAGGTCCTCACTGGAGAACTCTTATATTTTCAGCCCAACTCTGGCCTTCATTCTGGAACCGAACTCAGGACCTCACACCGACTAGCAAGCACTCCACTGTTGAGCGGTATGTCCACTGTTGAGCGGTATGTCCACTGTTGAGCGGTATGTCCACTGTTGAGCGGTATGTCCACTGTTGAGCGGTATGTTCAGCTCCTCGGCATAACTCAAGATTCTGTATTCTCTATGAACATCTCATACAGTGGTGGATTTATTCCTAGCACTTTGTACAGTTCCTCTGAAGTCACAGTCATTCAGCATTTCCTTTGTGCCCCTTAGCCCAGGCCAAAGAGATAGTCAAAACTAGTCAGAGTTTCCTTCTAGCTCTCCATATTCATTTTTAGGATTTTTTTTTTCTGGTCATCTTTCTTTTACTGCTTTTCTTCCTTTGAAACTCTTAATATCTGCAACTATCACCTTCTTCTAAGTTTGGTTTCAACCATTTGAAAACTCTAAGGTATTCCCTCAGAACCTTTGAGGATTTATGATTCTGAATCTTAGACTTTGTTAGTTAATTGAATGCTCACATGGGGCACTGCCTGCTGTCTTGTTATCTCCTGAAATGAAATCTCAAGTTATTCACATCCAATGACATATTACTATTCATCCTGTATTCCATGATTCCCTTAAACATGCCTAAAATCTTATGCTCCATCAAGTACTCTTGGGTCCTCTTTGGTTTAGTGTATATAAGTTTACCATGTGGCTCAATTTTAAGAGTTGGGGGTGGGAACAGCATGAGTTGATGTCCGTGGTCTTGAAGTAATCTCTTACTTTGAGAAACAGTGCAGGTCACTTCTCTTTACTGTGTTTTGTTTAACCTGAACTTAATGGCTCGCCTTTTAAATTTATTTATTAATTAATTCATTCATTTCTTCACTTATTTATATTTTATGACTGCTTTGTCTACATGTATGTAAGTACACCCATGAATGCAATACTCATGGAGGCCAGGAGAGGGTGTTGAATGCCCTGGCACTAGAGCTACAGAACGTGACAGGCTCCCATGTGGTGTTAGAAACAGTCTAGAGGCTGGAGAGATGGCTCAGCAGTTAAGAGCGCCAACTGCTCTTGCAGAGGACCCAGGTTCGATTCCCCGCACCCACATGGCAGCTAAGAACCATCTTTAACTCCAGTTCCAGGGGAATCCGACGCCCTCTTCTGACCTCCGCGGCATTGCACAACACAGGTGCACCAACCTATATGCAGACAGTACACCCATACACATAAAAAATAATAAATAAATTAAAACAAAACATATATATATATATATATATATATATATATATATATATATATATACAGTTTAGTCCTCTATAAGAGCAGACAGTGTTCTTAACTGCTGAGCCGTCTCTCCAGCCCCTATGTTCCACTATTTTAAATGCACTCTCATTAACACTTAACCCTGACCAATGCATAGTTCACAGTCTAATCACTCTTTCTTTTTGTATTGCTATTTGGTTCCAATTTTGGCTACAGAAAAAGCACAGAAAGCTGCAATTTAGCTCCTAGAGATGTTTACTTTCCAACTATGGCTGGCTGTCTAGTTATTCTGGTTCCCTTAGAAGTATTCATCATTATTTTGCATATCTTTTAAATGTGGGGATTTTTTCAAGGGTTCTTGCCAATATGTTTTTCTCCTTTTGATTCTGTAGTCTTTTCTGGGAGACTCACCCATAGCTTAACTACCATCTATATGTCAAAGACTCCAAAAATTAGCAACTTTACCACCCGCCACTTCTTTTATAAAGTAGATATACTTTTTCAAGTAGATATACTATGTCACTGTGCACTCAATGCATCAAGACTCTAGGGTGTTCAGATCCCCACTGTATTATGCATACTTTCCCTTCTTTGCCCAGATCATCATGAGCTTTAACTCAAGTCCCTTCTCCCTGGAACACTTCCCACCATTGAGTCCCAAGATTCAGATCAAACTCTGGCTCATTTATGAGGTCTACTTAAGATTCCTATTTCTAAATCATTTGTTTCCCCCTTGATTCCATTTTCTTGTCTCTGTGGTCTGATACTTATTTAATATTGCCCTAGGTTGTTTCATTAATTCAATACTTTTATTAAATCTGAGCACACCGTAAGATACTGTAATATACTTAGGGGCAGAAAGAGAACTAAGCTGTGATATTGGGCCCAAGAAAGTTTCCCCTAGTATTTAGAATATAAGTTTACCATGGTAGGTATCCATGTGTGAATTTGAGTATTTTTTCTTTATTTTGAAAGGATTGAAAATGTTAATCTTGAGCTGAGTGTGGTGGTACACGCCTTTAATCCCAGCACTTGGGAGACAGAGACTGAGGCAAGCCTGGTCTACATAGCAAATTCCAGGTCATCTGGGGTTACAGGCAGACCTTGTCTTAAAAAGAACTGCCACCCAAAAAAGGAAAATGTTAATCTAAGTAGAACTAAGTAGAACTAAGATGAAGAAAAACTGTGATATCAGCAGTCATATACTAAACCATATAAGGAAAAAATGTTTTCTTGCTAGCCTATAATAGCTGTGAGAAGTAGTGATTTCTTTTGACTGTTTATTTATAAAAATGCTCTCTAATTTTGAGGAAGAGAATGAGCTTTGTTCCAGGTAGGCAACATTGTTTCATCTCTACATCTTTTTGTTAGAAAAAAAGGTGAGCATTTTAGCTCATGACATATATATGTCATGAGCTAAAATGTATATATATATATATATATATATATATATATATATCTTTTTGAGACAGGGTCTCCCTGTAGCCCCAGGTGTCCTGGAACTCTTCTATAGACCAGGCTGGCCTTGAACTCACAAAGATCCTCCTGCCTCTGCCTCCCGAGTGCTAGGATTAAAGTTGTGTGCCACCACTCCTGGCTAAGAATTTAAAGATAAGCTGTACCACTGGTTCATTTTGTGATAATGTGAGACTACATTTCAGGTAAAATTGTAAAGATGGAAAATTCAGTGAGAATAGTAGAGAACATTCAAATATGCTTGAGCCAACTTTCAAACTTACTACTTAGAGTCATTAATTTTAACTTACATGAGGTACCTACAGAAAGGATGTTTATGCATGGGGGTAAATGAAAAGACAGAGCTCTACTCAAAGATAAGCATCAGACAAAGGAACTATTTAGATGACAATTTAGAATCTACAGGTCCAATAAACAGCCTTGGTAGGTGCTTGACAGGAAAGGATAATGGAATAAGATCCAGCTTCTTATCTTACTTCGACATAGGCTCTATTAATGGTGCTGAGGCACCAGGCAATAGGCATCTAAAAGGCCAGTAGAAAATAGTAATATTGCTAGAGATGATGGTGTTGCTTAGAGACCGAGAACACAGAAGAGCCAGAGCAGGTGATGAGAAACATGGAAGATTTCTGTGGTACTTGTAGCTGAAAAGGAAACTTCCTTTGGGGCCTCAAACATGATATAGTAAGCTTCAGCCTTTGGTAAGTAAATAAGAACAAGAGATTATAAGGTATAGGCTATTATCATTTGTCTGCCCTCGTGCAACTTATGAACTGTTAAGGTCAATGGAAATCTGGGTTATCACTGTCTGGCAAGGGAGAAGAATTGTCATGACATGCATGTTCCCATGCCTGAATTTCCTTCTCAGGCTTATGTCACTTTGGGATTGGTTAGTTGTAAATAAACTGTTGCAGACACACTAGTGGGCGGGATTTCTGAGTTAAGTGGAGAAGAAAACAATAGAGAGCAGACCTTTAATTAAGGTTGACTTGGTAATTCTGGGAGGGTTTTCCAGTTGGTGTGTCACTCAGGTTCCTTGGCTTTACTTAATCTCCCAACCATTTACCACCTTATCTCTATGATAGAGAGGGAAGAGATAAGATAGATGGTGGGAAATCCTTCAAATCACTCTAACAATTATCACCACAAATTGATGAAAACATAGGAAATCCACTTCTAGGTTTTCATTTTTCCATATTCACATTAAGTTTCTCCACCAGAAAGTTTACTTCAACAGCTAAATAAAAAATTAGCTTTAGTGATTATTTTTATTTTTCTCTACTATTATTTTACTCATTATCTATCATGGAGATGAGCTAATTGATTTTGGATAAATAAAATCTCTTCCCGAGAAGTAGGTAGAAGGAGGAAAGATGAATAACCACGTGTCTGTAAGTGGATGGTACTAATTCTGATAAGCTTTTACAACAGAGGGCCAAGCATGTTGGTTAACATTAGCTTTGGAAAACATTCATTCTGGAAGAAACAGAATTGCAGTCCTTCCTGGGCACGGCAGGCTATGTGGTAAAATACATGGTTGAGTGCTGTTCTTGGACTATGCTACTATCCCTGGTTGAGTAGTATGTTCTGAGGGCAAAAGTGTCAGTGAATAGTTGGTCCTAATCTCCCTTTCTGTATAACTGGTCACTTTTTTTGGGGGGGGGGATCCTTCTCATGGCATGGCAAATGGGGAAGTGTGGTTTCCATTGCCAGACAGAAGGGTGGAGGAGAGGCTGGCAGGGTGACAAGAATGGCATAGCTCCCCCAGGTTCAGGTTATCCGAAGCCACCTCAGATGAGGGAAGCATCGGGAGAGGTCAAGCGAGATAATTATACCAATAGATGCATCTCTGGAAAATTCCATACCACTAGGAAGAAGGAGGGGGAAGGAAGGACATAAAACAGTACAAAGAGGAGCCAGTCAGGGGTCCATATGAGTATCTTGTTTGGTGAATGATAATACTATTGCGGTAAAGTCTCTCTTATGTTATTAATTTAGACAAATTTTCATAAGACAGGGTGGGAAGAAATAGGGCCATGGGAGATTGGTGACAAATTGCAATAAAACTGAGTATTAAACTTGGAGTCACCATCTGTTTTTATTGTTTTTATTGTATGTCTTATAGAGGGGAATGTTTCAAAACAGGCTAATAAATATGGTCTATCCTTAATTTGTTTATTTGGTTACATTACATTACATTACATTTTACTATTAAGAATAGAGATGGGAAAATTACCTCCTCAAACCTGATTCACATCCAAACTTAATGAACCACATAATGATCATCTTAGTCAGATACTATTTTGAAACCCTGTGGAAAGCTAAATGCTTGTAAACTTCAGCAGGGACAGTGCTGTGCTCTGAGTCATGGAGGAACCACCCCAGAAGTGACATGGAAACATCAATAAGCAGGTTCTTGGGGACACTGCCCCTAGGGAGAAGTGTTAAGACCTAATCTTATTTTTTTGCATAACTTTATGCTTAGAAACATCCACTTCATTTCATTAACAGTAGTCTAATTTTAATTCTTCTTTGCTTCTTTCTTAAGCACATGGAGTAATCATTTAGGGCTAGAGTGTACAGAGCCACTTTGTGAGTGATTCTCATCACTGCTTCTGGGTATTGGTGTAAATACTTGTATATTTTATATCCGAAGTTGTTGATTTTATTTTATTTGGTCTTGTAAGGAACAGCTAAGTTAACTACTGAGTATCAAGCCATGGGTAGATGGTCAATGGTCAGGTGCAGAGTTCTGAAATACCTCCAGGCTGCTATCTTAGTTGTACAGCTTGTATCCTTCTCAGCCAGTCTGCTTGCTTAGGGGCTACAGGAGGGAATGCAGTGACTTTTGGTTTCTGCTACAGCTGTGGATGTCATCCTCCAAACCTTATTTTGAATCTTATTCATGAATTTTTAATTCTTGACTCATGATCCCAACCCATCCTCTAATACAACTTGTTCCCTGGATCAGATCAATTATTTGCTATCAACACTGTGCTGGAGACCTATCTATGATGTGTTTCTTGTACACTTCTAACAAACTGTGGACTATAATTCAGAAACAAAGTTGTACTCCATAAATTCACATGGTTCAACAGAGAAAACATTACCAGAATCTGTAATGCCTCTTTCCCCATTCTCTGACCAAGAAAATGTTCCCTCCTGCTAGTAGGAACTGAGTCAATTATTTCTCAGAATAGTGGCTCTACCCATAAAAGCACCCCTTGACACACTTTTTGCTTGGCTTACTTTTTCATAAGTCATCACACTCTTTGCAATCTTTTCTGGCTGATATTTGGTTCCTACACCTCATTCACAGGAGCCCAGTAACCTGTTGGGGAGGGAGGTTTCAGTCATCCAATGATGACATATTTTGGGGACCTGGAATATCTGCTGTGTGTTCTATATGAAGCATGGTCTGGAGATATACTAGATAAACATGTCTCTAAGACAAATTCTACCTGAAAGAAGTAACTGAGTTTTTGTAAATGTCCAACCTAGATGGAGGAACTTCTGGGCTGTTGAAACCAGGAAGTCTCATAACTGATTGACCCTCATCTTTTCCTCCATACATTCTCTTCCATGCTCCTCGATCATCTCTCCTCCCTGCTGTTCACTCTGAACTTTCATACTCGGCTGTCTAAGCATTCCCAGAGAGGACCATAACTATCCACTACAGGGATACGAATGGCAAACCCCTGAAGTTTGGAAAAATAAAATAGCATAGAAAATTGGGTGAGGTGACTAAGACTTTTACAGTAATAATATATGATATACTATAAAAAGGGGAAAACTGCTGTGGAGAGGAGGTAGAAAAGGCAAATGAAATTGCTGAGGGGCTGTCTTCTAAGAAACTGATTATACATGTCATGAAATTGATCAGAATTATATTATAGATGAGAAAATGGAGGCACCAAAAATTAAGTGCGTGTTCAAGGTCATACAGCCAGTAAACCCTGGATTGATCCTTTATTTTATTTTATGGGTTACATATAAGTATAAGCAGCCCAGATGAGAGACCACCAAGCTCAACCGCTCAAACAGCAGTCTCTGCTTTTCTCCTGCCTTCCACACTGCTTCATGCTTAGCACAAGCAAGAACACTCAGCTGTGCTTACGTCTTCCTCCAGATAACTATCAGGTGATGCTGATTGTCTTTGCTTTTGCCGGAGGCGACCGTCTCTAGACATCCTTTCTCATGAGAGCCTAATGTGCGTGAACGCTTTGATATCCACAGCATTTCCTACAATCTTGTCTTCATTCCTTTTGAAAAATAAGTGTATTATGAGTTTGGTTTAGGTCAGTATGCAACATTTACCATTGCAACTAAGAGAATGCTATCTATGGGTGTGCTGTAGACTGATCTGTGCTATTCATTTCACAGTATAATCTCTGTTTTCTTTGAAGTTAATAACAATTCAATTGTCTCTTTGTATGTGTTGCTTTTCTGTTTTCTATTTCTTGTGTCAGTCTCTTCAGATGGTGGTCGACAGCTCTCCCCACAGGTTCAGTGCATTGGTCTGAGAGGATATTTATTTTAGAGAGTTTTAAATGATCAAGATATTTAGGCTGGAAAGATAGCTCAGAGGTTAAGAACATGGGTTGCTCTTATAGAGGACATGGGTTCAGTTCCTAGCACCCATATGATGGCTAATAACCTTTTATGATTCCATTTCCAGGGGATCTGATGTTATCTTCCAGTTTCTGGAGGCATTGTACCTATAGGTGAACTTATATACATGTAGACCAACCACTCAAACACATAAAATAAAAATAAATATATTTTTTAAAATATCTAAGCTATTCATTAACATTCAGATATTCAATTAAAATAAAGGCAATACTGGAATAGCAGGAATATGTGTAAGAACCCAGAAGCACTGATTGAATTATAATCTCACTCTTCCTGAAAAAGTCTCACTGTATTCTCTAATCTCTGTTTACAGCTGCTAGCACATGAGTCCTAGAAGCAGGCGCCCTGCCATTTTCTTGCTGTATACTAAAATCGAAGTGAAGGAATAGGACAAACAGCAACATCACAAGTCAGTAATTCAATTTCCATATGTAAAAGAAACGCTATTACATGTAGCTTTTAGAAATACCGTGTGATAGGAATATGAAAGATGCACTTTCAACAGAAAATATAATTTTGACTACTTTGTATTGGATTTCATATGTCAAACTACAAATTTCTTCTAATTCACTTTATAAATGGTCTGAGCATAAATTCATTTCAGTGGAATAATTTTAAACTATCATGGTCATCACAAAAGGAAACAGGGAGTGTCTGAGTCAGAGGCTTTATATTTCAGAGTAATGCAAGGAACACTTCCAGACTCACCCAACCAGCTGCAACTTCCTCTATGAAGACAGTAAGGTAAACTCTTCAACATCCACAACCTAAAGTCCAGAGACAGAGAGGAGAGAGAGAGAGAGAGAGAGAGAGAGAGAGAGAGAGAGAGAGAGAGAGAGAGAGAAGTGAGTGAATATTGGCTAATTTTCTGTTTCTGAGTCATGAAACGCATGGAGCTATCAACATTGTCTTCAGTTGATGACTCTACCTTCTGCTGATTGATGTTAACTGGGGGAGATCACCTATCATCAAAGATTTTATGTTCTGTCTTTGAATAAATAGGGAATTATATACAAGACCAGATATTGTTTTTCCAGTGTTTTTACTTAAGTCATTATATGTTGGATATACTAATTCTTCAAAATAGAATTTTGCTTTGTTTGGATTATAATATTACTCTTCTGATCAGAGATTTATCAATGTTTGAAACTAAAATAAATAGAACATTTGAAAATCTAAAGAGTAGCAATTACATTTTAATGTAATACTTGGTTTATTGATAAATATTAAATATCTTCAATAGTTACTGTATTTTATATGTAATTTTAATTCAGAATTGTAATTATCAAAGCTTTTGAATTAACTGATAAATTTTCCTTGCTTATTCAAAATTCCCCTAAGATTTAGTATAATTTAGCAAGCAATTAAGACATACAATTTTTCAATTAGAAGCAAATATAGGTCTATGGAATAGATTCACTGTTAATCATGTTTCATTGAATGCGTTCTATGTCTGGATTTTCTCATATTTCATTTTAAAAATCAATTTCTCGTTTTTTAGTTAGATTTTTAAAACAAAGCAAACTTTGGTGATTTTGTTTTATAGACACAGACAAAATAAAGAAGGGACAGGGTAAAAATATGTTGGAACATTCCACGGGTAACCAACTAGCCTTCATATGGCTGTAGATTGTTAGCCTGGTTTGGGATTTGAGAACTTTCAAGGGAATTTTCTCATTTGTATTAACTTTAAAACTATAAACTAGTTACTTATGTGTATATGTAGCTAACATATCTATGCAAGAAGCATAAAATATGGTATTTGGGGTAACCTGAAAACTTACTCTCTTCTTTACAGCCAAATCTTTTATGATTGAAAAGAATCTTTCATCCTTGTACTAGGTGAACTGAGGCATACTTGGTAATAATACCACAGTGACTGATGCCTTCTAAGGTTTTAATCTCATTTATTTTCCTTTCCAGTTGTTTAAATTATGTTACTAAATACCACATTATTTGGTACTTAATTATTGCCTTTTGAATTTAGTTCATTTTTGTTGGTACTTAAAAATTTTGCCTTTTGAATTTAGTTTATATTTTTGTTGGTATTTTATTTATTTATTTTTAAGTTTTTCTGAAAGTAATTGGGTGAGAAAGGAAAATCCTTTCCTATGCTAATTTTTACTCATCTCACTAAGTAGAACTTTGGGGCATAGAATCATTAAATCAGCCTTAAATGAAGTTGTCTAGTTTCCAATGGAATGCAGACTGAGGAGAGAATCTTGCTTTCATTTCAAGAACTTGCAGTGTATCTGCATAGAGAAAGCTCATAAAATCAATTATGTGAAGTGGAACATATTTTTGGAATTTATTTCCAACATGTGTGAACCTGTGTGTATAAGAGTGATTAAGTATATAATATTTAGTGCTTTCATTCATTCTAAAAGTCAGGGTTTCCTAATTTCTAATTGTCTAGGAATGTTTGGGATCCATTTTTCTGTAATGATTTTTAATAAGATTGATTTCTGTGTTATGGACTCTATCTTATACAGTGAAGTTAGGTACCTTATCTCTTCAAGAAACAAATTTCTGTGTAGGTTTTCTTTTCTTTGATGAGATGACAGTTTTGTGGAAAGTAACCATGACTGCTAAAGTTTAGAAAATGGTTTTTGATGGTTGTTTGAAAGTAGTTAAAAAACATCACGTTGAAAATTCACTTCCTATTTTTTTCCACATAATGGGATAAAGTATTAAGACATGATGTGTAAAGCAACAAGAAAAATTAGAGCTTGATCACAGAAAAATATAAAGTAAAGTGTGTTTTTGAAATCTGAGATATAATATTACCAGGCAGCTTCAAGGCCCTACTGGCCTGTGCTGTCAAGGCTCCTTATCGAGTTGTCTGTGTTAAAATAAACCCATAATCATTTACTAAATATAATTTTCCCTCTAAATATTTACAAATGATTACTCTGCTTTTGTTTTGAAGTTAGCTTCCACGTATGATTAATTTCATTTGCACTGTCTATAAGCTTCAGAAGACAACTCAAAGTCCTGGAAATTCTTTGAGAGAGAGAATCTAGTGCAGAATTTCCTTGTAGAAATAATAAAATACTTTATGACTACTAAATTTTAGTAAAAATCATTGCACATTTCCTTTTTCAAATTTACTAATTTGGTTTATTTTTCATGTTTTAGAATACTCACGTTTTGAAGTCCAAAATAGGCTCAAGTCTCTATAGAGATTAGGCTCTATAGGTACTGTCAGTCACTCAAGATTCCAAGCTGGCTGGTCACTACCAAGCCCCAGGCAGAGCCCCGAATTGTGTTATTCTTCCTCTCCTTTGTTACAGCTTTTACTTACAGTGCTGGTGACAGTCTCCAGTCATCCTTATCCTGGTTTAGATATGAAATTAATTTAGTATTTTTCAGGATAACTATTTTATTTTTATTTTTGGCATTGGTAGAGAGCACAGGAACTTTTGCATTAGAGACCACTGAGGAGCACTTTCAGCCCTAAATGACATTTTTCTTCCCTCTTTCCCTGCTTCCTTAGGTAAATTTTAAAATAATACAGATGTTCTTTCTTTGAATGAAGTGTGTGTGTGTGTGTGTGTGTATGTGTGTGTGTGTGTATGTGTGTGTGTGTGTGTGTGTGTGTGTGTGTGTGTACTGTGGCTGATTTTCTTTTCTTTTGTTCTTGGAATGAAACAGACATGATACTGACAATGAATTGTAGAGAGCTGAATTTAACCCTGAAAAATCAGTGTCTATGGCCTCAAGACACAATGATGTTAAGATTGGAATTCTAAAGTGCAGAGCACTAATTCCTTAGCCATACTCTTTCAGGAAAGACCTGATTTTTTTGTCTTTTAGGACAGAATAGAATATTAGCATTTTATAGAGAATAGCAAATGTAGCAGCCTTCTTGGGCGCCTACTCTAAGAAGAGTTGTTTATTATGCCTGAACTGAATTGGAAAATGATGTATGAAATACACAAAGCATCAATAAAAAAAAGAAGAGTTGTTTATTAATTTTTTTAATCTTTAGCTCTCATTTGATGAATAATGGAGACTTTTCATCTTATTTACAAATCTAAAAGGCATTAATTATTTATTTATGGCAGCACTCACTGCAAATACAATGGTAGCTTTAGCATATTCCTTTGGACTGCACGAATCTTCCTCCTTACATAGTCTTCCTTTCCCATACCATGCTCCTTACCAGATGCCTTATCTAACAATTTTTTTTTCTCCTTCTGGGAATAAGATAGAGGTGTGTATAGTTTTACTGTTGAGCATTGCTATGCTGGATAATATAAAAAATGAATCCTACTGAATAAGACGAAAATTAGCTCCAAAACTTAAAACTTATCAGGTTATGTCATAATTAGCAGCAAGGTTGACACAGAGCTGTCCTGAGTGCATGCAGTTGTCATGCCATCAGGCGTGGTAGTACAGAGCATTCAAGAATACTTTGGAGAGTCCATGTGAATTCATAAATCTGAGTCAATCCCACCTTATTTGCTGGGGTCAATGAGTTATAGAGAAAGTCTTTGAAGAAATACTAAAGCGAGTCCCCATGGCCTTCCATGCTGGTGCGAGCACTTTTGTATCGACGAAACAGTGCCATTCAGAGCTCAAAAATAATTTTCGTCCTTGATTCTAAATTTAGCACTGTAAAGTAGCTAGCCTTTCTAGCAAAAGTTAGACCTGTGTTGGAAAGTCTTGGGTATGTTCATAATACAAGTAATGATAATTATACTTACTATTAAAGGAATCAGTGATCTTTCAAAGGATAAACAATAATGAACTCTATTTGGAATTGAAAATATCCTGAAAAATTATAATGAATGATGCATTAAGAATATATACAGCCACCATGATGGAGAGAGAGGAAGGAAATGATATGAAAACAGCAAAATGGCTTAGGAAAAAAAAGGCTACAGCATCTGGAATTGTCTATATGACATCATACTTACTTGCAATGTTCACTTTGCTTTATTACAGTTTAGAAATAGGAGCTTATTTGAGAATTAGTAAATGCCTTGAAAAGCTCAAGAGCCTTTGAAATAGACACCACCAAGAGCCACTGAGGAGAGACTGCCTCATCAAGGAAGACCAGGACTCTGCTCTGGATAGGAATAGAAGAGCACTGATCTGCTGAAATAGGATGAAAAAAAAAAATGAATGTATCCTATATTGTTAGCAAATGCATTTTAGTGTATTAGCCAAAAGGCTAGAAGATGAGATGAATCTTCTTTCTGTTTGATTTTATTTGATGATTTCATACAAGGGCAAAGAAATGAAGTTTTCAGTTAAAAAAATGAATATGAAACCTCACATTGAAAATGTGCTCTGAGTTAATTTAACTTTTCATTGACCTCTAGACGGCACTCAGGTTCACGATGGCCTCCCTCGCTGCAGCAAATGCAGAATTTGGCTTCGACCTGTTCCGAGAGATGGACAGCAGCCAAGGAAATGGAAACGTGTTCTTCTCTTCTCTGAGCATCTTCACCGCCCTGACTTTGATTCGTTTGGGCGCTCGAGGCGACTGTGCACGCCAAATTGACAAGGTCAGTCTTGGGTTTTGCAACATTTACAGGGGCAAATTGTTTTCTCCAAAAATATATTTCATTGTTATGATGCCCATGTCAGTTGTGGGTGTTGTGTGAACAAGAGGTGTGACATATTCACACATTTCTATGAATTCCTCTCAGGAATAAATAATGTTCATTACTTATAGTACTTTAAAATTTTTTTGCGCTGAAGATCAGACCGAGGCTTCTCATACGCTAAGCACATGCTCTGCCACTGAATTTCACATTTATCTCTTGTTTTTGAGCTGAGAGGCAGCAAGAATATTCATAGAACCATATCTATGATCCTTTTCCTTACTACACTGGTTCTAATTTGTTTTCCTCAGAGAAGCAGCATCGGTGTTGTCTAGAAAACTTGTTAGAAATGGAAATGGTTGGGTTCCACCTCACATCTCTTGAAACAGAAACTATGAGTATGAGTCAGAAAGGTGGGTTTTAATAAGATATTCATCTATACACAAATGTTTAAGAACCACCGACTGAGTAGATAGGGGAAAGATAGGAAAACTAGATGGAGATACCAGTGATATCCTAATTATGTTTTGTTTTGTTTGTGGTGCTGCGTATGGAACCTTTATACTTGCTAGATAAGTGTTCAACCACAGACTGAGTTTGGCAGGGCATGATGATATACCCCTTTAATTCCAGCACTCAGGAGGCAAAGGCAGGCAGATCGCTATAAGATCAAGGCCAGCCTGGTCTACATACTGAGTTCCAGGCCAGTTGGGGCTAAATGAAGACCCTGTCTCTAAAAGAGAAAAAGAAACAAAGAAAAGGAAAAGACACATAGAAGATGAAGAAATGATGACTATAGTCATAAAATTATTCCATAATTTATTTATACAAAATTTTAGTCCTTTGTAAAATACTTTTTTGGAAATTAACCTTCAGATTAATTCAGTCCTACCCATTAGTTTTTCTTTGCGTCATATGACCTTTGACACAATGGAAATCCAGTCTCAGCCAGTGTAGGTACAATTTAGAGCTTCTTTGCACGTGTCTCTGCTAAGCGCGTTCATGTTCTAATGGTATTATTCCTTTTGCTGCTCAAGTATCACAGTTTGGTTTTGTTTATTTTTATTATTTAAAAAGATTTCTTTAATTTTTATATTGTGTGTATATGATGTGTGTGTGTGTGTGTGTGTGTGTGTGTTCGTGTGCCTGTGTACCTGTGCATTCTTATGTGTAGGTGCATGTTACCCAAAGCATGCGTGTGGACATCAGAAGATAGCTTCAAGGGTTGGTCGTTGCCTCCTACCGTGTTTGAGACAGGGCCCCTTGCTTGTTTCCACTGCCTACGCCAGGCTAGTGGCTGCTAGATTCTTGAGATTCTCCTGTCTCCTCCTCCCATCTCCTTGGTGGGGAGTAGGGATTACAGGTATGTGAGCTACCATATTTTGCTTTACATGGGTTATAGGGATTCAAATTCAAGTCCTCGTACTTGTGTGGTAAGCACTTTACCCACCGAACCACCTCATCAGTTCAGTATCACATTCTGTGACAGTATAAGTACCTTTAGTTAAACTTGTAATTTTTTTTTTTTTTGGTGTTTTTGAGACAGGGTCTCCCTGTAGCCCCAGCTGTCCTGGAACTCACTCTGTAGACCAGGCTGGCCTTGAACTCACAAAGATCCACCTGCCTCTGCCTCCTGAGTACTAGGATTAAAGGCATGTGCCACCACACCCAGCTTTAAACTTGTAATTTTTAGGCAATCCTAAATAACCTTAATTGGCTTTGATTTCTGACATGATGTACTTACTGAACTTGCTTTGAAATTTTTTGACTCATCCCAGGCCTCAATCATTAAGAAGACTAGACTTCATTACAGAATTAAAGCCAAGGATCAGCATGCCTGAGGGTCAGTACAGTGAATGTTCTATGACAGCTGCTTGCCATTTGGTGATGGAGCCATAAAGGTCTATTCACAGTTATGCATTTAGTATCATGTTTCTCAATTAGCTCTACTATTAGTGAGTTTCTTATCTACTTCTAACACGATACCGAACACACTGCTTTCTCTGTTTACTTGGAACTACTTGCTCTTCTTTCACATGACAGTTGCATTGAATCCACTAGGCTGGATTTATATTTATCCTAAGACATGAATTTGGATTACAATATTATTTAAAAATTGTACAAATTTCTATTTTCTAAGATGGAATGAGTTTTACCAAGATCATTTAAAAATAACCATTGTGGAGACGCCATAACGCGCCAGGCCAGGATTGAAAGGTTATTCCTGGACAGACTGTCAGCCCATGAAAGGAAACAGCCAGAATTGACCAGAGTCCAAGTCAACAGCTCCAGAGAGAGTGGACTGTTTTACCTCTCATCCACCTGTGCCCCTTTTCTAAGCCTAGGGAACAACCTGCGGAAGAGGGGGCGTGGTAGAATGTAAGGGCTGCGATTGGGGTGAATGGTGAAACTACAGCAATGTAGTCTGGACACTCATTTGATCAACTTGATTGAACAAACAACCTGTCACCCCCCACTGGATGGTGGGGCTGTAGGTGTTTGGGCACAACAGCCTGCAGATAGGTTTTGCATGAAGGATGCTTGTACTCATGGATTATCACTTATAGCTAAAAATGAAAAAAAAAACTGAGAGAAAGATGCAGGACAGTTATGGCGGAATGCATGATCTGGGATGGGGTGGGGGTGGGGGGAAAGGGAAATAAGCCTGAACTGAATTGGAAAAAATGTATGAAATGCACAAAGCATCAATAAAAATTAATTTAAAAAAAATAAAAATAAAAATAACCATTGTAGCATATATTTCTTTCATAACACTCTGGAAGAAGGAACAACAGTTTCCTGACTTGGCATGAGCACAGAGGTAGAAGCCCAGAGGGAATCCTGATTTGCTGTCTCTCTATTTAATATTTAATCCAAGTACCCTGAATCATGCACATTGCACAGACTTGTGACTTTCTTGAATTTGTTACCTAGTTATCAAAAAGAACAAAGAAACTCTGATTTCCTACATAAAAACACTTAGAGACTAGGGCAGCATAAGACTCCTGAAATGGCTCTCATGGAAACAGAGAGAAGCAGAAGAACAGTGATAAGAGGTTTAATTTTTTAAAATATTTATCATTTCTCTTTAGTCATGATAATGTTATTGTTAAATCAACAAATTTTTATGTTTAGATAAAACAGATGTGTGTTCTTTCAATACCATGCCATCCCAGCTTTCTAAAGCCTAATTAGAAATAAAAATCTCTTCATTATAATGAACTCAGAAATGAAAATAGCTGTCAGATAGAGTAAGGTAGCTACTCAAACCAACATGTTCTTATTTATGAGTTCATTATAATAGAGCAATTTTTATTAAAAATTAAAAGTAACATCAAATTGAGAATATCAGAACAACTAAATTAATATAAAATGGAATAAAATAAATAATGATCAAACAATGTTATTAAATATATGTAATTCCTAAAATTTTGTTCAAATAATAAAAAGAAGAATGTCTTCTGAATATGTATAGTAGTCTAGTATCACAAGAGTTATCTCTGAAAAAATATTATTGATAGCATGTTTGAGCTCTGACATTTTATCTTGGCATTTTATATTTTCCTCATATCCATATATTTCCAAATAATAGTCTATTTCATGTTGGCTTTAGGAATTAAAACGTTGATTTAATTATTATTTTTGTGTATATGTGTGTGTCTGTGTGTCTGTATGAGTATATGTGTGTCTATGAATGTAGGCATCTTCAGTTTACTGAGCTGCTGGATGTGGGTGCTGAGAACTGAACTGGGAAACTGACATCCCTTGGAAAAGCAGTAAACACCCTTAACCCTCTTAACTGCTGAGCTGAGTCTCCATCTCTCTAGCCCTAGCTTTAGGGATTTTTAATGAAGAGAGAGGGAGAGAGAGAGAGAGAGAGAGAGAGAGAGAGAGAGAGAGAGAACACAAGTGCTGTCCAAATGAGATTTCTTTCTCCTTGTTGTATTTCACAATAACTACTTGATTGTTCATAAGCAGTGAGCAAATGATTTAAAGCTCCAAAGAACAGAAATCGGTTCAATTATATTTTAAAATTTAATTATTTAAAATTAAAAAGCGGGGGTGGGGTGGTGGAAAGATGGGTCAGCTGTTCAGAGCAATGGCTGCTCTTCCAGGGGATCTGAGTTTTGTTCACAGCACCCACATGGTAGTTAACAACCCTCCATAACTACAGTTCCAGGGGACCGGACTCCCTCTTCTGACCTCCTTGGGCACTGCACAACTGGGGTGCACCTTCATGCATACAGGCAATAAGCACATTCACACAAAAATAGTAAATAAAATATAAAATTAAGAAGCCATTTATGGATCTGGAGGGATGACTCAGTGGTTAGGAGCAACGGTTGTTATAATGTGAATGTCATAAGGAGCCCTAGAATTAACTTACCACCTACTTTCAGGCATGGTAATTAATATACATGGGCGGAATGTATATATTCATATTTTAGAGTAATATAAAATTAAAAGAAAAATCTGAACCCCTGAACATAAAAAAAGGGCAATGGCTGCTCTTGCAGGTGAACCAGGTGGTTCCCACCACCCATATGGCAGCTAATAATGCTCCATGACTCCAGGGGATTTGACACTGTCTTCTGACTTTGGTAGCCATTGCAGGAGATGGGCACACTTACATACACGTAGGCAATACACTCATACACATAAAATATAAATAATAAATAAAATATTTTAAGAAGTCATTTATAGTTTACTGAAGGTAACATTCTATAATTATAAAATAGAACCAAAAATGAAACCACATTTTCCTCTCCTGACTTCTCAGGTTAGGAAAGATAAAAGGAATCCTTCAAATTCGAGGTCAATAAATAAAACTGGACAGTGTCTCTCTCCTTAATTTGAGATGACTGACAATTTTTATTTATTCATTTTCATTTTGGGAACAGTAAGAAGAAAACTTTGCTTGTCTTACGCAGCTGCTATAAAACAGTAAGAATGAAACTACTGTGATGACACAATTCTAGTTATAAAGATTTATTCTTGTATCTTCTCCTTAGTAATAGCAAAAATAAATTAGTTCAGGGATCAGGGAAGTCCTTGTTGAAAATAGAGGCAAGATTCATTTAAGGCTCAAGTATCCTGGCACATTCTGTCCTTGAATTCATTTTTTTTATCAGTTGGAGACAACTAGTATATTTGTATTTTCTTTCTTTTTTAATGTATTTTATTTTGAGACAGGGTCTCCCTGTAGCCTTAGCTGGCCTGGAACTCACTATGTAGGACAGGCTGTCCTCAAACTCACAGATATCCACCTGCCTCTGCCTCCTGAGTGTCAGAGTAAAGGCATGCTCCACCATGCACATCTTTACTGCTGTATTTTCTGAGAGACTAAAATCCATGTGTCTGGCCAAGCCCAAATGGAAAGGGGATCTGATTACTTCATCTTCTACAATAATGTAGTGAATGATTCACAGGTTAATATGTTTAATCTAGGCTGCCACCTGTATGTCTGCAGAAACGGGATTTGTGAATTTTAAATGACCGCTAATTTGCATATGAAATCTGTCTCCTTGATTTTGCCTTATTGCTCAATCCATCTCTATTATCATTCCAGATAAAGAGGAAGTAGAAATTCAGATAGGTTCCTATTCTCCATAGCTTATTAAATCTAAGGTTGATAGTCATAGTCATTGTAAAGTTTTATATTGTCTGAATTGTTCTGCTTTCTTATAGTAAGAGTAATTAGGAGTCACAAGTTGAATGCTTTCACAGAAACACTAACACTGACTGCTTTAGTTATTTTCCCTTTAAAATTTCTCTAATCAGTTTCAGAATGGCCCTCCCCACTCTAACTAGAAATGTCCAACAGAGTGCGCATGACTCCTTCACATAAAACTACACTTCATGCAAAACACAAGAGTCCAAGAGCCCCAAACTGAGTCAGTAGGATGGATCCACTAGGGTTTAAGCATTATCTTAACCTTCCATACAAGTAGCTAGAACTGAAGTGAAATGTGTCCATAGCTATGTCTGTGGATTATCTGTCCATACCCAGGCCAGCATGTGCTCATTCTGCCTCAGCAATTCCATAACCAGTTACTATGTGTGCAATACATTTTACCACTCTTGAATGGAGGAACGATTTTGCCTTTGAAATGTCATAGACCTGAAGTTAGGGGGAATGCTACACCAAATGAAGATGGAAATAAAGAAAATTGGTTTATGAAAGACAATTTGGAAAAGAAAGAAAATTAAACTGGTTAATTTCAGACATTTGGAGGATCACGAGTTGCATCTCCAAAGTCACAACTGGGTATCACATTAATATTTCCTAGGTATTTATGGTTACTTTTCATGTTTATGCAATAATGCCCACATTATTGCATAAAGATGAAATTATCCCTGCTTCTGACTTGATTAAGTTATCCCTGCTTCTGACTTGATTAAGTAAATTTTTCATTTTTATTTTGTTCTTTTCTTTTCTTTTTTTTGTCTTTTCAAGACAGGCTCTTCCTGTAGCCCCAGCTGTCCTGGAACTCACTCTGTAGACCAGGCTGGCTTTGAACTCGCAAAGATCCACCTGCCTCTGCCTCCTGAGTGCTAGGATTAAAGGTGAGTGCCACCATGCCTGGTTAATTTTGTTATTTTCAATATTTGTCCAAGTTTATTAGATTCCTTCTCCAGAATGTGAAAGCAAAAATTACTAAAACACTTTTGACTTTATAGTTATTGAATTTACTCTTCTAGTTAATGGTACATTTCCCAATGAGAAATCTATGTTTTAACTAAATCAACAGTATTCCTATACCTGCCTTATACATGAACAAACATATAAACGACCCAAACTGACCAAGTCTCAACTTCATATTTTATTTCATCACAATGTTTCTTTTGTAAAAATGTTCAATTCAATTTAATTATTAAGTATATTTTAATTTACAAACTGTAATTGTTGGCTTAATGGTATTTATGGGGCACAATATGATGTATTGGCCTATGTATATATTATAGAAAGACTAAATCAGACTAATTGGTACATTTATCAGTTCATCCATTTATGTTGTGGTCATTGTTCACTGGTCCTTTCTTATTCTGCAGCATGAACTATGGCCAGAGGTCTGGACTACTGTATTTTTACTTGTTTTTATTTCTGTCTGGACTGTCCTGTTTGTGGCCTCTGACTAGGGGTTCTGACAAAGGCATTATCACTGAGATCTAGAACATCCTGCATGATGTACATGGTTCCCGAAGTCTCTAGTACTGGACTTGAGCAGGTCTCTCCCCGTCCCGTTGGGAGCAGAGAGACAACCATGTGGCCGTGGTCTGTGAGGCCTTCCTGAGGGATGACCTCTATCTCTAGTAATTGATTGCTGAATATTCTGAGATGACTTAGCTGGAAAACGTGTGTCATTTATTTATAAACAGGGAAGAGTAGTAAAGAGGAACTTTCTACCTAGGAATGAGGGCACCGATCTGTTTCCCAGCCTCCATCCTTTTTCCTTTTCTGGTACCAAGGTAAAGTTGAGCGAATTTCTGTGTCCCCAGAGAGTCAACCCCAGGTGTTGAATTTAACCCTTTCTAGAATCATCTTTTGCTTAGCATGTCAGGATCTTGTCATCAGTTCCTCCTCTTTTCAAAGTTGACTTGAAAAATCATAGCCATCAAAATTGTTTTGTGGATATTAACTGCTTATGGAAATGTAAATGGTGCTGGTGAGTGGTTTTGTATTTCTTTATGACATTCTTTTAAACAGGACAGACGGTTTGAACTTAAAAAGGTTTTTTGTTGTTTATTGTTGCTGTTGTTAACCCACTGAGTTTTTATATTCTTTAGTGACATTTTGTTACTTTCTCTTATAGAGTGCTGATAGAAATCTCATCAGTTTCCTGCTCCAAGGCTACCTCCTTGACTGCCTAATGGAGTTTCACAGCCATATTTTATGGTTTCCTCTAGGAGAGACACTCAGTCCCTCTCCATTGAATGGGAAAACACATTGTTCTATGAGAATTTGGGAGTAATAATGTTAACTTATACCATATTTAAAAATATCCCTCAGTCAGTCACAAATGAAAAGAAAGTGTGATAAGAGCTAACAAGTCATTAAACCATTTTCAAGCTAGATTATTATTAACAGAAAGGCAACCTCACCTTTACAGCCCATTAAAATATTTAAATTAATTTTTCATTGAAGTAATAATGTCATTAAGTTTTGAAGCATACTTTGGCCAAAACAAGCAGGCAACTTCTCTCATTCTTTCCGGTCTCCAAATATAAATTCATTTCTCTAAGTAGTGAATGAACAATTCAGAGCTCCGTGAACATGCATCAGGCATAAAAGTGTTTAAATAAGTGCTTTTTTTGTCTTTCCATGAAGGAGATTACCTTCTTCTTTGCGGATTGACAGTGATAGCACTATTAAGACAGTCAAAGGTGGACTGAGATATTACAAAGAAGCAAGGCTCTCACAGTATAGTCAAAGGCTTAAGAGTAAAATATATATTTGCTTCATAATTTGTCTTTGTAGACATAAATTTTCTGTTGGACTAGATGGCTTACTATATATAACCTCCCATGTCCGAAACTCTCAAAATGAGAGTTTGTTATCTATACATTTAAAGACAAGGAAGCTTTTTCATATGGCAAAATGTTCTTATGAACTACTGAACCAGAATTGTCCAAAGGTCTCTGGTTCACGGTCTCCACAGGCTCTAATTTAGCATTGTGAATCTTTTATAGATAAGCACAGAGTATGTGTGATCATTCACAGCTGAAGCAAAATTCAGTTGTGAAGAATGAAAGGTGATTAAAGTAAATCATAAACTAGCAACAATTTTAAATATTTTATTTTATTTTATTTTATTATGTGCATGTATTCTGCCCATATGTCTATAAGTGTGCAATGGGCAAGCAGTACCCATAGAACTGAGAAGAGAGCATCAGATGGCTTGAGACTGGAGCTACAGATGGCCGATAGCTGCCATGTGGGTGCCAGGAACTGAACATGAGTCCTCTGGAAGAACAGCAAGTGCTCTTAACCACTGAGGCATCTTTTCAACCCCAAACAATCTTTAAGCCTTGTTAAACATAAGGAAGTTTCAAATGAGCTTAAAATATTAAGCTTTGCAATGTTGTTTAACTCTGAATGTATGAATAAACCTTTTTTTTAAAAAATAAGCCCATTTAATATTAAATTCTCCAAACTTGAAATATTTAAGATTTTATAAAACTCAAGGTATAATCCTAAATTAAAGAAAATTTAAATTTAATTCAAATTTTAAAATTTAATTTCAATGCTTTTTTTTCAGAAGCATTGAAATATACCTCTGAGTCAAGATTCTATAACAATACAGAGACCAGGTAGTAGGGAGTGCAGTGGCAACAAGAATTTATTAAAATATGGTTTGATGGTGAAGCATTTCAGACCATTATCATGTTTCTACCACCAAGGAGAATGTCCTCTATCAGACTAAAATGTCCCTGCATATTTGAAATCATACTTGATGGCAATTTTTTTGGTGTTTTTGAGACAGGGTCTCCCTGTAGCCCCAGCTGCCGTGGAACTCTGTCTGTAGACCAAGCTGGCTTCGAACTCACGGAGATCTGCCTGCCTTTACTTCCCATGTGCTGGGATTAAAGGCATCCACCATCACATCTGGCAATGGAATTTTTTTCCTTTAAATTTGGTCAGTACAAATGACTACCTGAAGTAAATTTGTGTAGTTTTCTCCTTGTGTGATACAATCTGTATCTTAAAGAATAAGAACAAAATGTGAGCATAAACCCAAGTTTTCACACTCAAGAGAAAACAATGGGAAAATAAGCACATGTTAAATAATTCTGGGTTGTTTGTTTTTATGAATTTTTATGTGTATGAGTTTATTGCTTGCACGTGTGTAATGGACCCACGTCATTCAGTGCCCACAGTGTTCACAAGAGGGTGTCAGAACCTCTGGAACTGGAGTTACAGACTGTTGTTAGCTGCCATGTGGGTACTCAAATTGAACCCAGGTCCTCTGCAAGAGAAAACAGTGCTCCTAACCACTGAGCAATCTCTCCAGCCCCATATATTTTAAGGTTTATAGTATTAATAATGCAAGAAATAGGGGAAAGTCTACATGTTGAAAGTCCCATAAGATTAGGAGTGGGAAGAGACAGGGAGAAAGTCCCTTAGTGTTCAAGTGGTGCTGCCACCATATTTTGGGACTTGTTAGAGTCAAACTTTATAATACCCTATAAAATGAATTTCAGGAAATTTAGATATTTGATAGGAAATGCTAATGTGATGTATGATTCTAAAATTAGTTGAAAAAGAATGTGAGGACTCAGAACCTGGCAGATAAAATTTAAAGAAATTTTAAATGAACCCATAAATTGATGATCTAATTGATAGGCTCAAGTGATTCAGTGAACTACTAGGTCGTTTCTAAAAGAGGCTCAGGTTTCCCTTAAGTTAGGAAATAGTCTGCAGGTGTTTTGAGCTATGTTGTTTGATATTGATAACTGTGGTAGTATTTCATGGGCTGTATTAAAAATTGCTGAGTTCAATTTCTTGGAACTATGTTAGTCAACTTTCTGTTGCTGTGACCAAATATTAGAGAAAAATCAATTTTAAGATGCCTAGGATATATTTTGCTTCTTACTCTAGAGGTTTCAGTGCGTGGTTGGCTGCCTGTCGTTTTGGACCTATGATAAGGTAGAACATGGTGTCATGTGTTCTAGCACAAAGCTGCCCACTTTAGGACAGCCAGAAACAACCTGAGAGAGCAGTTTTTAAATTTATAACGAATCTTCTTACTTGAAATCCATGAAGCCAGGAATCGATAAATACATAAATCAACTAAGGAAGTCAGAACTCCCAGGATCCAATCCCCTTTCAAAATTCTTACTTCAAAATACTAAAGAACTGGAGACTAAGCTGTCAACGCATCAACTTTAAGGAGGACTATATATATACATATATATTATTTATATATACTTACATATATATATCTAGTTATCTATTTATTATTATATTATCATAATTTAATATTATTAATCTTGTCCATTTGTGAGATGACTGACAACAAATATTACTGGATGCCCAATGTCTTACCGCATTTATTATTAAATATACACAAATTCTAAATCATGGGCTACCAAGAGATACAGTTATAGATGTAGAAGGAGGAGAACATGCTAAACAAATAATTAAAATTAGATATTTTTCTTGGGGCTGGAGAGATGGCTAGTGGTTAAGAGGCTCACCGCTGTCTGCAGCATGACCAGGTTTGATCTTCGCACCTAACGTGGCGTCCTAGAGAACCGTTCTGAACTCCAGTTCCAGGGGAATCGACATCTATCTTCTGGCTCCACAGGCATTGCACGACATGAGTGAGTGCACCAAACCTAACATGCAGACAGTACATTTCAATCACATACAAAAAATAAAATTAACAACAAACAATAAGGAACAAAAAGGAAGTGAGGTTAGGTTTCTCTTTTTAGAGCTATGGTGGTTATTCGTGTTCTGCACAAAGCTGACCACTTAGGACGAGCCAGAAAGCAACCTTGAGAGCGCAGTTGTTATAATTTGCATAGACTATCTTCTTACTTGAAATCCACTGAACAGGAATACAGATAAATAATAATAACTAAGAAGTCAGAACTTCCCAGAGATCCAATCCCTTTCCAAAATTCTTACTTCAAAATACTAAAGAACGGAGGACTAAGCTGATCACGCACTAACTTTATGAGGGACCCTATAATTTATATTTATATATTATACTATTATTTATCTACTTAAGTTAATATATAATATATGATATATTATATATATTAATATTATATATAATGTCCATGTGTGAACTGACTGACAAACAAGCATATTTTACTGGAAGCAATGTGGAATCATGATGAGAATCAGCGCCAGGGCAATAATAAAATGAAAATGACAATTAGACAAGTGTAATGGGGCAAAAAAATAGAAACATATTTTTTGGGGTTTTTTTTTTTTTTTTGAGTCAGGGTCTCCCTGAAGTCCCAGCTGGTCTGGGACTCAGTATGTAGAAAGCTGACCTCGCTCTCAGAGATGCCTCTTGAGCACTGGGATTAAAGGCATGAGCCACCATGCCCAGTGCAAAAGAAATATTTTTATTTTCAAAAGTTCTCATTAACTGATCCCTTAATACTCCCTGATTCTAACAATGGCTTTTCTTGTCTTGTGTTTTCAGGCACTTTACTTTAACACCCCTTCAAGACATGGGAACTCTTCCAACAACCAGGTAAGGGCAATTTGCTCCTTATAGAAAACATGTGAGATTAAACTGAAGAAAATCTTATCTTGTGAAAATATTTAAAAATTTTCTGTACTATTAAAACAAAGAAACATTTTCCAAATATTCAGATTATATATTCCAAATATAATTTTTGATAATTTAGACAATTATTAATTTACTAATATTTTGCTTGTTTACTAGACTGTGGTAAGATAGCATAAAAGTAAATGATCTACCTTTTTCTTTTGTTCTTTACAGATAAATGTCGTTGTTGAAAGTAATTAGTTAGTATGCATTTATGACAAATTAAAAATTTCCTATTACTAATTTTATTCTGTTTATCTGAATGCATTCTTTAATGTGATCAAAGACATTATGAGTCAGGGAAAAGATATTCATACAGGTGAGGTATTGTTTACCACTTTTATAGCAACATTTTTGGTTCTTTTAGACTATAATATGCATGGTTTATCTCATATATAAGTGAGATCATGTATATCCTTGTAGTAAAAGGATAAATTTATAAATCTCTCTTTAATAACAGCCAGGACTGCAGTTTCAACTAAAAAAAGTTCTCTCGGATATAAACTCATCTCATAAGGACTATGAACTCAGCATTGTCAATGGACTTTTTGCAGAAAAAGAGTTTGACTTTCATAAGGTGGGTGAAACTGCTTCTTTCTCAATCTATTATATGAATAGTGCCTTGTGCGTTCCCATGAGACATACAAAAATTATTTCTTATTGTTCCTAATAGTGTATCCTTTAAAACATCAGCTTTCACCCCGGAAACCCAGAAATTCAGTTTGGTTCAATGACAGGTTCCAAACTCAGAATATTGGCATGAGTGGTGACGTTGAGCTGTATTGCCAATGCTGGAGTGTATGGGGAGTAGATGGCCCCAGAGATAAGCCAATGTTTCCTTTGTCCTTCCCAGCGTGAGCTGTCTCTCTTCACCACCTCTTTTCCAAGACTTGTTACTCATTTTCCTTCCAGTTGTTTGTTTTCAGTGATTGGTTATACATGAGTTCTTCTTCAGGAGATACAGACAATAAGGCCAGCTTTACTGCCCCCGGCAGAGGAGAAGCTCAGACTCAAAACAGAATTGGAAATAGGTCAGGTGACTAATAATATTTCTGAATGACATTGGTTATCAATGTATCATCACAGCATCCTGCCTACCCCAAGGCCAGTGAGGTTCAGAATGTACTGTCTAAGCTAGTGTACTCAACCCATGCTTTGGAACCCTTGTTACTATGACTACCAGAAGCTGTTCACCTAGTTTGGAGTATTAATCAGTCACATTGCCCATGTATTTGTGGACATGTTTTGTTTCTCTTTTAATTCTCCACTCCTCAGAAAACTATCTTTAAAATTCTGCCTCACTGACAAGGCTGAACTAATCACCTGCATCTTTGCCAGCTCTCTGTTCCTCCCAAGCATTACTGTTCCCTCTGACTGTCACCCACTCACATTCTTTACCCGTCCCCAGTACCACTCCCAAATCCTTTGGTATCCTGCCAATTATGAAGTATTAGGCCACTTTTTGTTTTCTTTTCATCATCCCAAAAGATTTTTACATGCCCCATGTACTCACCATGTTTGGCTTCTCCATTCTCACACAAACTGCTCTGCCCCTGAGCAGTTAACTCATTTAAACTGAGATTTGATTTGTATACCATGCAAATATTTATGGCATATTTTCATGTTCTATTTTCTTCTGGCATTCCTGATATGAGAAGACCATGTAGGCAAAAACACAGTGAAAGCAAGGTGTGATTGGGCACATGGAAAATGGAGATATCATTCTTAAAAATATTTTATTATTTTTATCTCACATGTATGAGTGCATTGCCTGCATGGGTGTAAGTGCACTCATGTTGTGCAATGCCCATGGAGTCAGAAGGCAGTGCCAGATTCCCCTGGAACTGGAGTTACAGATGATTGTTAGCTGCCATGTAGGAATAGAACCCAGGTCCTCTGCAAGAGCAGCTGGTGGTTTTAACCGACGAGCTATCTCTCCAGCCCCAAAGATATCACTCTTATATCCTCTCAAACATTTATAACTAGTTGTTTATTCTAAAAGCTCTTTTTGATTTTAAATGTTACACATCATGCATTTTAATTATTAACAGCACAAAGCCAGACAATCTCCAAGTTTTTTTTTTCTTTATTAATGCTATTTTTATCCACACCTGAATAAAAATAGGCATGGTGGCATATACCTTTAATCCAAGCACTTGGGAGGCAGAGATAGGCGGGTCTCTGTGATTTCAAGGCCAGCCTAGTCTACAAAGTGAGTTCCAGGACAGCTGGGGTTGCAGGAAGACACTGTCTCAAAAAAGACAAAAAAAAAATGTGTTAGAACTGATAACAGATTGTCTTTACAAATAGCAAATTGTAAAGGATCCAAACTTTACCTCTGGGTTCTCTGTTTTCTCTCTTCTCCTAATTCATGCTGTGTATGTCTTTAGTCAGACTTTGTAAATGCCATTCCATGATCCTGCCCGATCAACTCTGGCATTATCTGAGTAACTTCTATGTTCCTGAAGGTTGGGGCCATTCACCTAGGTGGATGTTCAACCCTGCTTGTCTCTATAGTTTCCAGCCTTCTCTCCATGCTGTTTTAGTAACTGGTCACCAAATTATGCTCTGAAACTCATGGGTGCCTAGAGCTACTTCAGTTCTAACATCTAAAAGGGCACTCCTACTTAACTTTTACCATTCTCTCATCCCCAGCCTGCCTGTTCTTCAGATATCTTGAGTTATTCTGTCTTTCATTGTCATTCCAAACTACCCATGGGTCCATTCCTTACCCATTCTTTAAATGTCCTTCTTCCTCCAGTAACATCTCAGATCCAGATCAGTGACACAGAGGTTCTTGTCAGTTGACTTTGGCCTATTCAATCATACTTTGGAAAACCTTAAATGGTCACAGTGTCTTACACCCAATCCCAGCAAGGCTCTCACTTGTGCCCGCCAGGTCAACATACTTCCTTCAACTTCCTCCTCCCATGGTTTCATAGAAACGGACATTTTTTCTTGATATTTTATATTATTTTCTTGTAGCTTCTATTTGGTCCCCTTGTACATCATTACTTTTTCAATGATCCTTAAAATTTAGATTGTTTTAGGATTTTTTATTTTATCATCTTCCATTATCAATCTACTGTCATTTACAGGGAGAAGTGATGTTCTTAGTTTATAATTCCCCAAGGTTACCCTTCTTGTCTCTGTAATTCTCCACAGCTGTGTGATCGGTCATCTCTTGCCCTCCGTATAGATTCAACTTGGTACATGTGTAGTAGAAGTTGTCATGTGAGCATCATATTTTCTGTTTCTAGACTTCTGTTCTTCTTTACTCTCTTGCATTGAGTGACCAACTAGGTACTAGGTTGTCCCTGACGATTTTTCTCCAGCTTCCATATCCCATCATAAGCTATGATCTACTTGGTCCTCTTTCTACTTTAAAAGATAAGAAACCTTAATTAAACTCAGGGGTCACAGAAATAAAAGACTTGAAAGGAGAAAGAGGTCTGTTTGGGGAGAAGATGAGGTTCTGAGAGAGAAGTGAGATAAGAGAGAGTAGTGGAGGGTCAATATAATTACAGTGCACAATATATTTCACACATACATATGTGTGAAATTGTAAAACTATACATTTTACTCTACCCCCTGTTCTGCCATGTTCTATGAGCCTTAGGTGGAGACGTTCCATTGTCATGTAGGGCTAGGCATCTCTCAGATGTATATTCTCCTTGTGTGAGCAGTTGTGAAACTCTGAAGAAGCTTCTTTGATTAGTGGTCAATGTATGTAAATATAAGGATCCATATTTAGCATACTGTAGGAGGTTGCATTTGTCTAGGGCTATGATAGAACCGTCAGGTATTTTTAGGCTCTATGCCCTTTCTAGCCATGTGTATTTGGCTATGCCAATAGTACCACACACGAGTTCTCTCCCACTGAGAGGGCTTTAAATTCAATTGCACAGCTGTAGATTACCCCCAAGATAAAAGCTGGGACTGGGATATTGATTTATTTTTCTCCCTTAGTATCTTGCAGACTACCCTTTAGAACTATGAGATAAAAGTCTTTGGGGAGGATGCTTCCAGGTCAGTTCCAGTTCCATCATTCCAAGAATGTCTCTCTCTCCCTCCCTCCCTGTCTACCCTCCCTTTTACCTCTTTAAAGTACCCCAGTTCTCCCTATTTTTCCCTTGAATAGTATTTTTCCTGTCTCCTCTTATACCCCTTTCTTGAGCTTCTTTACCCCTATGGTTCCTTGTGTATCCCTCCTCCTTCCTTCCCAGTTGAATACCCCAATTTCCCCAATCTCCCCCTTAGTAACACATGTTGCCTACTATACCCTTGTCTTAGGCTCTTTATTTCCCTTTACCCCCAGGGTTCCTTTCCATTTTCTTGGCTTTTACAGTTACATCAGGATATATACTCACATTTAAGGAATTGGTGCTAAGAGCCACAAATAAGAGAGAACGTATGTTACTTGTTTTTCTGAGTCTCTGTTACTTTACTTAGTGTAACAGTTTCTGGTTTCATCCATTTACCTGCAAATTTCATCTTTCTTTACTGCTGAACAGAACTCCATTATGTAAATGTACCACATTTTCACTATCCATTTGTCAGTTGAAGGATATTTAAATTGTTAACATTTCTTAGGAAAAGAGCAGAATTGTTGCAAAAGAACAGAAGCAAACATGGATATCCATACAAGTATATCTATAGTAGAATGAGTCATTTGGGTATATGCCAAGGAGTGGTTTAACAAACTCATATGGTAGACTCATTTTTAATTATTTTGTCTCTTTGAGACAGGGTCTCTCTGCAGCCCCAGCTGGCCTGGAACTCACTATATAGACCAGGCTGGCCTTGAACTCACAGAGATCTGCCTGCCTCTGCCTCCTGAGTGCTGGGATTAAAGGCGTGTGCCACCACACCCTGATTCATTTTTAATTTTTAAGAGTTCTCCACACTGGTTTCCACAGTGATTGCATGAGTTTGAAATCCAACAAACAATAATTAAGAGTCTCCTTTTTTTATCATCCTTACCAGCAATTGTCAGTTTTTTAATCTTAGCCAGTCTTTCAAAATCTTTTCCAACTCACTCAGAATATTTCCAGATATTAGAGAATGAAAATATCTCCGGAACAAATGGGTAAAGAAATTAAAGGTAAAATTAAAGAAGTGTTCCCGACCCAGCCATACCACTCCTAGGCATGTACCCTCAAGACTCACCCCACCACAAAGATACATGCACGGCCATGTTTATTTCAGCTCTCTTCACAATAGCAAGGAGCTGGAACCAACCCAAATGCCCCTCAACTGATGAGTGGATAGAGAAAATGTGGTACATCTACACAATGGAGTTCTATGCAGCAGTAAAGAAAGATGACATCATGAGCTTTTCAGGAAAATGACTGGAGCTAGAGGACATCATGCTGAGTGAAGTAACACAGTCCCAGAAAAACAAACAATGAATGATATCCCTCATCTGTGGATGCTAGTGCCACTTACCTAGTTGTAAGTATTTCCTGTGCATGGCCCCTTGAGCTTTTGTCCAAGCAGTTGGGAGTGACGCATACTGGAAACAACAACAATATCAACAACAACAGAAAGGACTGCTTCAAAAAAAAATTAAAGTGTTGAGGGGTTGTAGTGATGGCTCAGAGATTAAGAGCATAAGCTCTCTTCCAGATGACCTGGGTTCTATTCTCAGCACCCACGTGGCAGCTAACAACCACCTGTAACTCCAGTTCCAGGGGATCTTTTCACCTTTGTAGGTACTGCACAACATGGGTGGACCTATCTTCATGCAGCCAATACATTCATACACATAAAATAAAAATAAGTAAATATTAAAAAAGAATTATTCACTATGACCAAGTAGGATTTATACCTGAGACACAAAGATGGCTTAATACATAGAAACAAATAAATATACCACCTTAATGAAACAAGATACTAAAACTATATGGTTTTCTCAATATATATATAAACAGTGCTTAACCATACCCAATATGCTTTCTTTTCTTTCCATCATACATATGGACCAAACCCAAAATGACTTATAGTATGAATTCTCAATGAAGTCAATACAGAAAAAAATGTACCTTGATATGATGAACCTACTCAAAAGATGAAAATTGAAAGCATTTCATCTGAAATCAGAAACCAGACAATGATGACCAATATCATTACTTAAATTTAATGAATTCAGTGTAGTAATAGAAATCCAGAGAAGAGAAATGAACAAAAGGTATTCCAATTAGGAAGGAAGTTAGGCTGTCTCTGGGGATGAGTTCTCTCTCTCTCTCTCTCTCTCTCTCTCTCTTTATCTTTCATCAGTTCCAAGACTTCTCCAAAAATCCATTAGAATTCAAAACAAATTTAGTAAAATTATATCTTTGAAACTTATCCAAACTCAGTTGTAGTCTTAAATACTAACAACAAACTATCTGAAAAAGAAATCGACATAAACAAAATGAAAGAATATATGTAAAAAAAAAAAACCCCAACACTTCAGAAAATACTCAGAGGAAAGGAGAACTATCCCCAAACAACTAAAGAGAGAAACTAATAAAAGCATAACAGCATAAATATAAACCTAGACCAAGAATGCAAACAAAGCATAAGTTGAAAGGAACCAACACACATCTCTCAATAATTACCTTAAACATTAATGGTCTAAACTCCCCAATCAAAAGACATAGACTGGGAGAATGGCTTAGGAAACAGAATCCATCTGTATGTTGTCTACAAGAAACCCATCTCACCCTCAGGGACAAACACCAACTCAAAGTGAAAGGATGGAAAAAGATGTTCCAAATAAATGGTACCAAAAAGTAAGCAGGAGATGCTATTCTAATATCAGACAAATTAGACTTCAAAGTAAAACTAATCAGAAGAGACAGAGGGCCACTATATACTTATCAAAGGAACAATTCACCAAGAATTGTCTCTTCTGATTTCTTTTACTTTGAAGTCTATTTTGTTTGATATTAAAATAGCAACACCTGGTTTCTTTTTGGTACCATTTGCTTGGAATATTTTTTTCCATCCTTTTACTTTAAGGTGGTGCCTATCCTTGAGGGTGAGATGGGTCTCTTGTAGACAGCATATAGATGGGTTCTGTTTCCTAATCCAACCTCCCAGTCTATGTCTTTTGATTGGGGAGTTTAGTTCATTAATATTTAAAGTTATGACTGATAGGTTTGTGTTGCTTCCTTTCACCTTATTATCCATTTGCATTTTGGGTATAGGTTTCTACTTCTGCAGTTATGCTTTTATTAATTTCTCTTTCTAGGTGCCTGGGGATAGTTGCTCTTCTCTTCTGTCCTTTGAGTTGCTTCAAGTATTTTCTGAAGGGTTGGTTTTCTGGACATGTATTTTATCATATTGTTTATGTCATGGAAGATTTTTCTCTCTCCTTCAACTAGAATCTACATTTTTGCTGTGTATAGTAACCTGGGTTGGCATCTATAGTCCTTTAACACTGAGAATGCTTTGCTCCACATTCTTCTTGCTTTTATAGTTTGCACTGAGAAGTCAGTTGTAATTCTGATAGGTTTCCCCTTATATGTAACTTGCCGGTTTTCTCTTGTGGCTTTCAGAATTTTGTCTTTGTTTTGGGCATCTAGCATTTTAACTATGATATGGCATGGGGAGTTTCTTTTCTGATTTTGTCTGTTTAGAGTTCTATGTGCTTTTTTTTTTTAAATTTTATATATTTATTTTATGTGTATGTGTATGTACTGTTTGAATGCAGGTCTGTGCACCCGTGTTGTGCGATGCCAAGGAGGTCAGAAGAGGGCATCGGATTCCCCTGGAATTGGAGTTCTCCTGGAATTGGAGTTACGGACAGTTCTCAGCCGCCATGTGGGTGCTGGGGATCGAACCCAGGTCCTCTGCAAGAGCAGTTGGCACTCTTAACTGCTAGGCCATCTCTCCAGCCCATCTATGTGCTTCTTGTATTTGTATTGATTTGTCTTTTTTTAGTTTGGGGAAATTTTCATCTATTATTCTGTTGAAAATCTGATCAATACCATTCTCTTGGGATTCTTCTCCTTCCTCTATCCCTATGATGCTGAGGTTTGATCTTTTCATAGTGTCCCAAGTTCCCGGTTGTTCCACTTTTGTGTATTTTTTAATTTTTCATAATCTTTACTTGAGGTTTTTAGTTGTTCTTTGTTATCTTCCAGGTCTGATATTCCTTGTTCTGCTTCCTTCATTCTACTTTTGAGGCTTTTTCCATTCCTTTCCTTTTGATTGGATGAGTGTTTGAGTTCCTTTTTCATTTTATTCTGTGATTTCTTTAGTATTTCCACTTCCTTTTGGAGCTTCTCAATCTCTTCCTGTCACTCTTTGGTTTGCTGGTCAGTTTCCTTTTTTATTTCAACATGGGATCTTTTCAGTGTTTCTATTTCTTTCCAGAATTTGTCATTTTCTACCTCTAGTTCTTTCTGGAGTTTGTCAATCTCTCTCTCTAGGTTCTTCTTGAGCTTTTCATTCTCTCTCCTTAGTTCTCTGACTTGTTCTTTATATTCTTTGATTTCTTTGTATATGTCTGCAATTGTTTCTCTAAGATCTGTGTCCTGAGCCATCCCCAGGGGGATCCCACTGTAGGAATCTCCCACAAGGTTGATAGAGTTTGGTGTGGAATTATCCTGCACCTTTCCCATGTTGTCCCTTCATCGTGTCCCTGGCATGTGGGTTTCTCTTTGCCTGTATTCCAATGCGAATACCAAATCCCTCTTCACTGTGTTGAAGGATTGTTTTGCTGGCCTCTTTCAGCTGCCTTCCTTGTTTGTTTGTTTGATTTGCTTTTCTCCTTGTTTATGGAATGTTGATTTGTCTAAGTTTTAGGCCTTCTATCGGAAGTTTCCCTTTCTGTTCTGAAGGTCCTCAAAAAAAAATCCACTTGGACACTCCCTCAGCAATTCCAATTGGGGGGGTAATGCCTGTTTAGCCTATGGCCCAATACTCTGTGCTTCAGGTGGTCCTGGGAAATCCCCGATCTAAGCTCTGTGCACTCAAGTCTCACAGTGGCAACAGGCCCACCTTTTGTACAAGCTAGCAGGATGACTCTGCCCCCACAGCCACGCAAGACAATGATTTAATCAAATCAATAAGACAAACATCCAACAAGCCAGAGATAGGATTATCTGATAACAATCAGCCTGGCTGAAGTGCCCTGCTCCTACCTGTGCTTCAGGTGGTCCTGGGAAATCCCAGATCTAAGCTCTGTGCACTCATAAATATTTTCTGTTTATAAAAGCAAGTACTTTTAAACATCCATTATCAATGTGTTTTGTGCTAGGAATGTAATAAGCTTCAAAAAATTTACTGTCTTGTGAAGGACTCAGAGTATCTTAAATGCAAGTAATATGCATTGTGATAGCATCTGTGGTTAATGTTTTAAGAGTTGGTGGTTTTTTTTAATCATAATATACCCTAAGGGTAGACAAATATAGCAGTGTTTGAGAGCTACATGAGTGTAATACTTAATACAGTGCTGTACCAAGTAAATTTCTAGTTAACGTCATCTGATGCAGTAATGAGCAGAATAATTAAGAAATGAAAGGAGGGTTGGAGAGATGGCTCAGTGGGTAAGAGCACTGACTGCTCTTGTAGAGGATCTGGGTTTAATTCTCAGCACCTGCATGGTGACTAACAATCATCAGTAACTCTAGTTCCAGGGGATCTAGCACCTTCTTCTGACCTCCACAGGCACTGCATGAAATGGGTGCACTTACATACATGCAGACAATACACTCATACACATAAAATAAAAGGTAATAAATAAATTTTTAAAATAAGTGAGAAAAATGGAGTGGGGGTTGTGGAAGCCACAGTTACGGCCTCACTGGAGCTTAGGGTTTGCACCACAGAACATAGTAGATTTCAATGGGTTGAAATGAAGAACAACCTGGATCATGAGTGGATCATGCAGGCTGCAAGCTGCATATTAAGGGAATAATTTCTATGGGAGAGGTACATTTGGAAATGGCTATGATGGTAAAAATTGTTTTTAACTAAAAAAACCCCCACAAATACTATTTTTCCTTAAAAATTAAAATAAAGTGACTTTTATAAGGCATAGGAGGGACCTAGGGAAGATGTCTTGCAAGGGGAGAGGGCTGTGCTTGGAGAATGGATAAGATAATCATGGAGCATAAAGAAAACTTCAGGTGGAAGCAACATTGTTGAAAGACGAGACAAGGCAGGACCATGGAGGGCACTTTGGAAGAATTATGAGGAACTGAGTGTCGGAAGAGTGCAGCATGTGAAGGGGAAAACAACTAGAAGTGAGCTAAGGTGGCTACAGAGAGCAAAGCCTCCTAGGCTAGTTTCACCGTCTGTGATCCTTAGCCTTGAATGGTGGCCAGTAAGGAAGGGATTAGGGTATTTTTGACAAGAAAGCTGTGGTAAAGCCAAGGCAGTAGCAGCTATCATCTTCCAGTCTGATCCAGATAAAATTGATTCAATAGAGTGCATTTGTCTGCAAATTCACCTTGAAGTCACTGATTTGCTTCTATCCATATTTCTATGATTTGGGATATATTTCCTCATCTTGGAATAGGGTTGAGTCTTTGCACAAGGCAGTAGAAATCAAGAGCCAAGTTAAAAGAGTTAAAAATATATCTCTTTGGGGGGGCTGGAGAGATTGCTCAATGGTTAAGAGCACTGGCTTCTTTTGCAGAACACCCAGGTTCTATTCCCAGAACTAACGTGGAGACTAATAACCATGTGTAGCCCTGGTCCCAGGAGACGCAGTGCTCTCTCCTGACCTTTGTGGGCATTGGACAGCATGGGTACACTTACATGCATGCAAGGAATACACTCATACACGTAAATTTAAATTTAAAAATATATGAAAATTTATATCTATTGTATGCTTACTTGGTAGTGATTTATAAATACAAAAGCTGCATTCTTATTTACAGAACTACATTGACTGTGCAGAAAAATTATACAATGCTAAAGTGGAAAGAGTTGACTTTACAAATGATGTAAAAGTCACCAGATACAAAATTAATAAATGGATTGAAAATGAGACTCGGGGTAAGTACAATTCTCTGTTTTTTTCTATAGTACTTTCAGTTTCATCTGCATATTGATAAACCCATTTGAAAGCTGAGGAATTTTTGTGTAAAGAAGATACAGCTCCTCCTAATCCAAAATAATGGCCACTGTTACCTAAAATTAGTATTTGTCTCAAATGAGAATTAATTAATCTTAATACTTAAAAATTATATTCATCAAAATATTACATTATGTTTGTTTTCTCTAAGGAAGTGACACTAGATGGGTTGAGCAGGCTCCAGTGGATAGATGTACAATGAAAGACATTTATGGACACAAATGTGGCTCAACAGGCCTTAATATATATGACATTCTGGCAAGGGGGCTTTAAGAGGAGTGTCGAGAGGGGAGAGAGTTAAATATGATAAAAATATATTGTATGAAATTCACAAAAATTCAATAAAATTTATTTAAAAAACAAAAACAAAAAAAATCATCTCAATTCTGAGTGGACATATACTTTGTGTTTAAAATTAAATCACAAAAACAAATTGGTTTATTGTTCTATTCCAAGTGACTGAGCACCTGTGTCTTAAGGTCTTCACAAATGTTGATCTTACCATTTACACCAAAGAGTAAGAGTTTCTATTGTGATTATTTCTGTTTCCATCCATTATATACTCATGCCAGATAGTTTAATATGATAGCTGCTGCTCTCAGGGGTTCATCCTGATGAAGCTTTACTTCCAGAGCAATAGCTATGGTCTGTATTTCAGTCATCTCCATCATCAGGACTGTTCCACTGTTGTTGGCCAAGGTGTCCTATCTGTTTGGTTGTCAGGGCTCTCTTCTGTTGAATATAATATTATTAAAGTTTCATGGTTATTCCTTGGGTCATTAAAAATTTTTTTCTCCAAGTGATGTTCTGAACAGGTATCTCCTCAGGTTTCATTTCTGTTGTGATGTCTTATTTAACACATTCTTAAGAGTAGGTTTCTGTAAATTTGTTATAAGTTCTAAGCAACTCTTCAAACTGCTTTATCTGATCAGATTCTAGTAATTGTACAGTATATTTAGTATATTTATTAGTCACCCTTTCTGATGTATGGATTTCTGTGTTCTGGAAAAGCGATTGAAGGCTGGAATGCCTTCAGTGATGCCCGAGTTCTAAATCTCTCCTATTATAACCTATATGAAGAGAAGAGACTGTGATCCCGGAAGAGTTTGGGATGGAGGGTTGGTATCCTTGTGGTCACCAAAGGTTCTGAATGGCAGAGATCATGTAGGAATGGAGGTCACAATTGTTTTTTATTGTGTGACTGAATGAATAAATGAATGAATTTTTCTGTGTTTCACTTTCTTTGACAGGAAACCCGAACAATAATAGCACCAATTTTTATAAAGACTTAATCTGAGTTAAACCAAATACTAAAAGGGTTTAGAAAGTGCCAGATATACTTATTATTATGATGTCGCATTAAGAAAAAGCTTCATGACATTAATGGTCCTTGAGGACACTTAATTTTTTTTTTTACAGTAAGAATAACATTATTTTCCTCAACTTGCTTTCAAAAGGCAAAATCGTCAAGGCGTTAGGGGATGACAGCCTCAGCTCCTCTGCTGTCATGGTGCTGGTGAATGCAGTCTATTTCAAAGGCAAGTGGAAATCTGCCTTTACCAAGAAAGAGACCCTAAACTGCCGTTTCAAATCCCCCACGGTATGTAAGTCTGTAAAATTTAAGAGACAAGAGACTTTCCCCCAATACTGTCCCTTTGTGATAACTGTGGTATTTGCATAAGCAAATGATGAGTTCACAGTTTCTTTACCCATTTCCTCTGCATTATCCATCATGTAAGGATCCCTTTCTTGCTTTATAGAAGCTGCTTTATTGTCTAAGGCAAGTTAAATATTTTTCCCCTGCCAATATGATTTAAAGTGGTTAGGAAGGTCTAAAATTCATTTAAAGCATTCAGCATTTTATATCAAATGTGGAGAAATGGTATTGCATTTAAGCTAAGTACTAGTTTTACTTGTTACTTTCTTTTTTGTTTTTTTTTTTGTTTTTGTTTTTGTTTTTTTTTTTGGTCTTTTTGGGACAGGGTCTCTTTGTAGCTCTGGCTGTCCCAGAACTCACTCTGTAGACCAGGCTTGCCTTGAACTCACAGAGCTCCACCGGCCTCTGCCTCCTGTGTGCTAGGATTAAGGGCATGTGCCACCATGCCCGGCTTGTTACATATTTTTAAATGTAATTTTAGTAAGTAAAAATTCCTATTGAAATAGTCTTTATACATAGTCCCACAGAAGATATTTTATACATGGAAATACTGAGCCCTAACAATTAGTTATCAGTGTGAGTGAGTCAAGAGATTGGAAATAAAAGGCAACCCAAGCAGGCTGACTGCAGGCATACTAACTCTGGGAGGAATGAGGAGCAACCTTGGCAGGGATGAGGATGCACACCAAGCTCAGCCACACTGCCACCAAAGGGTGGGCTGCTTTGAACTAAAGGCCTGTTTTGATGTGTGTTCATCTCATCCAGGAGAGTCCAAAGCTTGATGGAGCTAGTTCCTCATATGGGTATTTCTTTGAGGAAGAAAGAGATGTTCATAGAAACATTTTGAAAGTTGTATATGAAAAATCACAAAGTATAATAAATAATAATTAAACACAGTTTGGGCTCGTATTATTTTGCAATTGCAGTATCAAACATATCAGGTAGTGTTTATCAGCACATCAGTGGCTAGAATTAACAGGGATTTAGAGTTTTGTTTCCTTCTTTCATCAATTCCTCATTAATTGCTTGGGTGCCTCATTTTCAAAGTAAAGACAAGCAGCGTTTATGTCATTTATGTCTCCCGGATCTTTTTATTCTAATGAAGCTTTTATTTTGAAAAAATGTATGACCACATAATAACCATGCTTTAAACTCTTCCTGCTGGTCTGTATTCCCTTGTGTGACAGCTTTGCCAAAGGGTAGACTATGCAATCTTGATCACTAATGTCAGAGTTGGTACTTGTAGTCCTCAAAAAGATATATGACCCCATGGGAGAACATATCCTAAAAATGCTGTTTATATGGTGGTGAACACTAAAAAGGATGCCAATATTTCAGGTTTCTAGGAAGGTGTAAGAGCCGTAATAAATCCCTCAGCCAATGTGAAGGAAAAGGCAGATAAAAAATACGGAGGCCCCATTGGCATGAATATAGCGGATAAGTCAGCCGTAATTTATGTCTCGGCATTATGGGCTACGGATGAGAAAGCGGTAGAAGTGCCGAATGAGCAGTGGATTGCTAAGAATAAGCCGGTGATGATTTGTACTAAAAGGCAAATACCTAGGAGGTAGCCGAAGTTCCATCTGCTGAGATGTTAGATGGGGTTGGGAGGTCAATGAAGGCGTGATTAATGTGATTAATAATTTTTATAAGGGGATAGGATTTTCAGAGGTTTGTCATTAGGTTTCTATAGTTGAATTACAACGATGGCTTTTCATGTCATTGGTCTTAGTTAAATGCTAGGTAGAAAGAGTTATAGACTTAGTTCTAATATTTAGTGTTCTCTTAGTGGTGTGTTTTGTGGGAATTGCGGTTAAGCCTTCTCCTATTTATGGAGGTTTAGGATTGATGATACTTGGTAGGTTGACCAGACTCTGAGGGAGAGACCCATACCCAAGAGCACTTAGGAAACATAGACTGAACTCCACAAGCTTTTAAAAGAAAATGACACATATTAATAGAGGAAATGAAATCAGAGGGTGGGCATGGAAGGGAAGGGTCTGAATATGATCAAAATATGTAGAATTCTAAAATGACTAAAATAGTAGAAATAGTTAAATAAATTAGTGAAATACCTTTGTAGGATCTGCAACTCTTTCCTTGCATCAGTATAGATATGGTACTATTTGGCTGAAGAATCTGAATCCCCACTTGTCGTTTGCTCAGTTCCTATCTTTCTCACTGGGCAAATGCACTGCTTGCTGCTCCCCGTGTGTTCTTTCTGAAGATTAGGTTATAAGTTTAAAATGACATTTTTTTTTTTTACCAGAGAGAGATAAACTTTTGGTTCAAAGATAGGAAACTGTTCTCCCAGGTAGATACTTATGTCCTAAAATTTGGCATTATGCTAATGATCATAGCTTTGTCCATCTCAGTATCAAGAGGAAAAAGAGTGTATTATACCTATAAGCTATTGCAAAATATAAAGGGTATCTTCAAGATAAGAGTTAGCATGTTTTTTATTTTCAGATATCATAATTTTGGTATATGTGTGGCGTGTATATATGCACATTTTGGAGTGATACAAATTGGAAGGAACAGAAACAGCACAAAAGACTGAGTCAAGGAACTGACTTAAAGAGTAAACTTCTGCCCCAAACAGTAAACTTCTGCATCAAAAAAAAAAAAAAATTGAAAAGTCTGAGAAAAAGTTGCAAGACACGTATGGCAGAATGCAAAGCTCGGGGGGGGGCGGGGAAATGGGTCTAAATTTGATTAAGAAATGTATGCAATACACAAAACTTCAATAAAAAGAGCCTGCTTCTTTACCTTAAGTTAATTAGCATATTATCAAACATTTTATAGGAAGTTTTAATTTTTTTAAGACTTCAACTTTCTTTTGAGGCATGGTCTCACTATGTAGCTGCAGCTGGCCTGCAACTCACTATGTACACCGTCAAGGCTGGCCTTGATCTCACAGAGATCTGCCTGCCTCTGTCTCCAGAGATCTGGGAATAAAAGCACATGCCACCATGCCCAACTGACGTCATTTGCTTTTAAGTTTTAACTTATTGACTAATTTAATTTTATGGCTGTGCCCATGAAGTCCAGAATTCCCTGGCACTGGACTTGCAGATGGTTGTGAGCTGTTATGTTGGTGCTGGGAACCAATGCTGTGTCTTCTGCAAGAAGAGCAAGTGCTTGTAAACACCGAGCCATCTCTCCTGCCTTCTAAGACTTCATTCTTTTTTAAAATTTTTTTAAATTTTATTTATTTCTGTATGTGTAGGAATGTACTGTCTGCATGCAGGTTTGTGCACCCGTGTCGTGCAATGCCGCGGAGGTCAGAAGAGGGTGTCGGATTCCCCTAGAGCTGAAGTTCTCCTGGAATTGGAGTTTTGGATGGTCCTTGGCCGCCATGTGGGTGCTGGGGATCGAACCCGGGTTCTCTGGAAGAGCGGTTGGTGCTCTTAACTGCTAGGCCACCTCTCCAGTCCCCCTAAGACTTCATTCTTAAATTATACTAATTTTGATAGCTGTAGTCTATATTTTGTTTCCAAAAACAGGAAAAAAGCCTACCTCCCTCACTTTCATTTTTAATAATTACTCATTAATTACACTAAATATCAAGCAATCTTCCAAATATAGCTGTACTAACCCACACAATTCTTATTACCCTGTCCAGTGGGGGCACTATTGCCATGCCTATTATATACATGAGGAACTGGAGGCAAAGAAGAGACTTATTTCAAAGGGAAACTTTTAACTCAGGTTGTAATTCAAAGTCTGTACCTTTATCACTAAGATGAATGTATCCTGTGATCAGTACTGGCAATGTATCAGAAAAAATTTACAAGGCTGACTGATCTAGTGCAGTATTTTTATATGTACTTGGTCAATAAGTAAGATAATGTGGGATTGTAAAATGGACTTTTCATGATTTGACTTCCAGTGTTCCGGAAAAGCGGTTGCTATGATGCATCAAGAACAGAGGTTCAATTTGTCTACAATTCACGACCCACCCATGCAGGTTCTTGAGCTCCAGTATCATGGTGGCATAAGCATGTACATCATGCTGCCTAAGAATGACCTATCTCAAGTAAGTTGCAGTTGTCCCTTTCACAGCAGGGAATAATGCATGCAGGATGCTCGTGTGTGTGTGTGTGTGTGTGTGTGTGTGTGTGTGTGTATTGTGCACGTGTGTGTGTGCATATTTGTAATATGTGAGCATGTAGGGGGGCATGCTCCTGGTTTTTATCTATGTGGAGGCCCAAGGGAGCTGCTGGGAGTCATCCTCTGTTGGTCTTGCTCCACTGTGTTCATTGAGGCAGCATCTCTCAATCAAATCAAGAGCTCTTCATTAAGGCTAGTCTCACTAGCCAGTTTATTCAGGGGATCCCCATCTCAGGCTCCCCAGATGGGAATTGCAAGCAGGCCTTCACAGCCACTCACATTTTATGTTGGTTCTGGGAACTAGTAGTCCTCATACGTGTGCTGCAATTTCCTAATCACTGACCAACTTCTCCATCCCTTTGGTTGATTTTATCCCTCAGCTCTACAATTTCAGGCTATTACGATATTAGGTATTTACTCATTTATTTATTTGACAGATATTTAAGAAATATTTAGTAGTGTGCCATGTACATTATAGATGTTGAGATGGGCTCATCTCAGTTTACCATAATTGTTATTGAATAATTGTAACCCTCTCAAGTTTCAACTATGCTCTTCCAAATGCATGGGTTTAGGATTTTTTTTAATGCTTAGCCATGAAAATTGTCTTTTAAATGTTATTGAAATTTTAAGTATATTCAGGTAAGCATGACATGAAAAAATCTTGAGACCTTGAGAGCTGAAACATAATCATACCTTGTATAAAACAGTGGTTAGGAGTTACATTGTGACTGATGTCATAGGAGAAACAGACCAACACAGTGCAAGGAACAGACAGTGGTTGGTGGTTGTGCAAGCCAGGTGTCCTCTTCGTTTCTAAGATCTTGGTTTTCTTTCAGCTCTCTCTCTCTCTCCTTTTTCCCTTCTCCTGAACTTAAATCTGATTTTGTGATCTGCATTCCCAGAGTGATTGGTTGGTCTTCTGTCTATTCTCTGTTGCCCTCTCCCATCAAAGGAATAGTAGGAGCCATTATTAAGCACCTGCCAAGTGCCAGATCATGTATTCCACATTTTAATTATTATCTCATATGAAACTTACAGTGCTTATGTGAGAAAGGAAAGAGCCCATGGACTTTAGCCTGTCTGATAGATACATATATCCAGACCTCTGAGTTTGTGTGTATTTGTGGATGCACACATGTATCTCAACTACACAAAAATTTACAAGTATAAATGAAAATATTTGTCATGCTTTGATTTGGAAAATAAGGGCTTTTAGATAGAATAATTAGAAAGTCAGAATATGTGAAATTAAAACTCATTATTTTTGATAGGGTTATTGTTTCTACCTCTTCTCCCTTGTGATTTAAAAATATAACTTTAATGCCTTGGAAATTCAGACATAGAAAATGGTCACTGAAATATTGTAAAGAGTTTCATTAGATTTTCCTGTTAATAGCCTTCCATTTTTAAGATTTTATTTTTATTCGTGTGTGTGTGTGTGTTTGTGTGTGTGTGTGTGTGTGTGTTTATACCACATATGTGTAGGTACCCATGGAAGCCAGAAGAGGTCGTCAGATCTACCAAAGGTGGAGTTACAGGTAGCTGTGAGCCACCTGACATAGGTCCTGAAAACTGAACTCCAGTGTTCTGGAGGAGCAGCCAGTGCTCTTAAAAAGTGAGCCGTCTCTTCATCTCTTCAATGTGGCCTTTTCTTTTACCAGAGTAGTAAGAGCCATCATGAAATTGGCACTGTTAAATCTAAAGTGTGTTTACACAAAATATTGGTACTACTAATAAATCAGTAACACTAGAGAATCTTCATAGCAATCAGATTTTAACATGTATCAAATATTTTAACCTAAGAAAACCTACACTACTAGTAAAAGTAACCCACATAAAAAAGAAGGAGATAGTTAAGGATAGATTTGCTCTTGCCCTTAATGTTTGAACTTTCTATTTTAAGTTTACCTAATAATAGTGAGCTAGATTCACATAAACATCCATAATACAAATACTTAAATATTTGTATATTACTACATGACCATACAATGATGAATAAGTTGACATTGTAGAAGGCTAAGCTAAAGGAGAAAAAATCCAGTTAAGAATAGAATGTTACAGATTATTCACAACTGGGTAATTCATACTCAAAGTTTCACATGAGCCAAATACAATTGCACAAATTTAGGTCCTTGACAAAAATATAAGATATTACATATAAATTATTTTAGAATTCCAGTGAGGCTGAATTTGAGGAGTATTTATATATAAGATTTTTGTTTATGAAAAATGTTTTCTATTCTAAACCTGGCCAATTCAATTTGCGAATTGTTTGGAGTAGCCATAGTTGGAGAGAGATTCCTCCTGCTAGGAATTTAACTAAGGTTGCTTGCTGTGCACCCAGGTGTATCTTCAGCCTCTTGAGTTTCTGTTTTTTCCTCTGTGGAGTAGGAGAGCTGATGTGAATACAAGCTTCCCTATGTGAATGGCTATTGTACTTGAAGTTATCTGCCATTCCTGCTCCCAGGGCAGGGGCTCTGGGTTGTTTGACTCAGGCCACCTGTGTTTCCATTGATTTGTTCTTTTTAAACTACACAAATATTTCTACTTTCTGTGTCTTTGATTATGGGGAAATGCTGGTTCAAATGAGCACTGAGCTCTGCTTTTCTGCAAAGATGTCTGATGTCCATAGTCCTTTACCTCCTCATTATTCCACTTTGGCTCTGTCTATTCCAATTTTGGCAGAATTTAGCCATGTGCTCAATTGTCCAGGAGTCATGACATGCCATAGCAGAGCAAATTAAAGGTATTATTTGTTTGAAAGTATCTGAAGTATTTATTTCAATCGTGTTTTCCTTGAGACTCCCTCCAAGTATGAATCATATAATTAAATACAAAAATCCAGGAGGGTGTCATTAACAGAAAAACCACACATCATTGTAGTTCCTGTTTCATATTTTCTTAATCATATGTTTTTAAGGTATTTTTTTTACCCTTACAGATCGAAAGCAGACTGAGCTTTCAGAATTTAATGGACTGGACCAATAGAAGAAAAATGGAATCTCAATATGTGGAGGTGTTTCTTCCTCGGTTCAAGATAGAGAACAATTATGAAATGAGAAGACATTTGAAGCCTCTAGGGTTGCAGGATATCTTTGATGAGTCCAGAGCTGATCTCTCTGGAATTGCTTCTGGAGGTCGTCTCTATATATCAAAGCTAATGCACAAGTCATTCATAGAGGTCACTGAGGAGGGCACTGAGGCGGCTGCTGCCACAGAAAACAACACTGTAGAAAAGCTGCTCCCTAAATCCTCAGTTTTCAGAGCTGATCACCCCTTCCTGTTTCTCATCAGGAAGAATGACATCATTTTATTTACTGGTAAAGTCTTTTGCCCTTGAAAGCCTCATTGGTTTATAATACTGTCGTTCCTGCCCCATCAATGAAATGTCACAAGTGAATAGAATTTTAATTGGAAGCATGTGAGTTTGTTTTGTTTTTGTTTTAGTTTATTTTGCCCTATGGTTGGTCAGCAAATGATATTGGTGACTTGACCTTTTTCAAATACCTGGTCAATAGTCTTGATCCCTGCTCAGCATGTCTACTCCGTTTGCTTTCCTTTGTTTATCACTGGCTTTCTATCCACAATCTTCACTACCATTTTTCTACACAGCCCATCTAGGAAATATGGATCCTGTTCTATCGACAATAAGAATAGATAAACAGCCCCGAGAAAGTTTTTGTGAAATTCCTAGGTTGTCAAAGACGTTCTGGGTTCATTGAAAAATGATCTAGGTATGAAATAAGTCCATTTGTTTCCTAGAAATTAGCATGAAAGATAACTCTTCTTTGCTGACCAAGGAGACAAGAGTTTAATTTAAATCAGTGTGTAATCCAGAGGCTCAAAAATACAAAATTGAGATTTGGGAAGGAACAAAAATGTTTCATTAGTAATTTTAAGTTTATATCTTTTGGGCTTTCCTTGGTATGATTTAATATGTACATAGTTTTTCAAATATTAACTACTTTACAACTGTTGGCAGTTGTTATTTACAGCATATTGTTTCATATGCTTTAATGCTTACAAGTTTTTTTCTGTATTTATCAAAATAAAGAAATACAACATCTGCACCCTCTGATTGTTCACCTCTGATCAATTTTGGGACAACCAGCACTTTCTTTTATATGCTGAGGATACAAACAGTAAAGACAAAGAATGCTTTTGTAATATAAGGCTAATTTGATCAATGTTGCTTATTTATTACACATAAAGTTAATTTTGGAGATATATTCATGGATGAGACCATTGGAAGCACTAGGATTTAAAGTTATAAATGATACATAGGTATGAATTGTATAATAAGCCATGAATAATTTTACCAATAGATTAAAATTTGTTGAAGATCAGTAGATTGTGCTGAACCTGTTTCACAGTTTATAAATAATCAATTTAGTTGTGTTTCCATCACAAAAATTTTCATCTAAAGAGTAATCAGAAGAGGACTATTCCACAGCACCATAGCACTCAGCAGCATATGTGTCTTTCATCTTCTTGTCCTTTGACCTTGACATTCTATTTTCCTTCCTGCAGGCAGGCTGGGAATAGTACAGCCAGAATAACACTTGGAAACCTAAATTTCCCTGTAGCTCTCAGCAGCATCTTCAAGAAAAGAAATTCATAAAGACTTAATCTGTAAAGTAGGTAGCAGGCCAGTTAACTAAACTTAATGGTCTCATAGGAATTCTTTCAACAATCTCTTCCTGTGATCACGGTGCCATGAGTCAAAGCAAAAACACCATTGTAGTTAACATATGACAATAGTGTAATACAAGTGACTTATCTTTTATAGTTTTAAATCTTTTTAGTTTACACAGAAAAAAAGTGTACCTTTTTATCATTGGTACAGCAGAAAGAAAAGAAAAATGACCAAAACAGAAAATGAAGTAGAAAAAGAGCAGAAATCTCATCTAGACATTTTAAACGTATTTTAAAGCATCAACCTGACTCTTCAGATAACACTGTCAATACTGGTGTTTGATTCATGCGCTCCATTTTCACAGGTATAATGGTATCATTAGTGCTAAGAATGATCGTCATGTTAAAAAACTCTCAAATCTCATCCATAGATACCTTAAGTAAGTAAATAATTAAACACACTGCTTCCCCCAAAATCAAAAACAAAAGAAAGAAAGAAAAAAAGAAAGAAAGAAAAGGGAGAAAAAGCCATAGAATTAGAAAGAGATGGAAGGTGACCATGGGAGAGGCAGGGGGACAAGAGAGGGTAGTGGCTGTCACATGTTACCAAAACAAGTACACATGCACAAAAAGAATGAGGCTCAATCATGTATAATTAATATATGTTAATAAACCCTTTTTAAAAATTATGTGATGTTTAAATTAGGATTTAAATTCTGGATTGAAGCCCCTTATTGGAATGGAAAGAGAATCAAATGAACCAGTTAGAGACCATAACTCCAAAATCTGTGGAACCAGTCATAGGGTGACCACATGCACCTCTCTGTACATTTAAACCTCCTCAACAGTAAACAAGGACACACACCCTCACTCCGAAGACTGCTGTCATGTAATAATTATATATAGGTCATTGATCACCCCCACTCGTGTCTTTACAAAGAACCCCTTCTGCCTGTGAATTGTTATCTAGTACAATATTAGTATCTAAGAAGCACCTGCTCCTTAAGTCTCTTTGGCTACAGCTTCTCTCCATGAATCAAAGGCTCTGCGGAATCGCTGGAATCTATCTTTAAATATGAACTTATTCCACCTCCCTTTTCTTCAGCTGTCATTTATAAATTTGTTTCTCTCCAGTGCAAAATCTGTGGCCACCTTTCCCCAGTGAGCTTTTCCTACATAAATCCTCCTCAGCAGGCTACCTTCTGCCTTCTGTCCCCATTTTCTAGAAGAGGGGTGGAGGTATGAATATTTTTCCTTATTGTATTTCAGTAAGCTGAACTGGGTAGATGAATGAACTAGTTTTCCTGGAGATGATGGTCCATGTCTTCTGGATGTGTCTCCCTGACATCATGAGTGATGACTTAGGTTCATATTTTTGTTATTTCTCTGAAAGGAGCCCAGCACAACCATCTATCTATTGTCTTCTGTGCCATTACATTTCGCACTCCTAAGGGAAAGGTCATCACTGCCTAATTGTCTTAAAGGCAGGGTTTTTTTTTTTTCCAGTTCAGTTTTGTGAAAGTTACAATATAAGCATTTTGCTCTTGTATGTACAATAATTTATAAAATCTACTGTCATTTCAGTATAGATTTGGGTAAGGAGAACTATTGAAGATCATTTTTTATTTAACTATATTTGGTGTCTGTTTTCTGCTTATATAGCTCAGGTGGTATCAGAGTACAAAAGCCTAAATCCTATCCCTTTCCTTTTACTTTTTTTCCTCTTTTATTTGTTTATTTTTTAAGGGATTCTACAATAAAGTAACACAGTTGTTTTCAGATAACATTGATGTTACTCAGTTTGCCATACAATTAGGTAATTGGTGCTTTTTTTTTGAAGTGAGCCAAATTATTAAGCATAAACAATGAATGTAAGTAACATTCATGTAAAACCAACCAATTTGCAAGTATCTATGCCCAAATTTTGAACAACCCAAGGTTCCCATAGTCCAGTTGGAGATTCTTGTATGCACAGGCATGTTGATCAGTTAGGAGTCCAGTCTATATTGGTCTCATGATTCACTCCAATCTATCCGCAGCCCTTACATTCTACCACACCTCCTCTTCCGCAATTTGTTCCCTAGGCTTTGGGAAAGGGGTACAAGTGGGTGAAAAGCAAAACAGTTTATTTTCTCTGGAGATGTCATTTTGGACTCTAGTCTGTTCAGGTTGTTTCCCTTCATGGGTTGACAGCTTATCCAGTGATACCTTTTTAGTCATACTAACAAAGCACAAGCAATTGGAAGTACGGGCATTTAAGCAGTACAAATTATTATGGCAAGCTAAGCTGTGAGCATAGACACAGATGCTTGGAAGGTATGCTAATCCACAAACTGTGGTTTCTCTATAAAGGGTGACAAGTTCTTACTGTGGCTTATAACATCTCCTAACCACTAGAGGACATAAGCTTGTGGTATCCACTGTGAGTTATTCCTCCAAGGAGAGAGCTAATAGCCAATTAGATTTGGGATATATATAGACACATGGCTGCCACTGTTGCACAGTATCTCCAGGCAGTTGAGTTGTAGCTGATACTGATGGAGGAGACTTGCTTGTCTCAAGGAGACCAATATTTTGCTGTATTGCTTTAGTGGCCTTTGGTATTGTTCTCTGGCATTTCAGAGGCCAGTTGTGCATTAGCAAGTGACCTCTCATAACATTTTTTCATGTTCACATCAGGTCTTCGACAACCGGGGCTTACTGCCTTTCTCCTTGCATATATCCCATTTATAGGCAAAAGGCCTTTATAACTTTGGGGGGATTGAATCCCCCCCAACATCTCCTAGGCAGAATAATTCATTGCTGATATCAGAGCTTTCCTGTACTAATATATTTTGCTTAATTACACAGCTTATAAAGACTACTATTGAATTTGGCTCTAGATAGAGAATTATACTTTCACAGTTCCTATGCCTATCAGTCAATTAAAAAAGGGTAGTTATGCCTGTTTTATAAGAAATTACCCCTATAACAGTTGGCTCTAATTTACAGTTAGGGAATTACCATCATGTTTTTCTTTTTCCTATAAAGGGGAGAGGTAGGAAGGTTTCTCAGCATCTGGAAGGTAAACTTCATTAGGGCTCATTATAAACATTTAACCCCAATAGAATTCAGAGAGATGCTCAGTGTCTGTGACTCAGACAGTCTGAGGTTCTGCTTTCTTTAATGTTCAGATGGGTCAGCCTCTCTGTTGGCATTTCCCAGTACATCCTGCACAGCCAAAAGTTATACATTTTCAGGCACTTAAATTGGTGTTTTTACCCGTGGGAACATACAAATCTCCTCCCATTGTTAGTTTCAAGATCTCGAAATTGAAAATTTATTAATAGGATTAGAATACAGAATTTTCCATTTGTATCCCAGAAGGGATACTACCCCATCTCCCACCTCCCTCTTTTTGTTTTTTTAAATTTTTATGTTTTGACCTATAGATGCCTAAGTTGTATTACACACACCCATAAACAGGAGTCAAGGCATAGGTTTTAATTAAATTTACCCAAACTGTTTCTCATTGACTGTATGCTACTTATTTGGGAAGTAGCTTTAAACTTAATTCCTTTAAATTGTCCTACAAGTAAAAGAAAGTTTTACAATGTGGTGTTGTGTAATTCAGAAAAATATAGAGACCATTTGTGTACCTTTACCCCAAAGTTACTGTTGGAAGTTCAATACAAATTATAAATAAAACAATTAACATTTTATATTCCCAAATAGTTCAAATGTATTACCATTTTCACCAAAACCTACAACCAAATTTAACTAATATAAACATTTCACTAAGCCTTAAAATATCCTATAATATGTGGATAAAGCTTGGGCAGAGTTGAGTACCTGCCAAATAAGTTTTACCCAATATACACTTTGCTCTTTAAAGCTATATGACTGGACTATGACTTCAGAGAAATCAAGTCCATTAACTTATATGGTTTATTTTGTATTTCTGTATAAATCTCTACTGAAATACCTCTCTATATAAATATATGTTATTTTTAAATTTTTTAATTAATTTTATTTATTTCTGTATGTGTATGAATGTACTGTCTGCATGCAAGTCTGTGCACCCGTGTCGTGCAACGCCGCGGAGTTCAGAAGAGGGTCTCAAATTCCCCTGGAACTGGAGTTCTCCTGGAATTGGAGTTTCAGACGGTTCTCAGCCGCCATGTGGGTGCTGGGGATCGAACCCGGGTCCTCTGTAAGAGCGGTCAGCGCTCTTAACCGCTAGGCTATCTCTCCAGCCCCCAAATATATGTTATTTTTAAGTGTACTCTTTTAAACTGCAAATCTTACAGAGTGGATTTTAATGACTATCTTCCTCCAACCTCTTGGCCTTCTTCAGGCCTGGCATGAAAACCTGCTTTAAAGACTTAAATATATTAATACAGGAGCAGCAATGGATTATTCTGCCAAGGAGATGTTGGCCAGGGGATCCAAGCCCCCTCCCCCAGAGGTAAAGGCTTCTTGCCTGAAAACTGGGATACCTGCAAGAAGAGAGGCGGTAAGGCCCTGCTGTCAAAGACCTGATGTAAGCATGGGAAGTTTGTATTGAGACTGCACTCGCAAGTGTACAGTTAGTCTCTGGAATACCAGAGAGTGTTACCAAAGGCCACTGAACCAATAAAGCAAATGTTGGTCTCCTTGAATCAAGCAAGACTCCTCCACCAACATCAGCTACACCTCACTGCTTGGAGATACTGTGCAGTAGTGGCAGCCATATGTCTGAATATCCCAAATCTATTTGGCTATTAACTCTCTCCTTGGAGGAATAACTAATGGATGTTGCCACAAGCTTATATACTCTAGTGATTAGGAGATGTTATAGGCCACAGTAAGACCTTGTCATCTTTTACAGGGAAAAAAAGTAATCCATGGATTAACACACCATCCAAACATCTGTGTCTACACCAAAGTAGCCTACCATAATAATTAGCAATGTTTAAATACCTATATATCTAATTGCTTGTGCTTCATTAGTAGGATTGAAAGGTTATTCCTGGACAAATGGTCAGCCCATGAAAGGAAACAGCCAGAACTGATCAGAGTCCAAAACGACATCTCCAGACAGAGTAGACTGTTGTGCTTCTTATCCACCTGTGCCCCATCTCTAAGCCTAAGGAACAATCTGCAGAAGAGGGGGAGTGGTAGAATGTAAGGGCTGTGATTGGGGTGAACGATAAAACTACAGCAATATAGACTGGGCTCTGATCAACTTGGTTGTACATTCAAGCCCCTCCAGCTGGATGGTGGGAGCCTTGGGCTATGTGGGTTTAGGCACAACTGCTTGCAAATTGGTTTTATATGAAGGACGCTTGTACTAAAAAAAAAAAAAAGGAGTTAGATACTGAAAAGCCCTTTCCTTTTAATATGCATGAAACTTTCTCTTCTGTTAATTGAACTCCTTCTTCTATATTTGTTGCTTTGACATCTGGGTTGCATTTTAATTGTATTCACTTGTTAGGTAATAATTTCTTGGTCTTTATGAAAAGGACTTTTTGCATCTTTGTTGTTAAAGAATATGTGTTTAAGTCAGAGTAGTTAAACCTATACCAGTAAAATGAAAAAAAAAAAGTCAAGTTCTTAGGAAATGAAATGACTCAGCCATCATGGATAATATAAACATATAGATAAGGTTTATTAAGAGTTAAATGAACAAGGGGCTGGAGAGATGGCCTAGCAGTTAAGAGCGCTGACTGCTCTTGCAGAAGACCTGGGTTCGATTCCCAGCACCCACATGGCAGCTGAGAACCATCTTTAACTCCAGTTCCAGGGGAATCTGACATCCTCTTCTGACCTCCGTGGCATTGCACGGACAGGGGTGCACAGACCCACATGAAGACAGTTCATTCATACACATTTAGAAAAAAAGGAAATGATTATACAACTGAACTAATTGGGAATATAAAATGTTAATTGGTTTTATTTATAATTTGTATTGGGTTAAGGTATACAAATGGCCTATATACTTTTTCTGAATAACACAACATCACATTATAACACTTTCTTTTACTTGTAGGACAATTTAAAGGAACTAAGCTTAAATTTCCTTCCCAAATAAGTAGCATACAGTTAATGAGAAACAGTTTGGGTAAATTTAATGAGAGCTTATGCCTTGGCCCCTGTTTATGGGTATGTGTAATACAACTTAGACATCTATAGGTCAAAACATAAAAACCGAAAAAAAAAAAGAGGGAGGTGGGAGGTGGGGTACTATCCTTTCTGGGATACAAATGGAAAACTCTGTGTTCCAATCCTATTGATAAATTTTCAATTTTTCTGATCTTGAAACTAACAATGGGAGGAGAATTTTATGTTCCCACAGGTAAAAATCACCAATCTAAATGCCTGAAAACATACGACTTATGACTGTGCAGGATGAACTGGGGAATGCCAGCAGAGAGGTTGACCCATCTGAACATTAAGGAATGAGGAACCTCGGACTGCCTGAGTCATGGACACTGAGCATCTCTCTGAATAATATTGGGGTTGACTGTTTATAATGGAACCTAACGAAGTTTACCTTCCAGGTGCTGAGAAACCTTCCTACCTCCCCCCCCCCTTTTTTTTTTGGAAAAAGAAAAACATGATGGTAATGAAACCACTCCCTAACTGTAAACTAGAGCCAACTGTTACAGTGGTAATTTCCTATAAAACAGACATAACGTATTAACTGATTGATAGGCATAGGAACTGTGAAAGGATATTTCCCTAACTAGAGCCAAATTCAATAGTAAAGTGTTTATAAGTTGTGTAATTAAGCAAAATATATTACTACAGGAAAGCTCTGACATCAGCAATGAATTATTCTGCCTAGGAGATGTTGGCTAGGGGATTCAAACCCGCTCCCCCCCAAATTATAAAGGCCTTTTGCCTATAAGTGGGATATATGCAAGGAGAAAGGCAGTAAGTCCCTGTTGTCGAAGACCTGGCGTGAGCATGAAAAATGTTATGAGACGTCACTTGCTAGCGTACAACTGGCCTCTGGAAAAGGCTAGAGATCATTACCAAAGGCCTCTAAAGCAATACAGCAAAATATTGGTCTCCCTGAGACAAGCAAGACTCCTCCGTCAATATCAGCTACACCTCAACAGCCTGGAGATACTGTGCAACAGTGGCAGCCAAGTGTCTATATATATCCCAAATCTATTTGGCTATTAGCTCTCTCCTTGGAGGAATAACTCACAGCTGATGCCACAAGCTTGTGTCCTCGGGTGGTTGGGCGATGTTGTGAGCCACAGTAAGAACTTGTCACCCTTTATAGAGAAACCACAGTTTGCGGATTAGCATGCCATCCAAGCATCTGTGTCTATGCTCACAGCTTAGCTTGACATAATAAGTGGTACTGCTTAAATGCCTGTACATCCAATAGCTTGTGCTTTGTTAATATGACTAAAAAGGGTATCACTGGGAAAGCTGTCAATCCATGAAAGGAAACAACCTGAACAGACTGGAGTCCAAAATGACAACTCCAAAGAAATTAGACTGTTTTCTTCTCACCCACGTGTGCCCCTTTTCCAAAGCCCAGGGAACAAACTGCGGAAGAGGAGGCGTGGTAGATTGTAAGGGCTGTGGAGAGATAAGGGTGAATCATGAGACTACAGGAATATAGTCTGGACTCCTGATTGATCAACATGTCTGTGCATACAAGCTTCTCCAACTGGTCTATGGGAACCTTGGGTTGTTCAAAATTTGGACATAGATACTTGCAAAATGCACCAATTACCTGATTGTATGACATAATGAGTGACGTCAATGCTATCTGCAAACAACTGTGTCATTGTATTGTAGAATCCCTTAAAAAAATAAATTAATTAAAAAAAAGTTAAATGAACAAAACTGGGGTTGGAGAGATGGCTCAGCAGTTAAGGACACTTGCTATTCTGGGTTCTATTCTCAGCACCCACATGGCAGCTAACAACCATCTGTAGCTCCACTTCTAGGGGATCCAGCACCCTCTTCTGGCCTCTGAGAAGCACTGCACAAACATGGTGCACTTACATACATGCCAGCAAAACATTCATACACATGAAAAATTAAATTATTAAAAAGTAAATGAACAAAACCACAAAATTATATAAAAATCACTTAAATATACTAAATAATTTGAGAAAACAAATCCTTTATATTTTATATACTAAGTCGAATGATGTACCTAGTGCTTGGTTTCTTCTTTAAAAATACAAAGCAATTGGGCTATGTTTTCCAGCTATTAGGTGGGACCTCTTTGTGTTGTAAAACAATTTAGTGATTGCCATAAAGAAAATAAAGGAGTACTAATCAGAAAAGAGGAAATGAAACTATCCCTTTCTGCAGATGATATGATAGTTTACCTGAGAGATGCTAAAAACTCCACCAGAAAACTAAACTACTAGAAATGATTAAGAGTTTCAGTAAAGTGGCAGGATACAAAATTAATCTAGAAAATCAGTAGTCTTACTTTACACCAACAATAAACAAGTGGAGAAGGAACATAAGAAGACCTTTCCACTCACAATAGCCTCAAAAAATATCTGGGAACAAACCTAACCAAAGACACCAAAGATCTCTACAACAAAAAATTTAAACTCCTGAAGAAGGAGATTGAAAATGACATCAAAAGATGGAAAGAACTCCCATGCTCATGGATTGGAAAAACTTAATATAGGAAATATGTCCATTTTACCCAAATTGATGTACAGATCCAACACAATCCCAATCAATGTAAAAAAGGGAACAAACAAATCCTCATGAGTTTCTTCACAGACTTAGAAAAAAACCTTTAAGTTCATATGGAAAATCAAAAGACCCTGAATTACTAAAGCAACCCTGAGTGAAAAGTGAAATACTGGGGAGATTGCTTTACCAGACTTCAAGATATATTACAGGTATATAGTCATAAAGACAGCTTGGTACTGGCACAAAAACAGACCCATTGACCAATGAAACAAAATTGAAGATCCAAACTTGAGCTCATACAATTTCAGCCACCTCATATTTGACAAAGGGTCAAAAAAAAGCTCAATGGAGGAAAGATAGCATCTTCAGCAAATGGTGCTGTCAAAACTGGATCAACATTTGTAGAAGAACAAAATTAAACCCCTACCTCTCGCCCTGTACAAAAATCATCTCCAAGTGGATCAAAGATCTCAACATGAAACCTGAAACCCTGAAGGTGATAGAAGTAAAAGTTGGCAACAACCTACAAGACATAGGTATAGGAAAAGACTTTCTAAATTAGACAACAGCTGTGCAGGAAATGAGATCAACAATTGACAAATGGGACCTCATCAAAGTCAAAAGCTTTTGTATAGCTAAAGAAACAATCAAGGAAGTGAAGAGAAAACCCACAGAATGGGAGAAAATCTTCACCAGTGATACATCAGACAGAGCATTAACATCCAGAATATATAAACTACTCAAAAAAACAAAGAAAACAAATGACTCATTCAAAAGATGGAGTAAAGAGATGAACAGAGACTTTACCAGTGAGGAATTAGAGATGGCTGACAAACATGTTAAAAGGTGTTCAACATAATTAATAATTAAGGAAATGCAAATTAAAACCACTCTAAGTTATCTCACTCTTATAAGACTGGCTAAGATCAGGAAAACAAAGACACCAAATGCTGGAGAGGTTGTAGGGAAAGGGGAACACTCATCCACTGCTGTTGGGAGTGTAAATTCATACAACCACCGTAGAAAGCAGTGTGGAGAATCCTTAAAAGACTCAAAATGAACCTACCACCTGATTCAGCCCTACCACTTCTGGTATATATCCACAAGACTCATCCTACTGCAAAGACACATGCACATCTATGTTCACTGCAGCTCTTTTCACAATAGCTAAGAGTTGGAACCAACCCTGTGGGGTCGCCGCCCGGATTCATGGCGGGGCACACTTACTCCTAGGACTACCCATGTGGAAAGCCCGTGCAGGAAAGCATACCACGTGTAGGCAGGTTGAGGTTCAAATGCAGAGAGAGCGAGTTTATTCCAACATGTCTGCTTAAATATCCATCATGACTCAATTCTCAGGGCCCAATGCTAAATCTTTTCGACTCTACACTCCACCCCATGGGTGTGGCCAGGGAGGTACCATTGGCTTAGAATCCAACCCATCTAACTAAGCTTTCCCACACAACCCAAACTCCCCTCACCTGAGGACTGGATAACAAAAATGTGATATATCTACACAATGGAGTTCTATGCAGCAGTAAACAAAGATGACATCATGAGATTTGCAGGTAAATGGATGAACTTGAAGCCATTATGTTAAGTGAAGTAACACAGTCCCCCAAACAAATGGGGAATTGTTTCCCTCATTTGTGGATGCTAGTACCAAATCCCCCAATTGAAAGAAAAGCCAAGCAATGTTATTGTTATATTTCTTTCTATCTGGAAGCAACTGTGATGTTACAAAGTGAATATCTTAATGAGCCCTAGAATTAATTTACTGCCTACTTCAGGAATGGTAATTAATGTACATGGGTGGAAGAAATATTTGTATTTTAGAATAATATAAAATTAAGAGAAAAAAATCTGAAACCCTGAACATAATAAAAAAAGAAGGGATGTGCGGATGAAACTGATCAATGAATACCAAGTTGGTTACATACAGCATAATGCTTTGGTGTAAGATTTTACAGTAGGATCCATATAGATGTGATATTGCATGCATTTCAAAAGCCTTGAAGGATGAACTGTGTAATTTTGTTCAGAACTGTGGAATTTTTAACCACAAAAATTATACATGTTTAACGACCTAGACATGTTCAGCAGGTTTAAGTTTTAAGCAATGTATATATGTATGAAACATCATGGGACCCTAAAAACGCCTGCCCTGTATTTATTTATTTATTTATTTATTTATTTATTTATTTATTTGTCTTTTTGAGACAGCTGGCCTGGAGCTCACTTTGTAGACCAGGCAGGCCTTGAACTCACAGAGATCCACTTGCCTCTGCCTCCCAAGTGCTAGGATTAAAGGCATGCACCACCGCGCCCAGCCCTGTGTTTATTTTTAAAATTAAAAAAGGTTTAGAATAAGAAATTGTATACCAGGGCTGGATATGTGGCTCAGTGGTTAAGAGCACCGGCTGCTATTGTAGAAAACCCAGTTTTGATTTCTAGCTTTCACAGTGCATTTAACAACAGTCTGTAACTCCAGTTCCAGGTGATCTTCTGACACAAGTGCACTTAAATACCTACAGAGAATATATTAATACACATGAAAAATAAAATTAATTAAAAAAGAAATGACCTACCAAAATGAATCATTGGTATCAGTAATGGGATAACTTGTAAAAATATTATTCATGTTTGATATATATATATATATATGTATATATACATACATATATATGTATGCATATATATATATATATATATATTTGGATTACAGTCTGAAAACTCTTAGTAAGAGTTGCAAGTCTCTGAGGACATACTTTTGAAGGTCCCTTCATTCTTAACTTTCTAAGATACTGTAATGATTTCTCCCAGAGTTGGGACCACAGTTGATTTACAGCTTTCTTTGTATAGGATTTTCCCCCAGAATTCTAAGCAGAGAGAGCAACAGCTCATTCATCATGTTCAGTTTTATTCAGTTCTCAAAAGGTACTTCTTTTAAACACCAATTATGTATTGCCATAGAAAAAATGAGTATGTAATAAATTCATACATTTAATTTTAATATCAAATATAACATTGAATTAATTACTCAAAATAATGGTCCTTATTATTTCATTACTTTTTTCAAGAAAACCGTGTCTTGAACTTGTCAGTAGCTCACTCGCTAATCTTTTGTTTAAATCACTTCACATTGCAAGAAAAAATGATTTGTGAGGGTCAGTTCCCAAGTAGATAATGGAGGAGCAAATCCCAGAGGCTGAACCTTGCTTTACCTTGAATTTTGGGCACAGCTCTGGGCTTACATAAAGAGAATGTTGGATAACATGCAGAATACATGAAATCCAGTGGCGGTGATGGACAGTTATAAGAGGGTTGCAGATAGGGGGCAGAATATAAATATGATCAAAATATGTAGAATAAAATTTTCATAAACTAGGCAAAAAGATCTGCCTGCTTCTGCCTCCTGAGTGCTAGGATTAAGGGTATAGACCACCACTCCCGGCTTATATCTCAGTACTTTTTAAGTGCCTATGAATACTTACTACATATGGAAAAGTGCCAACCATGGTCTTTTCAGGGTAGGTCTCCATTTGTCAAATTAGGAAGAAAGATGTGGGGTAGTAAATCAGGGAATTTGAGTTTTATTTTGACTTAGGTGTTTCTAGCTGTGTAGATTTGAGCAATTGATTAACACCGATAATGTAAATGCCACCTCAGTTTTCCTGTGTGTAGAATGAACTTAGGGATGGACATTTTCCTTTTCACATCTGTAAGTCTTCTTTGCATTAAATCCATATTTCTTTTTTTTTTTAATTTATCTTTGTATGTGTATGAATGTACTGTCTGCATGCAGGTCTGTGCACCCGTGTCGTGCAATGCCGCGGAGGTCAGAAGAGGGTCTCGGATTCCCCTGGAACTGGAGTTCTCCTGGAATTGGAGTTACAGACGGTTCTTAGCCGCCATGTGGGTGCTGGGGATCGAACCCGGATCCTCTGCAAGAGTGTCGGTGCTCTTAACCGCTAGGCTATCTCTCCAGTCCTAAATCCATATTTCTTAGGAGGGTGAAATAGAATACCATTGGTGAGAAACTTTTCTATTGAGAGTCATTTTATTTGTTGTCACATTTAACATACAACCACTATGTAAGGATTTTGCTGTTACTCCTATTTTATACATACAAGTTCAGGGAATAAGATAAGTTACTCTCTGCCAAAACTGAAGTTCATATTGGAGTGTGAACCTGTGTAACTTAAATGTGATATTTGTAAAGACTCACAAGTATGCTCCTCAGAGTATGTAGAAGTAACTGGAATGTGAAGTGGTCAGAGAATAGTCTTTGGTTGTGGGATGACTGGTGGTTATAGGACACAGGCTTCCCAAACAGTTGAGTGAGGGTCATTGTCTCACAAACTCTCAGAAATGGAAAGCCATCCTTACATTTACTTATGCTTTCTTGTAGGGTAAATCCTTGGACCCCTGATTTTTCCTTCTTCCCACTCCCCTGCAGGTACATGACATCTGGTAATTCAGCAGTTGGGTTACAGAGAATGCTGGGCCTCAGAAGCTTTTGCTTCTGTGAGGAAAGTGGTAGTTTTTCAAGCAAATGACACAGTTTCTGGTTCCTACAAGTTGTCAAATAGCCAGCCAGCCAGAAAAATGACTTCACAGAGCTCTTCTCTTTGAAAGGGATTCCCAAAGCTATTTTACTTGTATCCTTGAGACCACACCCTTAGACTAGCAAAATTGCTACCGGGCCTCTTAATATTGGCAAGGCATAGCATAAAATAAATCTTTCAGAGGTGAGGATGTTGACTTTCCTATTGACGTTCTCATCCACACCCAGAAACACAAGTTTCTTTTCCTTGGTTCTCTTTGTCCTTTCAGAACATGAAGGAGGCCTAGACTATTTCCTTGTCTTCTTGATGTTCTAAGACATAGGCACTCCATTCTCATCTAGAGCGGAAGAGGAAGAGCCACGATGATCCCACTGTCTTGATGGGAGCCCCTTAAAATATCTGTAAAGCTCCACTAAGACAAAAGTGCAGCCAGCAATGTGAAGCCTGTTGCTTCCTGTTTCCAAACAATTACAGGAATAGGCTGAGCAAGCAAGGTTCCTCAGGGTAAAGAATTTAGGGAGATACTAACTCAGGGACTGGCTTTGTATTTGTAGAACCCTGAGTACAAGTCTCATTAAGTCTTTTTTTTTTGCCTGTTCTTTTTAAAATTTATTTTTTATACAAGATTACATTACAAATCAAATCTAGAGCCCTGTCTCCCTCCCTACCCTCCTACCCCACCAGAATTCATGCATTCTGCCAAACATGTTTTTCATCTTTTTCTCAGTCTCCCTCAAAATTCTCGATGCAGACGTTGACTGTTTTGAGCAGAAGTTCACCGTTTCAGTCAGTTCTTTGACCCAGTCTTTTCTGTTGTTGTTGTTGTTGTTGTTTCCAATATGCATCACTCCCAAATATTTGGACAAAAGCTCAAGGAGCCCTGCACAAGACATACTTACAACTAGGTAATTGGCACTAGCATCCACAGATGAGGGATACCATTCATCATTTGTTTTTCTGGGACTGTGTTACTTCACTTAGCGTGTTATCTTCTAGCTCCATCCATTTACCTGCAAAGTTCATGATGTCCCCTTCTCACCTCTTCAGACACTGCACAACATGGGTACTCCTACCTGCGGGTAGGTGATACACACATACATATAAAATAAAAATAAATAAAATATTTTACATGACTGACATTGCTCCAGTCCATTGCTGCTGACACCAAGGTTGGCACTAGGTAGAAGGAGAAGAGCAGGCTTTTCTGAGTGACTTTTTAGGGTCATCTCTGCAGACTGTGTTCAGTGCAAAGGACGATTTGAATAAAGCACAGAGGGCAAGAGACTAAAGAACGTGCTTCTTCCTCAAACTCATGCTCATCTGGCTCTGTGTCAGCTTCTCTACCAAGGCTCCACCTGGAATAGTTGTTAGCAGCTTCTGAAGAAAGCACCAAGTCACAGTGAGCTCTGTCCCACAAAAGGGCTGCAGACAAGGAACCTTGTCTTTCTCTATTGGTAAAGGAAGTTGGCTTCAAGGGAAAAGGTGGAACAACAGGGCTGGGAAGATAGGTCAGTGGGCTTGTTTACCACACGTGAGGACCAGAGTTTGGATCCCCAAGACCCATGGGAAATGCTGGGTGGGTGTGATGGCCCACCTGTAATTCCAGCCTCAAAAGGCAGGGTCTCCAGATGCCCAGAGCAAATTGCTAAGGAGACTAGCCATATTGGTGAGCTCTGGGTTTGACTGGGAGACCCTGCCTTAAGGAATAAGATGAACGAGCAATTGAGGATGATTTCTGACATCAGTCACAACCTTGGGCCTTTATATGCACATGCACACATGTGCACCTGCGCCCATACATATGTAGCCACATACATGCAAACATCCATAACACACACACACACACACACACACACACATACACACACACACAAAGTAAAACAACAAAGGAATAAAAATTTTGTAGTACTCTAACTTCCTTGATTTCTTTTATACCTTCTCATAAAATTTATGTATAAAATAATGTCTCCAATATAAATGTTGATAAAGATACCAAGCCACTGTGGGAAGATGCCAGTTTGAGATGTTTTGCCACAGTGTTGAATGCTGCAGTCTTCTCTCTCTCTCTCTCTCTCTCTCTCTCTCTCTCTCTCTCTCAGCTCCCCTTTGTGTACCTTTAGAAAACCATGAGATCATGTGGATATTGGGATTAAAAACTATAACTTTGTCGTCTTTGAGAACAAAAGTTGAAAATATATTTTGTTTCAATCTATAATCGATTTGCTTACCCACAGTCCCTCTTGGAGCATTTATATTGATAATTTAAAGTAACTCTTGACAGGGTGTGGTGGCACATATCTGTAACATTTGGGAGGTGGGGCAGGCAGAGGAGGAGTTTGAGGATAGCCTGACCTACATGAGATTCTGTTTGAAGAATCAGTAGGTCTATATGCACGGAGCAGTGGAGGGAGGTGAAGAAAGGAGAGGAGATCTGTATACCATCAAACTATATTGTATGAGAATCACAAATTTCAGTGAAAAATAAAATTAAAAATAAGTAAATATTACTCTTGCTTTAACTTGAAATAAAGTACTATGAAATAATGATGCTTCAATCTGTTTGTAATATTTTATTACTATTACTAGAGAAAAGCAAGCTTATTGAACATACTGCAAGGAAGGCAGCCGGGAAGGGCAGTAACAAAAGACACACCTGCTTGCAAAGTTCTTGTGTGAATGCAGAGCTCTTTGCCAGTATTTGAAAGGTGTGGAGACACACCCAGCTAGCAGAGAAGCTCTTCCATTTGTTCAAGTTCCCTTGTCTGCCCTGATTGTGGTGCTTTGGGAGCTAGAAGTGATAGTGCATATCAGGAGAGAAGGTATGTCAGAGTGACACTGACAGCTTGTCTGGAAGACAAGTAACAATCAAACCCCTGTCGCATTATGGAAGTTGGGTGGGGAGAGTACTAAGATGGAGGTGGGGGGAAGTCTGAGTATAATCAAAATACATTGCAGGAAATTCTCAAATCAGTAAAATGATAAAAAAGATAAGTAAAGTCAGAAAATATGAATGGCTGCGCATATGGCTAGCTGAATCTAGTTCTCAGCATTCAGAAGTCTTTCAAAACCCATTTTTGATTGGTAATTGAATAAATGAATTACTATGAATCACATAAAGAGTGTTTCACAAAGTTTCTGCACCCAAGGAGTTTAAGATTTTGCCCTCTATGCTTTTCATGGAATGTACTAGTGTTTAACTCAACTGAATATTGCATATGAGTCCAAGAAATATGTCTTAACATGGATCTTTCAATATGCTTTAACCATTCCTCATACTTGTGATTTATGAGTTAATTTGAAAATCTGGAGTCAACCGCCATATTTAATTTTATTAAAGTTTTTGAAGCAGTGTTATCTCATGTGTTCTATTTGTTTCTTCCTTCATGCATCAGAAGAACAGGTTCCAAACTGGCTTGTCAGTAACAGGAGTTTCATAAATATATCTTTGCAGAGATGGAAATATCATTGAGATGAGGAAGCTCTGAACATCTTTACAATTGTTGTAGATATGGTGGTGAAGGGCGGAGATGGCCTTCCCTCACCCTTTCCTTCAATGCAAGAGACAGGCTGATGGTTCCCTCTTCACTGAAGCATGATTCTGGTTTTGAGCCAGGAGGGTGGAGAGAGATGTGGAGAGAAGAAATCAGGCACAGAGAGTTCCGAGTGAGAATAATTCTTTGTCTGCTGAGAGACAAAAAAATCAAATGTTTCCCTCATTGCCTCCCATACTCGGTATGAAAAACAAAACCCTTCACAGGTTCATCTCACTTCTGATTCTGTCCTATGCTTTTCAAGGTCTGAACTGATTGCTCAGATTCTACTTTCAGTAACTGTGATTTTAGGATGATGCTGATGATGGCTGTGATGATGATGAAAGAAGCAATACCTGCGGTACACATGAAACACCTAGATGTTGGAAAATGTGAGGTGTTATGATGTAGAAGACTGGCACACAAGCTCAGAAATGGAAAGAGCACCCTAAATCAATGCTTTTCCTCTACTTTTGAATCTCCTCTGTAGTAAGGAAAACAAAACATTGTTGTTTGTTTGTCATCTCCAATGAGGCAGAAATTAATGCCATGAAATAGAAAACTGTAGTGTCCCAAAGTTATTTGCCTTGAGCTAAAGTTTACATTTAAATTGCTTTATTATAATTTTTCTTTTCTTAATAGACGCACATAAATCGAGCCCTATTTTATGTTTCCTTTAACAGTATTACAGTTTCTGCTTTGGATCTTTTGGTCTTTTATCCCATTTTTTTCTTCTTGGAAGCTATAAAAACATGTGAAAAACATAGCAAGCCTTTAAATATTTGAGAAGAGTTGTAGTGTTTTATTTATTTCAGCTATTCTGTAGTGAAGGCCTTGAGACATTGTTGTTCAACTAAAGTCAGTAAGTTCCTTATGATCAGGGGACCTGTGACAGTGAATCGTCATTGGCTGACTGCATTTGGAATCACAAACCCCCAGAAGTCTCTTTAAGCCCTGTCCTGATGCCCCTTTGTCTTTGTTCTGCTTTTCTATCTCTCCCAAGGTCTGTTCTGCTCATTCCCGTTTCACTCTTGCTTTGGGCTTTTCACCTTTCTCTTTCATACTTTTCATTTTTGTTGGTACGGATCCTTGAAAACCTTCTCATTAATTAAAATATTTTATTTCTTCTCCTTTTTTCATGGTTATGAGTGTATTGCCTGCATGTGTCTAAGTGCACCTGTGTCACGCGATGCCTGGGGAGGTAAGAAGAGGGCATTGGATCTCCTGGAACGGAGTTACAGGAAGCACTATGTCGGTGCTGGGAACTGAACCTGGGTTCTCTGGAAGAGCAGCCAGTGCTCTTAACTGCTGAAGCACCTCTCCGGCCCCAGGATCTATGGCTATCTTATAATCCAGGCTAGACAGGCAGTGATAATCTATTTGACAGAGAAACGTTTAGATTAGGCTGTTAGGTGATCTACATTTTCATAACAAGTAAATATCTGTGATTCTCCCTTAGCCCCTTTCCCTGGCTCTCCACCCGATCCAATCTTGGTGTTCAAACATCTGCTCATACTCACCAAGACCATGGATGTCAAATAAAAATATCATCTCTTAGGCCAGCCTGGTCTACAGAGTGAGTTCCAGGAGAGCTGGGGCTACAGAGAGACCCCGTCTTGAAAAGACCAAAAAAAATCATCTCTTATATAAATGTGTTTTATATTTCAGAAAATAAACAAATATAGGAATAATATGATTGCTGTGTGTTTGAAGAAAACCAACAGATGGAAATGGATGGGGACTAAGTTGAGAAGCATCTATTTTACATAAGCCAATCAGGAAAAGAATTTTTGATAAAATAAAGTTCAATTATTTTTTTGTTAATAATTAATAGTGTTGAATACTATTTACATTTTATTATGTTTAGTTTACCAACATTAAATTTATATGGAGAAGACCTGGAATATAACTATAATTTGGTCACAGACTCACTGTAATTTAACATCTCAAAACCTCCTCAAAAAATGAGGAGGTAGAAATATATTGCCTCTTGTAGTAAATGTTCTTATGAAAAGTCTATGAAACAGCATCCATCTAATACAACCTACATAATTACATTATGGACTTTGAGTTTATATTTTAATATGCTTCAATCACGAAAGCTGGATATTTTATAATAGTCCAAGTTCTTTATAAAGGAGTCCAATTACAGCTTGATAAATTTATCCTAAAGTACGGGCGAGGCCATGGGTCTCGATGTTTAGTAAACTAATTTTCTCCTGTTAGAACACATTAATGAAGAACCGTGAATGAAGGTTGTCCTTCCTGGTTTCTTACATGATTATGAGTTGAAATAGGTTACTCAATGGGATATGATAAATCCAAATTTCCATGAAAATAGTATTGTTTTCTTAATATGGTGTTAGCTGATGTATAAAATGCTTACATCCGCCCAGGTTCTATCTGTAAATCAATCAAATGGAGTTGTTGGGGACACAAACTTCCTGCTGGTAAGGATAAAGAAGAGCCAGAACATGCAACATGGGGAATGAATAAGAAAAAGAGTAGAGGGTTGGGGAAGGAGAAATTGTCTGTGTGTGGCTCCCAGAGGTAAAATAAAACTAGCAGGTAGAATTTGTGAAGAATAGATTTTTTCAAGAAAGGCCTTTCCTGAAACTGAGATGGGCTGTTCCTGAAGCCAAGCTGTTTTATAAAGAAGAGAGCTATAAATATAAAGGGTTTCTTGAGCAAAGATTATGCTAATGATGGATATTATAAGAGCAGTTTCTCTAAAGTCTCTTAATTTAATTCTAATGATCTAAGGAATATTGCTCCCATACCAATTCAGTCTATGGATTTCCAACTAATGATAATTCTGGTTTGAGCTGGGTGAAAACTTACACTGGTCAGTCTTGAGTTATAATTTATATAATGAGAATTTGAGAGTCTTATGTTCAAAGGTGTGTGCTAATATGACCATCCCAAGAAGGTAGTCACCTTTATCAAGTGTATAGTTATGGCACACAAGTTGTCAAATGGCCTAGCGGTTAAGAGAGTCAACCGCTCTTACAGAGGACCCAGGTTCAATCCCCAGCGCCCACATGGCAGCCGAGAACCGTCTGAAACTCCAATTCCAGGAGAACTCCAGTTCCAGGGGAATCCGACACCCTCTTCTGACCTCCGCGACATTGCACGACACGGGTGCACAAACTTACTTGCATGCAGACAGTACATTCATACACATACAGAAATAAATAAAATAAAAAAAAAAGATACAAAGAATTCATAAGAAGGAGAAAACCAGAAATTTCTCATTAGGATTTTTCCAAGTGAATTTTGAACCACTTCCATTATGATTTTTTTTGTATATGGTTACGTTCTTCTCTTTTAATATTATATATCATTTGCAGTATTTAGAATTTGCTTTCCAAAATGACAGTGAGAAATAGCTTTATCTGTTGATCTATGTTCAAGGGTGTTTTGTTTTATACATAAAAACCATTCCTATTTTGTTTCCTGCTTTCTTACTCACATGATATCAAATGAACTGCTTATGAGATGATACAACACTGGGTAAATTCATCCCTCTCTCCTGTAAAATATTCATCCTATTCCACTTCAGCTCAGTTAAAAATTAAGATCAATAACAGTTCTTTCTCTGGCAATTCATTGTCCACCCAAACTTCATTCATACCTAAGTAAGATGGTCTTCTTTGAATGAAACCGTTTTATTTACTGTTATTAGGTTACCAAGTTATTTAACAAGAGCTTGGTTGCCTCATCTGAGGTTGAATTGATAATACTTGCAAAAGGAACTAATCTTCCCTGGGTGAATTGTGTGTGTGGGGGCAGGGGAGGGGGGACCTGCTTATTTAATTCTTTGGAAACCTGAGAGATGTTACTTATTATTTTCTCCATTTTATCATCAAATTCTTTTTTCTTTTTCATCTCCAGATGTGCCTCATCCAGATGTTCTTTAATGGAGGATCTCCTGAGAACACGATTAAGAAATCATTAGGTGGGTGCTGTAAATCCTAAGTTGAAATCCTTATTTCATGCACCTTGAACAACATAGTAGTACCTCAGAGCTCACTTTTCTCCACCTCAAAAAGGGCATTCCATTTTGGCTTTTTTTATAAGGCTGCTAGAAAAATAAAAAATAACACCAAAGAAAATGCTTGATAAGTGCAAAATTTCTATTTATATATTGCAGAAATGTGCTTCCGTCTGGTTGAGGAGCACTGCACCAGGGGTCCCTAGAATCTCTTGGGTTAAGTTGTCTTTTGTTGGTCTCTCTATTTTTTCTTCTCTACTCTCTACCCCTATGGGAAGCAGAAATTTATGCCTGCTCTACGTTGCCTGTGATTCAACTACTTAATGCCAGTTGGTTGCTTATGATATAACTTTGGAGGAGCCACTATGCATTTCTAGTTTGACTTGGTAAGATCAATCTATTTTTTTTTTTTTTGTCTTTTTGAGACAGGGTCTCCCTGTAGCCCCAGCTGTCCTGGAATTCACTCTGTACACCAGGCTGGCCTTGAACTCACAAAGATCCGCCTGCTTCTACCTCCCAAGTGCTAGGATTAAAGGCGTGCGCCACCAAGCTCAGCTTGGTAAGAACAATCTAAAAAAAAAAAAAAAAAAAACCAAAACAGTTTGGAGTACATGTCTCAGGTTTAAAAATATGAATTGTAACTGTACTTTGAGTCAGGGACACAATCCAACTTCTGCTCAGGCCACAATTTGTAAAAGAAATGTTTCTATCCAATTTTAAATATTCTAATACAATAAGCTGAATATTAATCACTTCCCTATGTAGTTCATCATATTGTCAGGTGAATCACTCCAAAGATACTCATTCAGTATAATGAGTTATTTCTCAATCTTCACAACTTTACGATTTAGATTTATTCATAATAGAGTTAGTAGGATAGAGTAATCACATTTCATAAAACTGAAAATATGTATAATGAAGTAAATGTTTTGTAAACTTTTAATAGTCACTTGGAGATTTCCCACCTGGTAGCTTTGCAAGTCTTGGGTTGTACAAGGTACTTCCTAGTAACACATTTCCAAATTTGTTGTAAATAACTCTCAGGGCCTTAGCTGACATCTGAGTCATTAGTTTCCAAATTAAATAGTTCTAAGAGGAGCCAAAGAATTAAAAGAAGACAATTAATGCTGGTCCAGCTAAGACTGTAAAACTGAATAATTTAATAAGTACATAAACAAATGGGATTTGGGAATAGGATAAAGTAGACTCCATATTAATTAAAATATTTCAACTTGCTGATTAAATATTTAATATTTAGGGTTTTAATTAAATATTTAGGGCTTTTTCCTTCTTCCTCTTTTAAAATCTGTCCACTCAAGAACCCTGAGAGAGAGGAGAGAGAGTGACAAGAAAAAGAAAAAAAATGTGATTGAGAAAAGAGAGATCTGTATAATTATGCACTATTTTCTACAAAAACAAGATTGCTAAGTTCTAAGTTCTTTTCAGATGGGACACACAGAGACCAAACACAAAGCCATCTGTCTAATTCAAGCAGATCAGGTAAGAGGAACAAAGCTTCCCAGGAGTTGAAAGTTGTCAGCAAGTACCGGTCCCCAAGATTTCCTTGTCAGGTACCTGCTTGTGGAGGGTGTGTCAACGGCTCTGCTGAAGGGAAGATTGTTGGTCATGAAGCACCAGCCCTGACACTTACCAGCAAGCAGAATCATGAACTTTAATTAGCTGTGATTTTTATGGGGTACCTTTGGAGTCAAAGAGACATGCATGCAATTAGTAAAAAAAAAAATACTGGAAGAGTTTTGAAATTCTTTCACAGATGACTTTACTAAATTTATGGATTTGTCTCTGAGTGAGTCTATTGATGTTGGTCTTGCTGAATTCTGCAATGGATTATATTAACAAGTGATCAGCTTCCCTTTTTCCCTTAGCATTTTCTTTTCTTCTAATATCCAAGCCATTCTGATATGTTTTCTTTGGACTTCTCCAGTGTTGATTGGACAATGAGGAACAGTAACTTTGTTTTAATACTCTGCATTTTATTCCTGTGTTGCTGCCATGTCATCATTTTTCCCTCCATGACCACACGTGTCCTTACTCATCCCCTTGGGTCCCTTTGTTGTGCACTTTTCCATTATTTTCTCTTAGTTGTAGTTCTTTCTGCTTCTCCTTGGGGAGGAACAATTCTGAGCCCAGCAGAAATTCTCTCCTTCCTTTATGGGTCTATTCCTCGGATTGAAATATCATTCAATGACAATAAATGGTACTAAATCTTGAATTTAATAAGGCAAACCTAAGCATAAGAAAAATTCTTCCTACTACAATGTATTAGAGTTTAACTTTAATTGTAAAGTTGTTGCTGTATGTCTATGTTCCTTGAGGTCTGAGTTTCATGTCTTCTGTTTTAAACAGTACAGGACCTAGTTTGATGGAAACATAAGGGAGTCCAATTCTATATCCTGAAAAGTGCTGTATACAGGACCTTCCAGGTGTCCCATGTTCTAACCAACACCCATCATGATACACCATCACTTAACACCCAAGGATGGCCATTATATAGAAATCTGGAATTCCATTTACCTAATTAAGACCAGGAAAAAGTATAGTGGAGGGGATGAATATGAGGATCAATATGAGGAAAGGATGAAGGGAAGCAGAAAGAGAGGGAGGTAAGAAAGAGCGAGAGGAGAGAGAGTCTGTAAAAACCAGAAGAATACACTCCATATCAACCATTAAATAATAAAGAGAAATTAGGACTATTGATATCATTATAATTTTCCCTAATGCTGATTTTTTAAAGAATAAATTTAAAGTAATGACAGATTTTAGTAAATAGCAGAAGCACAAGTTTTTTCATTTAAAATAAAAATTATCTTTTTAAAACTCTAAAATCTATGTGGAATATAAACATAGACGGGCAATGTGGCCATAACTTTGAATAACACTGTTTTCTTTTGGTGCTTTTGATTTTAAAAATTCTTTATTTTTTATTTGATAAAAATGTTACTACTTATCAACATTTGTACCTTTGCATGCCTTACCCATGAGTCACTTTTTTTTTTAAAAAAAAGAGTATTTTATTTTTTATTATTTATGTGTATGTGTGACTACGTGAGTGAATACCACATGGGGGCAGGCACCTGTGGAGATAGCCTGGAGCTGGAGTTAAAGGAGATTGTGGGTTCTGGGAACTGAACTGTGGACTTCTGGAAGAGCAGGAAGTGCTCTTAAGTACTGAGCCATCTCTCTATCCACATCATTTTGAATGTATCACATCCTTGAATCTATATAGGAGTACAGAGAAGCCTGTCATGACTGTGCACACTTGTAATCCTTGCTGTAGGGGGGCTGAAGTAGAAGGATTGAGAATTCTAGGGAGCCTTGGTTACATACCGAGAACCTGTTTCAAAGCAGACCAAATCAAACTGCTAAAATCCAAAACAGAACAAAATATAGACAACAACAACCTAAAATGAAGTAAATGAGTATTGATAACGTCAATCAGAATTTTGTTAGCTACAATCTATTATTTGAATATCCCTGGAGGACATGACACCACCCATAGATCCCATCCTTCAACTTAGTAATAAAGAGGCTCGCTCAAGGGAGCTTGGCCCCTTGGCACAGCTCTCAATGCTGGGAGAACACAGAAGGTGCTCCAGGGCTGTTCTGTGCATAGTCCTGTCCTAGTAGACATATGCTAATTGCTATATCTCAGGTTTATGAAAATGTTGGCATAAGATGAAAGATAAAATTTGACATGATATATGTTACGGATTAATTTCCTTGATCTTGACATTAAAAAATTGACAAAAAGGAATGAGAGCATAAAACATGCCAAAATAATGAATAAAAAAAAATAATAATGAATAAATCATTAACTTGAACCTAAGCTCCCGCCTGGATTTCTCTCATAGATTCTGGTGGCCAAAGCAAGCCCTTATAATTTATGTTATGGGAATAATTAACACTCAGAGTGGAAAATCATGTATTTCTCTATGTAATATAGTATTTTCTGAGGTATAAGAAAAAAACATTGGTCCTCTGGGAATTTTTCTTCTCCTGTAGATTGTTTCTGAAACAGTTAAATTGTGTGAGCTCATGTTTTCTCTACTGAAACAGAGAAATTCCTAGAAAAGGAGTATCCTGCCCCACTTTGGGAGCTTTTCACAGAACTGTAACAACCCATGCTACCTGTTGCTGTTTGCTGATGAGAACTTTAATACGGACAGGAGTGATTAGGTGTTATAGTTTTATTGATAGCAGTAATGATAAAAAATTAAGAATAACAGTGGTTTCTAATACGAGTTAAGTTTTATCTAAGACATGATTTCCTTATGTTGGAAGCTGGCACTAGTATTTCTAAAATGGCAGGGGGCTTTTGAACTATGAAGAGGCACAGAGAGAATGAAACAGGAGGGGTGAAGTGAGGCCCATGTCTGGAATTCATACCAGTCCAGAGAAGCTGAACACACTCTTTGAATTCCAGTCTCTCTCTCTCTCTCTCTCTCTCTCTCTCTCTCTCTCTCTCTCTCTCTCCATTTAAAAACAACCCAGACATGATACTGATTTCCAAACTGACCAAGGGTCAAAATTTAAGTTGTAACTTTTGTTTCCTTAGGATTTCAGGTAAGATGCTAATAAAGTGATAGTTAATAAAGTAAGGGAAGATGCTGGAAATTTACTATTTCATATAGCATACAGATTTCGGAGAAATTATTGAGTTATAAATGGTTTTCAGCTTTCTTATTTAAAGAGGCTATAGTAGAATCCACACAAGAATCCATTACAGGGACAGGGAAGATGTTCAGTGGTTAAGAGCACTGGATGTTCTTGGGGAGGACCTAGATTTGATTCCCAGAAGCCATATGAAAGCTACGATATCCATAATTCCAGTTCCAGGGGCATCTGATGCCCTCTTCTGATGTCTATGGGCACACACATACATGTAGGCAATGTACTTATACACATAAAATAAAAATAACAAATAAAATATCTTTAAAAGAATCCATTTACAGAGTCTTGTGATAGCAGTACACTAAATTATTATTTAATTTTCATATTACATACTTTGTGTTATTGTATCAAATATTTTGCCAGGCTACTTAGGAATTCTCAAAGGAACAACTCAGTTGTGTAAACTAGAAGAAATGGTGTTAGAGAAACCAGCAGTTTTCTTTTTCTTTTTAATTTTTTTTAAATTTTATTTATTTTTGTATGTGTATGAGTGTACTGTTTGCTTGTAGGTTTGTGCACCCTTGTCGTGCAATGCCGCGGAGGTCAGAAGAGGGTGTTGGATTCCCCTGGAACTGGAGTTATCCTGGAATTGGAGTTACAGACGGTTCTTAGCCACCATGTGGGTGCTGGAGATCGAACCCGGGTCCTCTGCAAGAGCAGTCGGTGCTCTTAACCGCTAGGCCATCTCTCCAGCACTTTTTCCTTTATTTTTTTTTAAAGGCGTGTGCCACCACACATGGCTTAAAGATGGTTATTAGCAGCCATGTGGGCACTGGGAATTGAACCCAGGTCTTCTGCAAGAGCAGGCGGCACTCCTAACCGCTGAGCCATCTCTCCAGCCGGTTTTTTTTTTTCTAAAAGCATTTTCTCTCCATAGCTTTACATAAGTTAGCTTGTGTCTTTGTAATTGTAAGCTAACTTATTCCTTTGTAATACTGGTGACCACTTCCTTTTTTGCCAAGGCCACATTCTTTTTTAGTGCAAAAAGCCACTTCAATTATTATACAGGGATTGGAATTAAGAGAATAAATTTTCAGATAGCTCATCCTGATTTTAAATATTATAGATCTGTTTTTAATCTTAGTTTTCCTCAAATATCAATCATCAAGCTCCGGCAATGGCTCAGTGGTTAAGAACACTGCCTGCTTTTACGGAGGACCCAGCGCTCACAGGGTGGGTAACAACAACCTGTTCCAGGGAATCAGACCTTCTCTTCTGGCATCTGAGGGCACTGTATGCATGTGATGCACTTACATACAGGCAAAACACCTATAAAATTTTAAAAAGTTATAAGATTTAAAATTTAAAAAGTTAAAGATCAATCACCTAGTGTCACGAAGCTGTCCATTAGCCTATTCTAAAACCAGGAAAGATTAGGGAAGACTGGGAAACAGTCACGAGACCTCTGAATAAACTCTGGATTTCACTTTAGTGATGTATTACTCTAGAGCTTAAGTCAGAATATGGGAAAACAATATCTCTGTCCTTCTCAAAGACGATCTGCCCTTTTCCCATCATCAGAGAGATGAAAGGGTGTGTAAAGACTCTGGTTTTAAAAGCCAGATTTCCAAGGTACTTTTATCTTCATTCATAAAAATATACCAAAGACTTAATACTGTTGACTCACTTTCCTTGTCTTTAACACAATAAATCTATGGAATGAAAACCATGAATTTTCTCTATTGTATGGCTAGAAAATGTCAGGTACAAAAGTGATGCAAGTTTTGTTTGTTTTTATTTTTAAGATCTGAGGTTCAAACAATGTGCAGGCAGAGTCCTTGGAACTCTCAGCGGCCCTCAAAGGCAGTTCCTCAATGAGCTTCCGGCTTGATTTTTTAAAGTTACCAAATCTCAAAAATGCTCATCTGCAGGCTGATGGGCTGAAATATGAGTACAGTACAGAACCTTAAAATATTTTAAATTTAGGGATAGATAAAAAACAAAATGAGTTATTTTTATTAAATGCTATTAAGAATTGCTGAAAGAGTTTCCATGAACTGAATATGTATCCACACACTCATGAATAAAAGTATTTGAATAGGCAAAACACACAGCAAAAACCCATGTTGTTGTTCCCTGTAGGAAGACCCTCTCTCTAGTGAGCTTCCTAGAGTCAGGAGCGTCTGGCACAGTCTCATGAAGACTATCACATCTCTCCACACATGCACACTCACACTCAACTTTTCACACTTTCACCTTCCAGATCTCTGTAGATTATCCACAGTTGCTAATATTAGTGACTCTTAAACCCATCCTGGTATAAGCAAGAACATGAGGTTCATCTCTGTGGAAAATTATCCATTTCATCCATGATATATTCCAGAAAAAATGTACACACATGAGTATTTATGTACACCTATATTCCATATGCACATACATGATTATATTACATATGATACACATGAAATGGCTATGTTATGTGGCTATATTAATTTATGCCAATAAATATAATGTGATATGACTATATCCTAAGAAATAATTTCTGCCCATTACTAAATAGTAATCTTGTTAAATATAATTAAGCCTCAAGTTCTTTTTTTAATACTTCTTTACGTCTTGTTTGGGCTTCTAATGAGTTAAAAAAAATAATTATATCTAGATGAAAATGATTACCAATTATAGAGCTTAATTTAGGAGTTTAGAAAGTTTGCTTGCTGGTTGGTTTTTGGAGATTTTGAAAAAGACTTCCAGCTTTGTGCCAAGCACAGTGATCTTGTCTTCCTTTGGGTGCCTCTGAGGGTCTAGCTAAGGAATTAGCAGCAAACGTTGAGTGCACTCTTGTGAGGAGGAACAGGTTTGAATACTGAATGAGGTCTCATGGAATTTTGTTTTCCATCCTTGATTTCCTGCGAATTCACCTGACTGCAGTAGCTTTAACTGCCTGAATGAAGCTTCCATCTCTAATAGTGTGACAGATACCTTGGTACCTATGATTACCTGGTCTGAGGTTTAGGGCTTGTTCCTTTGTGCAAAGCCAGGTCTTGAGGCCCAGCAATTTTATTGTGTTTGTTAGCTACTTACATGTTTTTGCTGGGTTCCAGCTACAGGCCAGGTACTGAACACACTGAGAACAAAGCAGACCCAGCCCCTGCCCTTGTGTAGCTCAATAACTCCTTATGAAGCAAATACAGTAAGGCTTGTCAAGGACACAGATGGTGTGTTAGGTGAGTAATGAGAGAAAATCACAAAGTGAATTCTCAAAGAGGAAAGAAATGAGTCAGAAATGGGATTCTAATCTGGGCAAATATAAGAATTTTCATTCGTATAATAGTGTGGATATCACCACAAAATTGCATCTGTGCTGAAGAAGCTGAGCTAGCAAACACTTGATCATGTTAATCAGCTCATCTGAAGTTGTCTGTGTCTAATCTAGCTTGAGTTGACTCACCTCCCACAGGTGTGCCTGGGGCTTCTGCAGCTTCTTGGAAACTAATATCTCCTTCCTTTGGACAAGTCATTACTCAAAGACATGGCTAGTAAATCTGATGAGTGAACTATGTGTCTCTGATAGGGCATTAGAGAGTTGTTTAAAGATTAGTGGTTTGGAAATCTTGTTTTATGTTTTAAAACTTACTGCCAGGGACCTACAGATATGACTTGGCTGGTAAAGTGTTATGCAAACTTGAGGACTTGAGTTTGGATTTCCAACCCCATGTTGAAAAAGAAAAGTTGATGCACTGGTGACATAGTGCTATAATCCCAGCCCTGGGTAGGTGGAAGCAGATGGATCCCTTGAAGGTTGCTTCTCAGCTAACCTAAGAAAATAAGGTGGAGCATGATTATATTTTTACTCAGTTTGTATGAACTACTTAAGCTACCTAGCTATCATGGGGGAAAGATTAGTTCCTACCCAAGTAAACCTAGAAATTTATTAATGAAATACTAGGGCATTAGAAACTAGCTTAAATAGAAAAAGTATTCTACTATCCATTTGTTTTACTGATTTTCTTTTTATCATTTTTATTGATTCTTTGAGAATTTCATATATATATGTATAAAATATGTATTCTGATCACTTTTGGACCCCCTTTCTAATCTCCAACCCAACCATACTACCCCCATTTTGTGCCTCTATTTTCTTTTTTTTTAAGGTCTATCGAGTCTAACTTGTGTTTCCTAAGTGTTCTTGAGCATGAGTCTAGCCTTTGGAGTCTGGTCAACCAACCAGGTTTCATACTCCTATAAGGGAAATTGACTCTCTCTTTCTCCTGATGGCTGTCAATTTATTGCCAATAGACAGATCCTCAGTTAGGTCTGGGGCTTCTTGCCCACTGCCACCATCCTAGGTGGGTTTTGTCTGCCTAGGGCTTGCACAAGTCTTGTGCATGTTATCTCAAGCAGAGTGGGTTCATATGTGCAAGCACCCTGTGGTGACCAGGCAACACAGTTTCCTTGCACTCATTTACCATGTCCAACCTTTTATGATTTTTCTGCAATGATTCCTGAGATTTTGGCAAGGGTTTGACATAGGTGTCTGTGGTGGTTTGGATGACTGTCCCCCATAGGCTCTAGGTATTCAGACATTTGTCTCCAGTTGGTGGCGCTGTTTTTGGAGGTCTTGGAGGGTGTGGCCGTACTAGAGGAAGTGCATTGCTGGGGGCAGGCTTAGTGAGTTTAAGAAGCCTCATGGTATACAGTTGTCCTCTCTGCTTCCTGTGCTCTTTGCAAGATGTGACCTTCGGTTTGCTGCTTCAGATCCAGCTGCCACGCCTCCCACCACAATGGACTACTTCCCTGGAACCGCCAATTGTAAGCTCAAATAAACTCTTCCTTTTATAAGTTCCTTGGTCTGGTGTTTTATCACAGCAACAGAAAACTGACTAATACAGTGTCCCATTAAGAGCTGATCACTCTGCAGTCTCTTATTCTCTGAATGTTGACTAGCCATGAACTCTGTGTTAATTACCATTTGCTGCAAGAAGAAGATTCTCTGGTGAGACTTGAGAGATGCAATAACCTATAAGTATAGCATTAAGTCGTTGGGAGTCAGCTTAATACTGTGTCTATTAGCAGAATTATAGTAGCAGGTTATCCCCTAAATCCTGTGACATGTTTAGCTACAAGTTCTTGAACCTGATAACAGTGCCAGATGTAGGCTCCATCTTGTTAATCTGGGTTTAATTTAAATGATAAACGTTTGGTTACTTTCATAACATTCATGCTACTATTGTGACAGTTGGCATATCTTGCCAGGCCAATCATTATTGTAGTTTTCTGTGTTCACAGCTGGGTAAGGTGGATGATTGTTTTTCTCTTCTGTAGCATGCATAGCCCCTTCTAGTACTATGAAAGCTAGTCAGTAAGAGATGGAGCTTTGAGGTCAGCACCAAATTCTACCAATACTATAAAAGACTCCTACAATGAGAACTCCCTGGAGGTAACCTGGGACACAGATCTTAAAAGAACTATCATAGATATACTCAAAGAATTCAAAGAAGTCAAGTAATATAATGAACGCTCAGACAAACGAATCAAAGAACTAGAGGGAGAGAATGACACACACTGGAAGAAAGTGGAAATACTGAAGAAATCTGAGGCTGAAATGAAAAAGGAAATCAAATACACATCCAGTCAACAGGAAAGGATGGGAGAAAGCCTCAGTGACAGAATGGATGAATCAGAAAATAGAATATCAAGACTGGAAGATAACATGGAAGAACTGGAATGCTCAAGAAAAGATTATGAAAAAAAAATTAAAAACACAAGAGTGGAATAATCAGGAAATGTGGGACATCATGAAAAGACCAAACTTCCACATCATAGGTATAGAGGAAGGAGAAGAATCCTAGGATAATGGTATTGACCAGATCTTCAACAGAATTATAGAAAAAAATTCCCCCAGGTTGGAAAAAAGATATACCCATACAAATACAAGAAGCACATAGAACACCAAATAGACAAGACCAGAAAAAAATGTCCCATGCCTATCATAGTAAAAATGCTAGATACTCAAAACAAAGACAGAATACAAAAAGCCTTTAGAGAAAAACAACACGCTACATATAATGGAAAACTCATCAGAATTACAGCCAACTTTTCAATGTAAATGATGAAAGCCAGAAGAGCCTGGTCCAAAGTATTCCCAGTACTAAATGACTATAGATGCCAAGCCAGGTTACTTTACCCAGCAAAAATGTCAATTATAGTCGAAGGAGAAAGAAAAATCTTCCATGACATGAACAAGATGAAAGAATACATGTCCAGAAAACCAATCCTTCAGAAAATACTTGACACAATTCAAAGGGCAGAGGAAAGGAGCAACTATCCCCAAGTGACAAGATAATAATTAATGAAGATATTATTGCAGAAATACAAACCTGTTTACAAAAATGTTAACAGAAAATAAATTGAAGGGGAGTAATACATCTCTCAATAATGACCTTAAATATTAATGGTCTGAATTCCCCAAATAAGAGACACAGACTAGGAGAATAGATTAAGCAATTGAATCCAACATTTTATTGTATACAAGAAGCCCATCTCAAGGACAGGCACCACTTTAAGGTAAAAGGATAGAAAAAAATATTCCAAGCAAATGGTACCAAAAAGCAAGCAGGAGTTGCTATTCAACTATCAGACAAAATAGACTTCAAATTAAAACCAATCAGAAGACATAAAGAGGGTCCACTACATTCTTATCACAGGAACAATTAACCATGAAGATTTCACAGTCATAAATATACACACGCCAAGCTCTGGTGCACCAAACTTCATAAGCACAATTCTGCAGGACTTCAAGGCACAGATTAATCCCAGCACACTAATAGTGGAGGACTTCATACCCCACTGAGCCCATTGGACAGGTCAACTGGACAAAGAATAAACAGAGAGACATCTGAACTGAACAGTATAATACACTAAATGGACCTAACAGACATCTACCAAATATTTTACCCAAATAGCAAAGAATATACTTTCTATTCTGTACCCCATGAAACAGCTCAAAAAATCAACCATATACTGGGACACAGAGCAAACCTTAGCAAATACAAAAAAATGAAATAATTTGATGCATCCTATCAGACCACAGTCCAATAAAGCTTAATATCAACACCAGATGAAACAAAACTGGATCAATTATAGTTGAATAAAGCTAAACCCCTACCTTTCACCCTGTACAAAAATCAACCACAATTAGATCAAAGACCTCAATGTGAAACTCAAAATTCTGAAATGATAGAAGAAAATGTTGGCAGTAATCTACAAGACATAGGCGGAAGAAAAGACTTTCTAAATCAGATAGCAGCTGCGCAGGAAATATGGTCAACAATTGACGTTGACACATGGGACCTTATTAAACTCTAAAGCTTCTATACAGTGAAAGAAACAAAGAGGTGAAGAGAAAACCCACAGAGTGGAAGGAAACCTTCATAAGTGATACACCTGACAGAGAACTAACATTCAGAGTATATAAATTACTCAAAAAACAAAGGAGCAAAAAACCAAATGATGCAATCAAAAGATGGAGTAAAAAGCTGAATAGAGACTTCACAAATGAAGTAAAGAGGGCTGAGAAACATCTCAAAAAGTGTTCAATGTCACTAATAATTAAAGAAATGCAAATTAAAACCACTTTAAGATTTCATCTTACCCTGATAAGACTGGCTATGGTCGAGAAAACAATGGATACCAAATGCTGGTATCTCGGAACCCCTATGGAAAGCAATGTAGAGAACACTTAAAAGACTTAAAATGAACCTACCTCCTGACCCAGTTATACCACTCCTGGATATATACCCACAAGAGTCATCCTATTGCAGAGATACATGTACAACCATATTTATTGCAGCTCTCTTTACAATAGAGAAGAGATGGAAGCAACCGAAATGTCCTTCAACTGATGAGTGGACAAAGAAAATGTGGGACACAATGGAATTTTATGCAGCGGTAAAGAAAGACGACATTGTGCTTTTAATATGCATTCCTCTCCACAACAGAAAGACTGCATCAGAAAATTGACTGAAATGGTGAATTGGGAAGGGTGGGAGGGGCAGGAGAGGGACACGGGTATATATTCGATTAATGTATATTTAATTGACGTGAGTTCAAGAAGTATCCAATTTTGCTCTGACTCTGCCTACAGGTTACATGGTGTTTTAGGACTTAGTAAAAGTAAATATGTGTATATTAAACAACATTGGTTTAAAGGTTCTGATAAAAATGGTAATGCACCTTAGTTAATTGGAAATATAAGTTGTTGTCGTCCACATTTGTTTTACTTAAAATCTGTATAATAATAACTTTGGGATTGGCACATACAAATGTTCTCTATAACTTTTCTGTTGCACAGTATAATCTTGTAGCATTCTCTTTTACCTGTAGGATGATTTAACTTAAGAACTTAAATTTGCTTCCTAAGTTAATGACATATAGTCACCCAAAATAGCTTGGGTGAATTTGATGAAATCTGTGTCTTGATTCCAGCCTATAGGCATGTGTACTACAAATGCCTTTTTGAGACTCATGGGTCAAAAAAACAAAAACCTAAAATAAAAAGGGGGGATACAGATATATGTGAAACATTTTTGTCAAAAATTTTGCAATTCAAATCTTAAAACTAACTATGGGAAAAGATTTGTATGTTCCCACAGGTCGAAACATCACCAACTTAATGGCTGAGAAAGAAAAGACACAGCTTTGCATTGTGTAGGATGTACCAGGAAGTGCCAGAAGAAAGGTTGGGCCATCTGAACATTGAAAGGAAGAAAAGCATCAGACTGCTACAGGCATCAAACCCCTCTGTGGATCCTACTTGTAACAACTATTTATAATGAGTCCTAATGAAACTTACCTTCTAGGTGCCACAAAGTTTTAATAGGAGAGATTTTCTTACCTCTCCTTCATAGAACAAGGAGGAATATGATGATGATGATGATGTCGTTCTCTAACTGTAAATTGGAGCCAACTGTCATAGAGGTAATCTCTTATAAAACTGGTAAAATGCCTTCTTTAACTGACTAATTGACATAGGAACCTGTGAAAAGGATTATTCTCTATTCAGAACCACATAAATGCTAAAGTCTCCTTAAGCTGTGCACTTAAGCAAGATATATAATACAGGAGCGCCTCTGATATCAGCAATGGATTATTCTACAAAGGAGATGTTGCCAAGGGATCCAAGCCCCCCCCCCCAAAAGGTAAAGGCTTCTTGCTTTAAACTGGGATACTGCAAGAAAGAGGCGTAGGCCTGCTGTGGAAGACCTGATGTAAGCATGGAAAAGATGTATTGAGACCACACTTTGCAAGTGTACAGTTGGTCTTGATATCAGAGAGTGTTAACAAAGGCCACTAAACCTAATAAAATTAAAGCAAATTACGTCTCTTGAGTCAAGCAGACATCTCCGTCAGCACCAGTTACACCTCACCTGACCGGATACTGTGCAGCCAGTGGCAGCCCATATGTCTGTATATCCCAAAATCTATTGGCTATTAGCTCTCTCCTTGGGGAATAACCCACGGCTGATGCCACAAGCTTACATCCTCTAATGGTTAGGAGATGTTATACAGCCACAGTAAGACCCTGTCACATTTTACAGGAAAAAAATGTAATTCCTGATTAACATATCATCAAATATCTTTGTCTATACCAAAGTAAGCCTTCCATAACAATAGTAATGTTTAAATACTCTATTATTCATCCAATTCTTGTGCTTCATTAGATGGGATGAAAGGTTATTCCGACAAACTGTCAGCCTGAAAAGAAACAGTCCAGAAATTGACCCGAGTCACAAAAACGACAGCTCCAGAGAAAGTAGGACTGTTTTGCTTCTCGTCCACCTGTGCCCCTTTTCTAAGCCTAGGGAACAACCTGCGGAAGAGGGGACGTGGTAGAATGTAAGGGCTATGATTGGGGTGAATGGTGAAACTACAGCAATATAGACTGGACATTTATTTGATCAACTTGATTGAACATACAAGCCCCCCAGCTAGATGGTGGGACCCTTGGGCTGTGTGGGTTTGGGCAGAACTGCTTGCAAATTGGTTTTACATGAAGGATGCTTGTACTCATAAATTATTACTTATTGTTAAAAAATGAAAAAAATAAAATATTTTTAAATATTAAAAAAAAGAAAGACGACATTATGAAGTTTGCAGGTAAATGGATGGAACTAGAAGCTGTTAGGCTAAGTGAAATTACACAGTCCCAGAAAACCAAACGATGTATGGCGTCCCTTATTTGTGGATTCTAGCACCAAATCTTTGTTTGTAAGGCAAACTGAGTAATTTTTTCCTTCTTCTTAAGTAAATATAATACCTGATGTTACTATAAAAAAGTACATGAAAACATACATCAACTTGGTATGTAATGCAAGAATGCCAAGAGAGAAAGATGCAGGACAGTTATGGCAGAATGCATGATCTGGGATGGGGTGGGGTGGGATGGAGGGGAGAGAAAGGGAAATATGCCTGAACTGAGTTGGAGAATGATGTATGAAATACACAAAGCATCAATAAAAAAAAAAAGAATGCCAAGTAGTATTTTTTTTACCTGCTTACAACTCTACTGTTAAAATGTGAACCACTAAGCATTTTTTGTAATTAACTTATAATTTATTTTCATATGTCATAATTTTGGTATATGTGTATGGTATAATATATATATATATATATATATATATATATATATATATCTCCATATTTTGGAGCAATACAAATTGGAGGGAACAAGAACAACATAAAAGACTGGTTTAAAGAACTGACCGAAGCAGTAAAATTCTGCCCAAAAGAGTTAACTTCTGCATTGAAAAAATTTAAAAATGACTGAGAAAAAGATGCAAGACATGTATGACAGAATGCATGAGCTCTGGTGAGGTGGGGAGCATTGAAGTTAGAATGGGTCTAAATTTGATTAAGAAATGTATGAAATGCACAAAACCAATAAAAAGGCAAAAGAAAATCATGAAGTTCACTGATAAATATATAGAAATGGAAGCAGTCATCGTAACAAATGTTGCCTGTTCTGCTCATAGATAGATGCTAGTTTTGAATATTAAGATGAGTATGTTTCAGCTGGAGAAGCTTTGCTAATTTTCTTATCCATTCCCAGATTACCTACATACTATGGACCACACTGTCTGTTGCTTCTGATATTACTTCTATGAGTTAGAATGACATTGTCTTTGTCTTCCTATCTGGTATTGGTATTATACAAGTAACACATTTCTGAAAAGTCTTACAAATTCTTTCTATGCTGAGCAACATTAAAAAATAAAATAAAGAATTCTTATAGTAGCAGGCGGCATAGGTCCATGATAGATACCTGCCTAGTGTGTCTGAGATGCTCCTGGGTTCTCCCCACAGCACTGCAAGATAATAACAACATGACCAACAAACATGGTCATGTTGGACTTGGTGGTGCAGACTTTTAATCCGAGAACTTGGGAGGAAGAAGCAAATGGATCTCTGTGAGACCAAGGCCAGCCTGTTCTACATAGTGAGTTCTAGGCCATTTGGGGCTACAGGAAGATCCTGTCTCAAAACCATGTAAAGTTGGAAAAATGAAACTAAAAAGAAACTATTTACATCAGAGGCCCACAGGATAACTCTTGCATTAGTTCAATTTGTACATTGACTAATTTGATTGAAATTATTTTACTTCAATGTAATAATGTAATAGTTTAGTGGAGTCACACAAAACTATGAAAATTGTATTCAGTTTTTAAAAATCCTCTTTTGATTTAGAAAAGTTTAAAAATTGCATAGAATAGTTGGACACACTCTGTAGCAAACATCTGCAAGCTCATCACATGGATTTCAGTTATAACATTCTGTTAAATGTACTTTGTACTTATCTATCACATGTCTATCTATATCCTACCTAACATTTTGTATGTATGTTGTATGTGTCAAAATATTTTCTCTAAATATTTTAATTTGCATCTGCTAAAAATATGAACACTTTTTTTATACCAAAATGCCTTAACACTTGAGAAAATAAGTCTTAATCATGTATATTATTTGAAGCATACTAAAAATTTCTAAATTGTCTTGAAATATCATTTCTAGTTATTTTGTGTGGACCCAGTATCCAAAACAATTTCATGTTGCACTTAGTTATATATCCTATATATCTTCTTGGCCTAGATTTGTCATTGATGTTTTTGGATCAATAGTATTTTTTCTGACCTTGACCTGCCCGAAGAACACCAATGGTAGTATTGTACAAAATACTTGTATTTATTTAATGATTATGTGGTTGTTAAATTCAGATATTTTGGCAATTATTATATGAGTGGCATGTCTTCTTCAGTGTCACATCAGAGACAAAGATGTCATGCTCTCTACTATTTGTTTTTGTCTTTTTCAGTGTTGAATAGAACCCAGGGCCTCATGCATACTAGTCAGGTGCTTTACAATTAAGCAACATAGTAAGCCTTGGTTTCCTGAGACAGTTCTGTTTTATCAGTTCAAGATACCTGATCTGTTAATTGTTGTTGTCATGTATAAAGTGCCTCAAATTTGGCCACTGGGAGTCATTGGGCCAGATTCCTGTGTTTCTGATGTTCCTCTGTTAAGCTTTTGAATATTTTAGTACTCTTTGACCCAAACATTGGTCCCAGGATTGTCCTGTCTCATTCCTAGAATCATCCAGTTTACTGAGAAACCATATTTCCTCTTACTAGAGAAGGAAATTATTTAGAAGATGAATTGCAAGTATGAGAAGTGTTCTTTGCTAGGGGTAATTATATGTTTCTTCTATGGGAGAAGATAAGGTATTAATACATATGATACTGTATGAAATGCTACATATTATAACATAAATGTATGTTTAGAACTGATGATCTACAAATCAGATCCATCTCCTTGGGACCCTTCCTCACTTTTCCTCATTTTGTAGTTCTATCTTCCTTCTGTGAGAGTATCAGAAATTATTCCTAATACAAATGTACTTACTTTTTTCCTAAAGAGATACAGAGGTTTGAGAAGCAATATGTAACTTTTGACAGGTGGAAGATTTCTAAGAAGTAAGATATATTAAGGAAATGAGATTTCATAATTCCTACTGACCTCTAGATTTTACTTTATTGCGTCTTAAGCTTCTGAAGTTATCAATAACAAGACTGCCCATTGGTCACATTTTCTCTGCCTCAGCCATTACTGCCATTTTGTGTCAGATGATGCCTGGTTGTTATGGGATGTCTAGTAAATTATATGACAACTGGCAGTATCAAAAAGGAAAAGAAAGGAAAAAGTCTCCAGACATTGCTCAAACTTACTAGGGGGCAAACTTACCTTTGGTTAATTACCACTGGTCTATCTAGACATCCAGCAAAGATTAATGATGATTTAAATACTTTCTAAATATGAATATCTAACTGCCCAATAAAGAAGAGGAATCATCATTAGAGTTTCTCATTTGATTCATTTAATAGTGGTTTTTTTCCCTAGGGTTTGTAGGATTATAGAACTTGTTATGGTGAGTTTGATCATTTTCCATGCAGTTTTCAAATACAATATATTGAAATAAAGTATAAAAAATGAAAATAGGCTGGAGAGATGGTCCAGCAGGTAAGAGCACTTTCTGATCTTGCAGAGGATCTGGATTCAATTCTCACCACCCATATGGCAGATAGTAAAAGTCTATAACTCTAGTTCCAGGGGAATTCGATGCCTTCTTCTGACTCCATGGGCATTGCAGGGTATGGGTGCATTTACATTCATGTAGGCAATACACTAATGCATATAAAATAAAATAATAAATAAAATTTAAAAATAACTGTAGATGATTAATATGCTCTGAAGGAATCATGTCCTCATCAGTTTAGATAAGAGAGGTATGCAGGGCTGATTTTTTTTTTTGCAAGGAAAATATGATTAATTTACTGATTTTATTTCTAGGGATTTGTCAGTTTAGCTAGTCATTAAAGTTTGAAAGCATCTAATATTTTTATTTTAATTTTTTATTTATTTATTTTTGTATGTGTATGAATGTACTGTCTGCATGCAGGTTTGTGCACCCGTGTCGTGCAATGCCGCAGAGGTCAGAAGAGGGTCTTGGATTCCCCTGGAACTGGAGTTCTCCTGGAATTGGAATTACAGACGGTTCTTAGCCACCATGTGGGTGCTGGGGATCGAACCTGGATCCTCTGCAAGAGCGTCGGTGCTCTTAACCGCTAGGCTATCTCTCCAGCCCCAGCATCTAATATTTTTATAGTCAGATATTTATTGTGCTGAAGTGAGGGATTGAGCACAGGGTTTCACAGATCACAGGCAAGCCTTTTATAACTGAGCTACATCCCTAACTCATGGTGGCACACACCTTTAATTCTAGCACTTGGGAGGCAGAGGCAGGTGGATCTTTGTGAGTTCAAGGCCAGCCTGGTCTACATAGCAAATTCAAGGATAGCCAGCACTACAGGAGACCCTGTCTCAAAAAGACAAAAATAAAATAAAATAAAAAATAAAAATAAAAAGTTTTGAGAGAAAAATTTCCCTAAGCTTCCGAGATTGGCATCAAAGTTGCAATGGCCCTGCCATAGTCTTCCCACAATGCTTAGTTGTATTTACTTTGTTATAGATTTCTGATATTTCAAAAGAGACTAAACTTGAAGAATGTAAATAAGTTATCCTTTATTATACAACTTATAAACACTTTACTATTCAAAATGCACCAATTACTTAATTGTATGACATACTGAGTAACATCATTGTTATCTGCAAACAACTGTGTCATTGTATTGTAGAATCCCTTAAAAAAAATTAAAAAACAAAAACAAAAAAAACACTTTACTATTGAATTTGGCTCTAGTTAGGGAAATATCCTTTCACAGTTCCTATGCCTATCAATCAGTTAATACGTTATGCCTGTTTTATAGGAAATTACCACTGTAACAGTTGGCTCTAGTTTACAGTTAGGGAGTGGTTTCATTACCATCATGTTTTTCTTTTTCCAAAAAAAAAATATATATATATATATATATATATATATTACTACAGGAAAGCTCTGACATCAGCAATGAATTATTCTGCCTAGGAGATGTTGGCTAGGGGATTCAAACCCGCTCCCCCCAAATTATAAAGGCCTTTTGCCTATAAGTGGGATACATGCAAGGAGAAAGGCAGTAAGTCCCTGTTGTCGAAGACCTGGTGTGAGCATGAAAAATGTTATGAGATGTCACTTGCTAGCGTACAACTGGCCTCTGAAAAGGCTAGAGAGCGGTACCAAAGGCCATAAAGCAATACAGCAAAATATTGGTCTCCCTGAGACAAGCAAGACTCCTCCGTCGATATCAGCTACACCTCAACCGCCTGGAGATACTGTACAACAGTGGCAGCCAAGTGTCTACATATATCCCAAGTCTATTTGGCTATTAGCTCTCTCTTTGGAGGAATAACTCACAGCTGATGCCACAAGTCCGTGTCCTCGGGCGGTTGGGCGATGTTGTGAGCCACAGTAAGAACTTGTCACCCTTTATAGAGAAACCACAGTTTGTGGATTAGCATGCCATCCAAGCATCTGTGTCTATGCTCACAGCTTAGCTTGACATAATAAGTGGTACTGCTTAAATGCCTGTACATCCAATAGCTTGTGCTTTGTTAATATGACTAAAAAGGGTATCACTGGGAAAGCTGTCAATCCATGAAAGGAAACAACCTGAACAGACTGGAGTCCAAAATGACAACTCCAAAGAAATTAGACTGTTTTCTTCTCACCCACTTGTGCCCCTTTCCCAAAGCCCAGGGAACAAACTGCGGAGGAGGAGGCGTGGTAGATTGTAAGGGCTGTGGAGAGATAGGGGTGAATCATGAGACTACAGGAATATAGTCTGGACTCCTGATTGATCAACATGTCTGTGCATACAAGCTTCTCCAACTGGTCTATGGGAACCTTGGGTTGTTCAAAATTCGGACATAGATACTTGCAAAATGCACTAATTACCTGATTGTATGACATAATGAGTGACGTCAATGCTATCTGCAAACAACTGTGTCATTGTATTGTAGAATCCCTTAAAAAATAAATTAATTAAAAAAAAGTTTCCTTCAAAAACCTTTGGTTAAATAATATATAAAAATGTTTTAATATAAGTAACTTGTTAAATTCTGCTTCAAGCTGGTGATATTACCATATAAAAATAATGTATACCTGATCATAAATTACTATAACTCCAATAAAGAAATTGAATTAAAAAAATAAATTATCCTGTAAAGGACAGACTCAGGAGAAACTCATAAAGGTCCTCTTTTCTCCAGACCTGGTCAAAGACACAGACTATTAACCTCAACTGCAGGAGGTCATACATGGGAGCTGAGATCTCTCCTAGGAACAATACATGAATAATAAGATGAGAAACCATAAAGTGAGTTCAAGAAACATTCATGAATAAATGCCTACGTGAAAAGTACCATGTGATGTTGAAGGAATGGTGATAAGCCTTGTTTCTAAAGATGAATGGTGTGTTTGCAGGTACTGGTGTTGTAATGTGCTGCAAATGAAATAACAGGATGTGAGTGGAGGAGAGATAGGATCTAAATCAGGGACATAGAATGATGACGGCTTCATGTAGAAATAGGGAGACAGTCACTGAAGCAACCGATTCAGCTGAACTTTGATAGATAAGTGATAAGAAAGGGCAAGTCAGCCAGTCTAGCCCAATCAGTGAGCTCCAGATTTAGAACACTGAGAAAGACACAAGACCTTGACCTTTGGCCTCCACATACATGCGCACATAGGTGTGTGCACACCCACCCAGACATGTGTGCATCTATATACATATATGAAAAGCCAAGGGCTAAAGAAACTCCTTGAACAAAGACTCAAATATATGAGCACAGAGGGAGGAATGGAACCTGGGTCCTCCATGACCTCATCTGAGAATATAAAAGGAGGGCTGTGGGACAGAATTCTGTCTGGTACCACATAACACAATGCTGTATCTTATACGTTGCTTTACTTAATAATAGAGAGGAGATATTTGAGTAGAGAAGGGGTCTAAATGTTAAAATTATGTTAATCAGTCTTTCACTGCTGTGACAAAAATGTTTGACGAAACAACTTCAAAAGAGGAAATGCTTATTTGGGTTCACCGTTTCAGAGGTGGCAGACCAATCTCTTGGTTCTGTTGCTAGGACTCGGTAAGGCAGCATCGCAGAGAAGGGGCACAAGAGAGAAAAACTCTCCCCTCATGGCAGCTAGGGAGTGGAGAAAAAAAGAGCCAAAGGACATAAGATACACCGTTTAAAAGCATGCTTCAGTGACCTTTGTCCTTTAACTGGGCCCCACCTCCTAGCTTTCACTTCTCGTCAGTGTCAGTAATGTCATCAAATTGTGAATCTGTCAATGAATCCATTGATGAGACTGGAACCATGATAATTCAAACATCTTTGAACAGTGCTACATTGGTCCAAACCTTGAACACTAGCTTTCTTTCTAATTTTTTTTTGGTCTTTTCGAGACAGTGTTTTCCTATAGCCCCAGCTGTCCTGGAACTCACTCTGTAAACCAGGCTGGCCTTGAACTCACAAAGATCTGTCTGCCTCTACCTCCTGAGTGCTAGGATTAAAGGTGTGTGCCACCACGCCCGGCTAGAGCACTAGCTTTCTTTCTTTCTTTCCTTTTTTTTTTTTTTTCAGCTGTCCTGGAACTCACCTTGTAGACCAGGCTGGCCTTGAACTCACAAAGATCCTCCTGTCTCTGCTTCCCAAGTGCTAGGATTAAAGGCATGCACCACCATGCCCGGCTTGAACACTAGCTTTCTAAGGGAATGCTTTGTATCTAAGCCATAACAAATACAGCTTTATAGTCTGAATTAGCAAACAACAACAGAACAAACAAAACAACACTTGGTAGAAGAGAGATGGGGCGCTAGTGCGTTGTCCTAGGCCAGCAACATTCAGCCCTGGGCTCCTGGCACGGTGATGGGCCCTGTCTGTATAATCCGAATTGTTTTTAGCCATAACCCACAACTCACTTGACATATGTATTAGTCAGGGTTCTCTAAAGAAACAGAATCAATAGAACGAATATATAGCTATATACAAATTTATTGATTTGCTCATGTGACAGAGCTCAGGGAGTCCAATAATAGCGGAGCTGCACTGGAGGGGCTGAGAATCCAGGGAACTGCTCAGTCCGCAAGGCTGGATGTCTCAGTAGTCCCAATCTGGTGCTGAAGGCCTGATGGATTCCAGGAGATCTGCTGGTCTCAGTACACACTGGGATCCGAAGGGCTGATCACAGCAGCAAGACAAACTCACCAGTGAGAGAGAGGCAAGCTGCAGGAAAAAAGGGACCAGATCCCTCTGCCATGGCCTTTAATACTGCCTGCCAGCAGAAGGTAATGCCCACATTTGGGGTGGGCCATCCGGCTTGAGGTAGTCCAATCCGAAAATCCTTTTGCTCTTATTTGTTCATCCCTAGTCCAGTCAAGTTCACACCCAGTATTAACCATCACAACATATGTCAGTCCTTTACTGTGAGTTGAAAACTGTGTGACTTGCTATACTTAATTCAGTTCTGATTTTGAGTTAGTAGAAAAAGTAACCACTTCTTTAAAGAGCTTAAAGTGAGCCACTGCATGAAACAAGGTAAAACCATGGGACATTCAAATTATTTAGGTAAATTTTCTTTCTTTTTTATTTTTATTTTTATTTATTTTTTTATTTCTTTTTTTATTAATTTATTTATTTTTATGTGTATGAATGTATTGTCTGCATGCAGGTCTGCGCACCCGTGTCGTGCGATGCCGCGGAGGTCAGAAGAGGGTCTCGGATTCCCCTGGAACTGGAGTTCTCCTGGAACCGGAGTCACAGACGGTTCTCAGCCGCCATGTGGGTGCTGGGGATCGAACCCGGGTCCTCTGCAAGAGCGGTCGGCGCTCTTAACCGCTAGGCCATCCCTCCAGCCCTTCTTTTTTATTTTTAAGTGTTTTTGAGACAGGGTCTCCCTGTAGCCCCAGCTGGCCTGGAACTCACTCTGTAGACCAGGCTGGCCTTGAACTCACAGAGATCCATCTGCCTCTGCCTCCCAAGTGCTAGGATTAAAGGCATGCGCCACCATGCCCGGCAAGTAAATTTTCAATAACTTTTAGGAGTAGGAGTCAACCCATGAGGAGACTTTCAAGCTGATGTTGGACAAGGATCCCAGAAGTCCCCTACTGTGACATAGAAAAGTTATTGGATCACAGTAACCAGTAATGCTCAAGGGAAGGTCAGTGTAGGCATAGGATTGGATGTTTGAGGACTAATGCAACAGTTTGTTTCTGATACATAAATATTATAAGACTTTTGCTATCAGATTGCTGTTATGTACAGAATAATAAAAAAGCAGCTCTGAGAAATAAAATAATGAAATAATAAAAATCTATGTGATAAATTTCAGATGTGCTGAGTTATTAAAGTTTTAATTGATCAATAATTGATCTACAAATCTCTTTAAATTTTTTCCATTTGAGTGGTCATATCTCTGGTCAGTCAGTCCTGAAAATATAACTGATTATTCTTTATTAAGTACCTGGATTCACTTATGGAAGAAAATAAGATATAATTGGGGAACTTGTTTTTTGCTAAAGTGCTTCTGGCTTAAAATCTTCATGAAACTAAGGCTATCTAACTTCTTGAACAGGTTTCTTTACATCAACTGTTTAGCCACCAGTCTCACTGTGGCAAAAATTTCCTGGCTCAGCATGACCCCTAGTGGACAGGAGATGCGTGGGACCTAGCTGGTATGGCTACAGTCAGATGCTGAGAAGGTATGAGGACAAGGTATTAATATTGCATAAACTGGCTAGAGTAAAATCCAATATTTTCCAAATCCCAATTGGATATTTTAGAATCCTAATATGTATTAAGTATAATAAACTGTTGATATTTATATTGAACATTTGATCAGTTTGACAATTGAAAACATACTAACACACATGAAAGTAAAACACACACACAAAAACTTTTCTGTTGCCTCCAAAGTTGCTTTCTAGATGTTTGAATTTTCTAAAATTTTTATTAATGTGATTATATAGTATCTCCTCTTCTGTGCCTGGTTTCTTTTATGAATATGTGTGTGTGTGTGTGTGTGCGTGTGTGTGTGTGTGTGTGTGTGTGTGTGTGTGTCTGTGTGTGTGTGTGAGAGAGAGAGGAGAGAGAGAGAGAGAGACTTAATTTTTTGAGACAGGGTTTCTCACTGAACTTGGAACTCACCATATTGGCTAGACTGGTTAGACAGCAAACTCCAAGAGTCTTTCTGTCTCTGTCACACCAGAACAGCATTACAAGCATGTAACTGTACCTGGCCTTTAAAAGTATGTTCTGAGGGATCAAACTCAGGCCCTTTAATGTTTGCATTAAAGGCACAGCCTATAGGCTGTGCCTGACTCCTTTAACTCAATTTAATGATTTTGAGATTTATCTCAGTTGTGTACATCAGTAATTTGCTCTTTTCAATTGATAATTGCTATTCTATTGTCTGAGAATAGTTGTTCATTTTCATTTACTCAAAGAGGATCATAGACTGAAGGGTAAAACTTGCAGAAGAAAAATTTCATGATCTTAGGGTAAGCAGATTCCTTGGAATACCAAGAGCACAAATGGTAAATGTGGGAAAATGTTAAATAGACCTCATAAAAATTTTAAATGTTTGTTCTATGAAGGAAGCTATTATGAATACAAAAATGCAAGTCACAGATTGGGAAAACTATTTGTATACATTTAAAAGTATTATGTTCAAAGAAGCAATGAACTAAAACACTTCTTTTTATTTAATATAATACTTTTATTGATGTTTTGTGTATTTCAGACATCATTTTTCAGTTCAATTTAGACATATTCCCCTTTCCCTTTCCCCCACCCCACCCCACCCCAGTTCATGCATTCTGTCATATATGTCCTATATCTTTCTCTCAGTCTTTTTAAAGTTTTTCTCTGTATAGGTTTTTTTTTTTTGCTTTGTTGTTGTTCCTGCCCATTTGTATTGCTCCAAAATATGCCTATATAAACATCACATATGAACCAGAATTATGTCCTCAGGGAATAAACTCTATGTTAACTCCAAAGTATGTTTAGGAATTCACATTTTTTCATTTAATTATATATTACTCTAAATAATGAATGCGTACCTTCCACCCATATATGTTAATTACCATGTCTGAAAACAAGTGGTAAGTTAATTCTAGGGCCCATTAAGAAAGTCACATTATGACAGTACAGTTGCTTTCAGATAGAAAGAAATATAACAGTAACATTGTTCAGCTTGCCTTTCAACTGGGGATTTGGTGCTAGCATCCACAAATGAAGAAAACCATTCCCTGTTTGTTTTATGGGGGGATTGTGTTACTTTGCTTAGCATAATGGCTTAAATTTCCATCCATTTACCTGCAAAGTTCATGATGTCATCTTTCTTTACTGCTGCATAAAACTCCATTGTGTAGATGTACCACATTTTTGTCATCCACTCCTCTGCTGAGGAGCATTTGGGTTGATTCCAGCTTTTCACTATTTTGAAGAGAGCTGCAATAAACATAGCTGTGCATGTATCTTTGCAGTAGAAAGAGTCTTGTGGGTATATACCCAGGAGTGGTATGGATGGATCAGGAGGTAGGGTCATTTTGAGTCTTTTAAGTGTTCTCTGCACTGCTTTCCACAGTGGTTGTATGAGTTTACATTCCCACTAGATGAATGTTACCTTTCCCCACAACTTCTCCAGCATTTGGTGACTTGTTTTCCTGATCTTAGCCAGTCTTATTGGAGTAAAATTGTATCTTAGAGTGGTTTTAATTTGCATTTACTTAATTATTAAAGATGTTAAACACTTTTTTTTAGTTTTTTTTTTTTTTTTTCTTTTTGAGACAGGGTCTCCCTGTAGCCCCAGTTGTCCTGGAACTCACTCTGTAGACCAGGCTGGCCTTGAGCTCACAAAGATCTGCCTGCCTCTGCCTCCTGAGTGCTAGGATTAAAGGCATGCACCACCATGCCCGGCTTAAAGATGATTCTCAGCTGCCATGTGGATGCTGGGAATTGAACTCGGGTTCTCTGCAAGAGCAGTCAGAGCTCTTAATCGTTGCTCTCTCCAGCCCACAATGTTGAACACTTTTAAGATGTTTGTCAGCCATCTTTACTTCCTCACTGGTGAAGTCTCTGTTCAGTTCTTTACTCCATCTTTCTTACTTCTTTGTTTTTTGAGTAGTTTATATATTCTGGATGTTAATGCTCTGTCAGATGTATCAGTGGTGAAGGTTTCCTCCCACTCTGTCGGCTTTCTCTTCACTTCCCTGATTGTTTCTTTCAGTGTACAAAAGCTTTTGTGTTTGATGAGTTCCCATTTGTCCACTGTTGACCTTATTTCCTGTGCAGTTACTGTCTGATTTAGAAATTCTTTTCCTGGGCTGGAGAGATGGCCTAGTGGTTAAGAGTGCCGACTGCTCTTACAGAGGACCAGGGTTCGATCCCCAGCACCCACATGGCGGCTGAGAACCGTCTGAAACTCCAATTCCAGGAGAACTCCAGTTCTAGGGGAATCTGAGACCCTCTTCTGACCTCCACAGCATTGCACGACATGGGTGCACAAACCTACATGCAGACAGTACATTCATACACATACAGAAATAAATAAAATTTTAAAAATTAAAAAAAGTCTTTTCCTACTCCTATATCTTGTATGTTGCTACCAACATTTTCTTCTATCACCTTCAGGGTTTTGGGTTTCACATTGAGGTTTTTGATCCATTTTTGGAGTTGATTTTTGTACAGGGTGAGAGGTAGGGGTTTAATTTTGTTCTTCTACAAATGGTGATCCAGTTTTGCCAGCACCATTTGCTGAAGATGCTATTTTTCTTCCAATGAGCTTTTTTGGCCCCTTTATCAAATATGAGGTGGTTGAAATTTTGTTCCATTTGTCAATAGGTCTGTTTTTGTGCCAATACCAGGCTATCTTTATGACTATAGCCATGTAATATAGCTTGATGTCTGGTAAGGTGATCCCCCTGTATTGCATTTTTCACTCAAGTTTGCTTTAGCTATTTGGGGTCTTTTGTCTTTCCATATAAATTTAGGGATTGTTTTTCCAAGTCTGTGAAGATGCTCTTGGGGATTTTAATTGGGATTGCATTGAATCTGTATATTAATTTGTGTAGAATGGACATTTTTACTATATTAATTTTTCTAACCCATGAGCATGGGAGGTTTTTCCATCTTTTGATGTCATCTTCCAGCTCTTATTCAGGGTTTTAAAATTTTTGTTGTAGAGATCTTTGGTGTTTTTGGTTATGTTTGTTCACAGGTATTTTTTGAGGCTATTGTGAGGGTGAAGGTCTTCTTGTATTCCTTGTCCAGTTGCTTGCTTTTGGTGTAAAGAAAGGCAACTGATTTTTCTAGGTTAATTTTGAATCCTGCCACTTCACTGAAACTCTTAATCATTTCTAGGAATTTTTCTGGTGGAGTTTTTAGCATCCCTTAGGGAAACTATCATATCTGCAAAACAGGATAGTTTGACTTCTTCTTTTCCAATTAGTACTCCTTTAATTTCCTTTTCTTGCCTTATTGCCCTAGCTAGTGTTTCAAGTACTATAGTGAAGAGGAGCAGTGAAAGAGGGGGCAGTCTTGCCAGGTTCTTGCCTTTAAGGGTAATTCTTCTAATTTTCTCCTTTTATAATGATACTGGCCATGGGTTTGTTGTACATGGCTTTGTTGGGGAATGGTCCTGTCACTCCAATTCCCTCTGGAACTTTAAACATGAAGGGATGCTGGATTTTGTCAAAGGCTATTTCTGCATCAATTGATATGATTGTGTGATTTTTGTCTTTCAGTCCATTTATGTGTTTTATGATATTTATTGATCTATGTATGTGGAGCCATCCCTGCAACTCTGGTATGAATCTGACTTGATCATGATGGATGATCTTTTTGATGTGGGCCTGTATGTGATTTGCAAGTATTTTGTTGGGAATTTTTGTATCTGTGTTCACTAATGAGATGGGTCTATAGTTTTATTTTATGTTTATGTCTTTGCCTGGTTTTGGTATTAGAGTGATGCTGGCTTCATAGAAGGAATTTGAGAGACTTCCCTCTGTTTGCATCCTTTTGAAAAGTTTGAGTAGTAAGGGTTGTAAGCCATCTTTAAATGTTTTATAGAATTCTGCTGTGAAACCATCTCTGCCTGGGCTTCTTTTAGTTGGGAGTTTTTTTTTATTATGTCTTCAATTTCCTCATATGTTATGGGTCTGTTTAAAATTTCAATCTCTTCTTGGTTAAGCTTTGGTGATTCCCAGGATTTCAGAATCCATTTCTCTTAGATTTTCAAACTTAGTAGAGTATAGGTTTTTGAAGTCAAATAGTTCTTTTTAAGAAGGTAAGATTCTCATGCAAGTACTCCACAGGAAAAAAACCCTAGATGAATGGCCAATATACATACAAAATGATTCTTAGAGTCATTAACTGTGGAAACATTTAATGAATATTTTAATGCTTCTGAAGCCCATCATCATCTGAAGTGATCCATCTGAAGTGGATCACTATTGGTATGATAGCAATTAATGTGGTTCTTTTGATGTAAAGGTAACATAAACACCTTTAAGTCAACTTTTGATGATCATCTTTACATGAAAATCTAAACTGAAAGTTGTAATGTTCTTCATTATGCCTCGCAGCCTAGGGAGATTTTGCCCCTAAGTAGCATTTAGCAATGTCTGAGTACAATATTTATTGGTCAGATTTGGGGTAGCAGAGCACCTCTACTGCCTGCTAGATTAAATATCCTGCAATGGAAAGGACAGCTCCACCCAGAATTAGTCAGCCTGTCCACAGAGTTGGGTGGGGAACTCCTGCTGCTACAAACATGACATACTACATCAATTGAGAGTAGTGAAAGCATTGGGCAGATAAAACAAGAGGAAGCTGTAGTCACTGTGACCTCTCAGCTCCTAATCCTGTGTGATATGAAAGAAAAATAAGGCTATTCTCATAACTAGAAAATAAAAAATGACAGAATATTTTAAGGTTCCAAATAAGGGGACTATAATAAAAACCTAATAGGCCAAAAAAATCCAGTAATACTCTGAGAGCATCAGGTAGGGAACTGTTCCTTCCTTAATGAAAAAAAACATGGCTTCTTCAAGGGCAGGGGTAGTACATAGATCTTTTTTATTTAAATTTTTAGCTAGGATATACACTGATGGCATTTTTCACACATATATCAGGGCATGTTACTCATATTCACCTCCTCCTCCTCCTTCGGCTCTCTCCTTGACCCCTTTGCTGGGCCTGTACTTCCCCCCAAATGGTCTCCCTTCTGCTTTCACATCAAATCTATCTATCTATCTATCTATCTATCTATCTATCTATCTATCTATCTATCATCTATCTATCATCATCTATCATCTTTCTATTTATCATCTCCCATCTATTTATCTACACATATATGTATGATATATATGTATATATAATTTCTTTTTTTTAATTCTGTGAGGCACAGCTGAATGGAGAAATTGTTTAACAAAAATTAACTTAATGCAGTACATTCAACCAAACAGAAATATAGCAGTGATTAAAGTCTTTAAAAAAACAAAGCTTCTTCTTGGAGAGTGCCTGAATCCAGTCTCCACATGGTAGTGAGCTTCCCAAATTGGCCCCTTCCAGTCCCCTTACCTTGGAACCATCTGAAACCCCTCCCCCTGATGCAGTGCTAGACTTCTTTGCCCTTTACCAGTGGTCCAGACATTTCTAGACTGCCTGAGAGTGCTTGAATCCAGTCTCTATGTGATGGTGAGTTTCACAAACTGTACCATGCCCATCTCCCTACTGCTTCTCCTACTGCTTCAGGGCTAGACTTTTCCACCCTTTAGCAGTGGTCCAGACATTAAGACTGCCTGAGAGTTGCTGAATCCAGCATCTGCACGGTGATGTTTTACAAACTGCCATGCCCCTCCCACTTCTGTAGTGCTAGACTTCTCTGCTAAGGGCCTAAACCTTTGCAGACTGTGTAAGAGTGCACAAATCCATCCTCTGCCCAGTGAACTTCACAAATCGTGCTGTACCTTCTGGCTAGTAAGGGCCCAGATCTTAGAAAGAAGCTTGAGAGTATCTGATTGGTACCTGACTTGGGCTTCTGTGGGAACTCCTGTGTAGCTGGACTAGAGCCATCTGCTCGTTATAATATAAAATCAAAAGAGAGAACCTGAAGCCTAGACCAACCATATTTTAATACCCAATAAGAAAACAACCAAGGCACATCAAGAATACAAACAAAATCAACTTCAACTCAACAAAGGAAGGCTCTCGTTTCATACCAGAATCACAAAAACAAAAGACATATACATGCCAAAATCACAACAAAATTTAATAATATGAAAAACCCAAATAATATGTCCCCACCAAATACCACCAGTCCTATAAAAAATTTCTACATTAAGAACCCCCTGGAGACAACCCAGGATATAGAATTTAAAAGAACAATCATAAACCAGATCAAAGAATTCAATGAATTATAAAAACAAACAAGCAAATCAAAAGAAGATAGGGCTGGGCTGGAGAGATGGCCTAGTGGTTAAGAGCGCCGACTGCTCTTGCAGAGGACCCGGGTTCGATCCCCAGCACCCACGTGGCGGCTGAGAATCGTCTGAAACTCCAATTCCGGGAGAACTCCAGTTCCAGGGGAATCCGAGACCCTCTTCTGACCTCCGCGGCATTGCACGACACGGGTGCACAGACTTGCAGGCACACAGTACATTCATACACATACAGAAATAAATAAAATTAATTAAAAAAAATAAAAAAAAAGAAGATAGGGCTAAACTTCTGACTGAATTCACAAAAGAGATAGAAATATTGAAGAAAACTCAGGCTGAAATAAAGAAGGAAGTGAAACAGCCAGTAAGCCAATCTGAAATGACAAGAGAAATGGTCACCAATAGAATGAATGAACTGGAAAACAGAATATCAAGACTGGATGATAAAGTTGAAGGACTGGAACACTAAAGCAAAGATTATGAAAAAAATTTAAACACAGGAATGGAATATGCAGGAAATATGGGACACCATGAAAAGACCAATGGTATTGACCATATCATCAACAGGACTTTCCCAAAATTGAGGAAAGGCATGTCCATACATATAGAAGAAGCACATAGAACACCAAATAGATAGGACCAGAAAATAAACTCCCCATGGCATATCATATTAAAAAAAAAAAAAAAAAAAAAAAAAAAAAAAAAAAAAAAAAAAAAAAAAAAAAAAAAAAAAAAAAAAAAAAACAGCAAATAACATATAGAGGAAAATCCATCAGAATTATAGTGGACTTTTCAATGCCAACTATGAAAGCCAGAAGAGCCTGGACCAAAATATTCCCAGTTCTAAATGACTATCGACGCCAACCAAGAGTAGTTTATTAAGCAAAATGTCTATTATAGTTGAAGGAGAATGAACATTTTCCCACAACATGAATGGGCTGAAGAATTCATGTCCACAAAACCAGCCCTTCAGAGAACACTTGAAGCCATACAAAAAGCTGAAGAAAGGAATGACTACACCCAAGAGGCAACAGAAAGAAAATAAAGGTAAAGCTATAGAAACACAAAGTTAGAGCAAGAATAAAAACAGAAACTAAAATGATAGGAACAAATAAACAATTTTCAACGATAACATTAATATCATTGATCTGAACTCCCCAGTCAAAAGATACAGCCTAGTTTAATGAATTAAGAAACACAATCCCTCTTTTTGTTGTCTGCAAGAAACCCATATCACCTTCAGTGACAGGCACTACCTTAATGTGAAAGGATGGAAAAATATATTCAGAGCAAATGGCACTAAGAATCAAGCACTAATTACAATTCTAATAGCTGACAAAGTATATTTCAAACTAAAACTAATCAGAAAAGATAAATTGGGTCACTTCATTTTTATCAAGGGAACAAATGAACCAAGAAGAGATTACGATCATTGACATATGTTCACCAGCCTCTGGTGTATGCAACTTCATAAAAACAGCCCTACAGGACTTTAAGACACAGATTAACCCCAACTCAGTAGTAGCAGGGGACTTCAATACCCCAGTGTCTCCATTAGACAGGTCAACTGGACAAAGAATAAACAGAGAGACATCTGAATTAAGCAATACCACATATCAAATGGACCTAAAAGACATTACAAAGAATTAATCAGTCTAAGAGCTGGTTCTTTGAAAAGATAAGCAAGGTAGACAGACCCTTAGCCTAGTTAACTAAAAGAAAGGGCAACTCCAAATTAACAAAATTAGAGATGAAAAGGGAAACCACAAAAGACAACACAAAGATCCAGAACATTATAAGCAAAATACTTTACAAACCTACACTCTATTAAATTTGAAAACCTAAAAGAAATGCATGAATATCTAAAGTCATGGGAATCACAAAAGCTAAAGCAAGAAGAGATCAACAGCTTAAACAGATCCATAACATACAAGGATATTGAAACAGTAATATAAAAGGCCCAGGCCCAAATGGATTTACAGAAGAATTCTACCAGATATTTAAAGAAGATATGTGGCCAATAAAACTTAACTTATTTGAAAGGAAAGCAGGAGAACCCCCAAACTCCTTCTATGAAGCCAGGATCATTCTAATACCCAAACCAGGTAAAGATATAACCAAAAAGGAAAAGTATAGACCCATGTATTTATTGAATATAAATGCAAAATTTCTCAACAAAACACTTGCAAACCATATACAGACATACATCAAAAAGATCATCAACCATGATCAAATAGGGTTTATTCCAGAGATGCAGGGATGGTTGAAAATGCATAAGTCAATAAATGACACTGGTGTATTAGTGGCATTTTTATCTTGGGAGCAGTCAGCAGATACCTACTTGGACTTAAAGTCCACTCAATGGAAGAAATTCATGTGTGGTACTATAAACATAGCCTGGAGAGGTCATAGATCTTAGAGAAAACCTCAAGGCTGTCACATCCCTAAATAAATGTGATTTCTTATTATCTGCAAAATATGTATCCTTATACTTCCAAGTAAGTATCTCAGTGACCACTCATCAAAGAAGCTTCTTTTGTACCAGATGTAGTCTTTTAAAGAGTACCATGACTGGTCACACACAGACATCGTCTGTGAATTGCCTAAACCTAAGTGGCTCATCTACAATGCACCCTATACACCTAAGGTCACAGAACATAGAACAATTGGTAAAGAAGAGACTAATGAATCTCTCCATTCTCATTAAGGAAGCTCGCTCATGCATCAGAAGGCCAGGAACACAAAGGTCACAAATGGCCAAAGTGTAGAGAGTAAGATTCTGCAGAGTGTGGGTTGTGGAACAGGACTCCTATATTAAACTTCACTAACACAGGGCTCAGGGACCACTGTAGAAGAGGAAGTCGGAGGAGGTGAAAGTATTATAAAAGCCAGGGAGGAGATTCATGACCACATGGAATAAAATTCTAAAGCTCCTGGGACCTTGATCACATGAACCTACTGCAATGGTGTCAGCATGCAAAAGACTATGCAAACTCAAGCAGACAAAACCCAGCACAGAACTGTGGAAATGGGTAACAAGCTCCGTTCTCTTAATCAAGGAATTACTGGCTGCTGATAACTTCTGGCTTAGGAAGAGCTGATCTTCTTAAAGGGAAAAACTCTACATAGGTTAAGTAGACCCCAATGGATAAACTTTCACTGAGGACTACCTGGGGACACTAACTTGACACGATGGGCCTTAACACAAATGGTAGAATGTATGAATTCAGGGGGGGTGCTTATATGATGGTGCCTGTGGTGATGGGGGTATAATGAGATTATGACTGAGATGTTCTGTTTGAAATATACAAAATTTGAATAAAAATTTCCAAAAATTTGTCTTCTCTTGTGCTTGAAGTTATGCCCTACACTCATTTCAGGGCCCGCTCTACAATGGGAATGCCTCTTCAAAATATAGTCATAGGCAAGGAATTTCTGAATAGAACCCTCAGAAAATAAGTCCATTGCCATGAAATCAATGGATTAATCAATGGATATAACAATAAGTCATTAGGAATCAGGTTAACGATCTATCTCTTTAGCAGAAAAAAAATTAGGTTCTTCCCTGTGGCCTGTTTAGCCATAGGTTCCTAGGCTTTAATTAATAAATAAATTATTAAGTAGCATAAGAATTTTGTCACTTTTGACCAGTGCAACTTAATTTATCTAATAATCATTGTTTTGGGTATCTACTAGATTGCATTTCCATGTATGTCAAAAGCACAAGGATGGATATAAAATTCAGGAGCACTTAAGACTAAAATGATCAAGGGAAGAATGATTTTTAAAATTAATTAATGCAATAAACTATGATGACAAGGGTTTATGACTCCGTTCCTTTTGTCATTTCTTTGTACTAGACATTAAATGAATGTACTATGAATTATTTTTCATACTGAAAGCTATATACAATTTACATCAAAGTCTATTTTACATGTAAAGATATGAAAGAGATCGTATAACTTATCAAAAGTTATTCAAGAAGGTCAGATGGAGTGCCTAAACCTGTTTAGAGTAATTTTATGGTGCAGTGGTTAAGAACAGGCTTTGAAGTCCAGAGTTTGCATCTCAGCTCTGACTTTTACTAGTTGTCTATCCTTGAGAAAGTGTCAGTATATTTAGGTTTTGTGTTCTTTCTGAAATGGAACTGATAGCATTACAATGCATATGGTTATCTTGTAAATGAATCTAGTACAGTGTATTTCATGGTGTGTTGTCAACTGTTATCCTGTTATTAACTGACTCAAAGCTTATATGTTGTTTTTTGTGCTTTGTTTGTTTGCTTTTTCTGGTTGAGACAAGGTCTTCCTGTAGCCAAGGCTGGCCTGAAACTCACTGTGTAGACCAGGCTGATGGCGATCTCACAAAGTCAATCTTCCTCTGCCTACCCAGTGCTGGGATTAAAGGTATGGGCCACCACTCACAGACTTTTTTTTCTAAAGGTTTATTTATTGTGTTTTGTGTGTATGAGTGTTTGCATGTATATGTGTGTCTAATGCCCTAGAGACCAGAAGAGGGGTGTCAAGATTCCCTGGAACTGGAGTTACAGATAATTGTAATCTTCCAGTTAGGTTCTGGGGACCTAACTTGTGTCCTCTTGCAAGAGCAGAAAATACTTTCAGCCACTGAGCCATCTCTCTAAACCATATGTTTTTTACTACTAAAAAAAACCTGCTTGGCCACCGGGGATCAGGGCCCATTGTGGAAGAGGAGGCAGAAAGACTGTCAGGGCCAGGGGTGGTAGAGGACCACAAGGAAACAGAGCTTTCCAGGCAGCTAGCAATACGCTCATATGAACTCACAGTAGTGGTGACAGCATGCGCAAGATCCACGCAAAATAAAACCAGACAAAATCCCAGCATGGAACTGGGGAAATGGGTGAGAAACTCCAGCTTAGCTGAGGAACTGCTGGTAGCTGATATTGCTGGGTGAGGGAGAGTTGGTCTTATTTAAGGGAGTGATGCTAGATAGGCTGACCAGGCTCCAGTGAATAAACTCACACCAAGGAACATCTGGGGGCACGAACTTGACTTGATAGGCCTTAGCATATATTACAGAATGCATGAAATCTGGTGGGGGGGACTATGGGGTAAGGGCAGAGAGGGGAGATGTTCTAAATATGGTTAAGATATAGTTAATGCACAAATTTCAATATATAATATGTAGTAGTATATATAGTACTATATACTATATATTACTATTTTATGTGGTAAAAATAAACTCTCTTGGATGATAAGTACAAAAATAGAGGGGCACAGAGGTGGTTACTTCGGCACAGGCACAGCATTGATGGAAGAAGGCTGAGTGGAGATGAGGAAAGGACAATAGGCTGTCCATAGGTGATTTTGTCTGAAAGGAAGTATAAAAGATTCAGCGAAAGACACTGGGGACATAAGGAGCTGTATGAATTACTGTGAAAAATAATACAACTAAATTTAATGTCTGTATTGTCTGCGGAATTCTTTATTGCTTAAAACAAAGGTAAGGGTTTTATTTCTTAGCCTCGTCAGGACATGGACATGCCACCTACTACCTGTTTGAATCTGCAGTGCAGGAGCCAGATCTTTGTGGTGAGGGATTTCGGGGAGTTCCCTTTTCATGGAGTAGTGATATCAAAAACAAGGTCCAAGAAGAAGGAAGTTAGCTGGGCAAGTCTTTATCCTTACACACAACATCAGAAAATACAGAAAGAGAAATTTAAGAATTGTCAAAGCTGAAAGAGGTCAAAAGCAATGATTAAAACTCTGATGTGGAGCCAGAAACTGGGAGTCAGTGGTGAGAAACGTGTTGAAACTCGTTCACTGACTGTAACTGGGTGGGGTAGGAATAGGAAGAGGCGGTTATTTTGTATAGCTAATTGTGCTTACGGATGGGTTTTATGATGCCAACATAACATTTTTTTAATTCTAAGCTTAACTAAGTTTACTAATGACATAGTGATTTAAATTACTAAATTTAAATAAAAGATTAATGAATGGACATTCTCAATCTCTCTCTGCCACCTCTGTCTCTTGCTAGATCACGTGGGACATCGTTTGCTTCATGGATTGCCTGCTAGGCATTGAAGCTGGAACACGTATCCCACAAAATGGAAACTACAAGTCAGAGGATCCATGGAAAGACACAATGAAGTGTGGATAAAGAAGAGCCAGGAGAGGCAAGGAGAATCACAGAGCGAGAGATTCATCCTCGGAGGACTGTGAAAGCACAAGAGAAAAGGCCCGAGGGAGAGGCAAAGGTTCTTGGGGCTGGTGTTTAGAGAACTGAGTAAGTCTTCTAGAGACATTTACAGGGCCCGATTTTCTTCTAGAAGATGGAAGTAAAGATTGGAGAGGCCTTTTGAGGGTGCCCAGTTTGCTGGACTGTCCAGACAACATGTAGTTTACACCCGTGTTGGTCTGGAACTGGATATGTAGACCAGGCTAGGCTTCATCTCAAAGAGATTTTCCTGTCACTGCCTCCTGAGTGCTGGGATTAAAGGTGTGTACACCACACCTAGCTTTCCCTTGCTTTAAACAGAACTCAGGTGGTTTATTCAGTGGAAACTTGGTCAGTAGACACCAAAGAAAACCAGGGGCAGGAATACCCAATGAATAAAAGAACAAGTTAATCTTTGATTTTAGAAACAACTGTACAAAATTACCAATTTCCTTCATTGTAGAAGAGAAAAATATTTCATATTAAATTGGCAGATTCACAAGGGTCATGATATGGTTTTAAGATTCACAAGGGTCATGATATGGTTTTAAAAGTAACTTTGGGGGCCTGGAGAGATGGCCTAGCGGTTAAGAGCACCGACCGCTCTTACAGAGGACCCGGGTTTGATCCCCAGCACCCACATGGCGGCTGAGAACCGTCTGAAGCTCCAATTCCAGGAGAGCTCCAGTTCCAGGGGAATCCGAGACCCACTTCTGAACTCCGCAGCATTGCACGACACGGGTGCACAGACTTGCATGCAGACAGTACATTCATGCACATACATAAATAAAATTAATAATAAAGTAACTTTGGAAAATATCAAAGATACAATTGTTTCTATTCAGGATTGCAGGTTTATGGAAGGTTGTATTAATTGATGGTTTGTACCACAGCTTATGACTACCACTGATCGTCTCAACATTCTTAGAACTAAAGAGCTTAAGGCTATTGGGAAAAAAAGCATTAGTTTTTATTTCTACAATAATCAAGTTTTATGGTTTAGTATAAAGTATAAACAATAAATGTGCCGGGCGTGGTGGCGCAGGCCTTTAATCCTAGTACTCGGGAAGCAGAGGCAGGCAGATCTTTGTGAGTTCAAAGCCAGCCAGTCTACAGAGTGAGTTCCAGGACAGCTGGGGCTACAGAGAAACCCTGTCTCAAAAACACCAAAAAAAAAAAATAATAATAATAAATGCAAGTAAACAGACGTCAATGCTTCAGTAAGCTAGGAAGCTAGAAAAATTATGTGAAAATCACCAATGAAAGACATAAGTTAAAACATAAAAGGTGGACTAACCACTCAAATGTATAGAAGATTGTTAGGAAAGTATCTTTAAAACAGTAATTTCAGGGGGCAGGACACATGGCTCAGCAGTTAAGAGCACTGGCTGCTCTTTCAGAGATTCCAGATTCAATTTCTGGCACTCACATGGGAGTTTAAAAACGTCCATAACTCCAGATGTAGGGGATCCAACACCCTGTTCTGACCTCCACTGGCACTCACTGCATGACACGGGTGCATTTACACACCTGCAAGCAATACACTCAACCATGTAAAACAGAAATAATAGATAAAAACAATAAACAGAAATTTCATTCTTTGAAAGCCAAAGTAAAATGCTTCAGATTTTCCTTCAGAGATGGAACTGTGTCTCGGGAGAAATTTTTATGTTTATACATTTGTGTTTCTGGTCTCAATTATATCTGAATTTCTCTTATTTGTGTTTTGTGTATATGGATTGCCATGTACACGTTTGATTTCTATTACACTTTTTGATGTACCATCAGATAATCTTGAGGAAATCATGAAAAACAAGATTTTATGAACATATTCTTCAAAATATTCCCTGTAAACTCATTGTCTTTAGAGTGATGAAACTTCAAGGCACACTCATGTTTACTGGGCCGGTGTTCCAAAGAATGGTGCAAGAATGTGTGCTTGGCTAAGTTACCACATAGCATGGCAGCTGTGTGATATGCTGCCATGACAAAGCCAGGAAGTGGTCTTCCTGTCTTTCCTCATGATTAGAAAAATATGGTGTTAGCAAGGACTGTCAGGTCAGCAGTACTGCGCTGATGTGGCAATGACTGGTGGTTTGCTGTCCCTTCCTGGAGCAGGAGTGGAAGGCAGGCCACAGGAAAGGGTAGGGGTGCCTACAGCTAATGCTGAAAGCACAGATCTTAGAGTTAAAGAAGGAGGGCCTGGGGACATTTGTTGAAGATCATTTTATGCCACCTAGAAATCCCACGGTTGTATTGGAGTGGTTTAGCAGTGAAAGCGCAAATGGACCAGGGATGCTTAGGTGGTATCTACATATGGGGAAGGCTCAGGTTCTGCCATAGCCCCGTAATCAGAAAATTAAGCCAGCCTTTAAGTCATCTCTACCAAGGAACTGGATTCAATTATCCAATCAGCCCTTCAGTCAAAATCGATGAACTATTTCTTGTATCTCAGGAACTAGTTTGGTTGCTGGGAGCTGAAACATAGCTTCTTAATGTAGAATTTTTCTCTTGTTAATACTGCTCTTCTTTCATTCCCTTTGAAGCTAAGAATCATCTTAGAGGAGACCACCTGTTTTAGGCGATTTCTTTCAAAAGCAGAGCCTAACCTTTTTATGATTCATGTGTTTTCTTAGGGAAGTGCCTTCCAAGGGAAGGGCAGAGGGTAGAAAAGGGTTCAAAGGAAGCAGAAAGCGGAAGGAGAAACCCAAGAAAACAGGCTTTTGATGGAGTCACGAACTTAAACTTATCTTCAGAGAGCTGCAGAGTGCAACCTTCAGATTGTGCCAAAACAAAATTAAGAACAAGTGCACTTTACACACATGCCGGGAATACAGTCATCCACATAAAATAAAAATAATAAATTAAATATTTTTCAAAAATTAAGAAACTGGCTCTGTGGATGCTTACGTCATTAGCTATTGGCCATCAGCTTAACACAGGAAATGTAGTATTCCCAAGTTTCTATTAGTCTGAGGACATGGTCCAAGTATCCAGTGTGAATTTTGTGAACACTGTAGGTTCAAGGCATTAGTTGCAATGCGTATAGAATCTGGGGGATAAATGCATGCACAGGGCACCAGCAGTGCCCACTGCATTCTACTAGTTGGGATGCTGCAGGAAAATAAGAGGATGGGGTATATTCAGGGCCTTGCTACCTGGCTTTGGTCCTTAGACTAACAGTAACTAGTTGAGTGATGATCCATTACCTAGAATCTTAGATCTCACAAAGGACCTACATATTCAGAATCTGCATATTAATAGGATCCCCAGCACTGGGAAGATAGACTCAGAGGAGTCCATGCCATACCTTGATTATATTGTGAGTTCGAGGCTAGCCTGGACTACATAAAACTGTGTCTTAAATAGTAAGAAAGACCCGGAGAGTTGCATTCACGTTAAGTTTTTAAAAAGTTCTCTCTCTGGCTGGAGAGATGGCCTAGCAGTTAAGAGTGCCTTCTGCTCTTGCAGGGGACCTGGGTTCCATCCCCAGCGCCTACATGGCGGCCGAGAATCATCTGTAACTCCGATTCCAGGAGAACTACAGTTCCAGGGGAATCTGACACCCTCTTCTGACCTCCGCGGCATTGCACGACATGGGTGCACAACCTACAGGCAGACAATACATTCATACACATAAATAAATAAATAAATACATAATAAAATAAATTTTAAAAATGTTCTCTCATAGTATGTTAGAAAAATAATTATTTACTGACTTCTGCACTGGCAAGGATAAGTATCCAAATCAGAGACATAAAGTGGTGAACTTGGTAAGGTCATTGTGAAGATTCCTGGCCTGGCAGGTGAAAACATGGGAAAGAGAACATACATATTCCCAGATGAAATCAGGGTATTGCCCATCTTCCTGTGCAGTATTACCAATCTAGGTTTGCAAGTCAAATATTCCCAGACTTTAAAGTCTCTATTAGTTCCTCTAGAGCTGATATATTCTGGGGTGGTGAGAAGTGGGAGTCGGGTATGGGCGGAAAGACTATGGAGGGAAAGATTGGACATAGAGATAGGAAAAAGCCAAACAGAAAGCAAGGGGGTGTTCAGCGCTGACCTGTAATTCATGCTTGCCAAGCACTGTGAAAAGTCACAGGTAAGTCACTCGACTCAGATGTGCATCATCTCAGGAGTCATAGCACAGCTCACCCACGGAGGGAAACTTCTGGGGTAAGATAACGCTGGTCACCAGAAGGCTTCCAGCAGTGCAAAAATGTCTCCTTTACAATGTCTAACATTCCTGATGTTAGTCATGATGCATTTAGTCAGCTAGCGGGAACAGAACTCTTTTGGGAAGAATGCTGTCGGTAATCTTGGAAGCATATGATTAAAGATGGCAGACTAAACATGCTCATTAAACCTTAGGTGCCTCCTAAAATTACTCAGTAAGTTTTCTTATTGTCACTGTTGTTTTGAAGCTTTACTTAAGGGAAAGAAAATGGGAAAGAATATAGCAGTAGCTATCTGGATGGTGGGAAATAGATTCATTATAACGAGTGATAACAAATTTGGTAGAACCAATAAAGTTGAATCCTAGAAAGTAAGCTAAAAGAAATGTTCACAATCAATGTGATTTGCCCTCAGGTTGATGCTAAAAGCTCGTTCTTACCATTTCCCTTTGAGATGGAAGTCCGGGAAAGACCAGTAATCTGTTAACAAAGCAATTTGCAATCTCAGTCTCCTTTACATCTCCCTCTATGCCATAGTCAGTCCCCCTACACCTTAATGCATGTAACCAAATGTTGATTGCTACGGAGAGTAAAAATGCTAAAGGGTGCCACAATAAAAAGGAAGAATAAATTAAAGTTTAAAGCCTGAATTGAGCAGGGTCTAAAGGATTTCAGAAACTTAGTGGCCATTGCCCTCCAGGGAAAGGTTATGGTCTTTCCAGGAGGTCCAGAGGTAGGTTTCCTGTGGGTGTCCCAAAGAAACAGCCTGCCTGAGTCAGTCTACACTCAACTCTTTTCACCTCTCTTCTCAGGATCCCTTCCAAGAGAAGCTTCCAGTTACATTTTTGTGTATTATCTTAATATATGAATCAATTGACAAGTGTCCAAGGTACTCAAGATATACTTCTAAAATGAAAGAATGACACCAAAAATATTTTTCATATTAGAGATGCTTCTCCCAACTGGTTGCAAAGAGGTCCTAGTGAAGCCAATCCAGAAGTGAGTGTGGAAGGGTTAAAATTTACAGAGTAAACTTGGACTAAAAAGAAATGGAAGGCTAGAATAAATTGGTGGACAGATTTGTTTTTCTTGTAGAGGGATTGTTTGAAGCCATTCTTTTTCCATACTACTTCTCCGAGATGTCCTATAGTAACCAGCCTTTATAAATCTAAATCAGGGGCTGGAGGGATGGCCTAGCGGTTAAGAGCGCCGACCGCTCTTGCAGAGGACCCGGGTTCGAGCCCCAGCACCCACATGGCAGCTGAGAACCGTCTGTGACTCCAGTTCCAGGAGAGCTCCAGTTCCAGGGGAATCCGAGACCCTCTTCTGACCTCCGCGGCATCGCAAGACACGGGTGCACAGACCTGCATGCAGACAATACATTCATACACATAAAAATAAATAAATAAAAAAAATATTTAAAAAATAAATCTAAATCAGTATTTAACAACAGAGGAACTCCTCATCACCACCAGACCATGAAAGAATGTTGAGTTTTAGCAAACAGGGAAAAGCAAATTATGACATATTATTGCATACATGTCAGGTGGTTACAAATTAAGAAATGTGACAATATTAAGATTTTATTGGTGGTTATATATATTTGAAAATGCATCAGATCACACAAATTAAAAAGAATTTAAATATATAGTGAGAAGTACATGGATAAATAAATTGTGATGGTTGAATTTATTCAATATAGTAGCAGTGTAAGTATGAACAATAAAGTTCAGAAAAATTACAGATGCCAGGTATAATAGTGCACACTTTTATTCCCAGCACTCTGGAGCCACAGACTTGTAGATCCCTGTAAGATCAGGCTAGCCTGGTCTACTTAGCAAGTTGCAGGCCAGCTGGGCCTATAGGAAAACTCTGTCTTGACAATCAAATCAAAACAAAACAAATTAAAAAATGAACAAAAATCCTGGCCAGGTGGCTCAGTGGGTAAAGCTCCTACCCACCAAATGTGATGACCTGAGTTCAATCCCCAGGACCCGCATGGTGGAAGAAGAGAACCAACTCATACTGTTGTTCTCTGATCTCCACATGTGTGGCATGGGGTGATGTGGGCATGCACACACACAATAAACAAATAAATGTAAAAAAGATTTTAAAACTAGCTGAGTTTTAGAAGCACAATGTAAAACGGAACAAAAAAGATTTATTGGCAATCAATTGCTGCTGCGGGGGGGGGGGTGAGTCAGATTTCCTTAGGGATGCGGCCCATGCTATGTTACCTATGTTCCAGTAGCTGATCCTACACCCATACAGTACAGCTACTACTAAATTGGACTTAGCTGGTTAAAAGAAAAGGAGATGAGGTTGAAAGGGAAAAGTTGGGGCAGAAAAGGGAGGAATGGGAAGGGAGAGACTGGAGACTAGATTTGATCAAAACACATCAAATGCATGTAAGAAATGCTCAAACAAAGAAAAAAAAAAGTAAAGATCCAGGATACTTTATATAGCTATAACTTTATTTTATTTATTTATTTTTTTTTTAAGTTTTATTTATTTTTGTATGTGTATGTGTGTACTGTCTGCATGTAGGTCTGTGCACCCATGTCGTGCAATGCCGCGGAGGTCAGAAGAGGGTGTCGGATTCCCCTGGAACTGGAGTTCTCCTAGAATTGGAGTTACAGACGGTTCTTATCCGCCATGTGGGAGCTGGGGATTGAACCCGGGTCCTCCGCAAGAGCAGTTGGTGCTCTTAACCACTAGTCTATCTCTCCAGTCCCTATAGCTATAACTTTAAATAGTTTTTTATTACAGTGTATACACCTCAGAAATGTGTATGAGTTCAGAGCTTCTCTGGAGCTAGAGTCAGAGAAGTGAAATTGTATAGGTAAATTTTACTAAATAGCCTATATGTGGAATATATGCACATATGTATACATATGATAGGAAAGCAGAGAAGCTGTTTAGGAGAACCAAGATTTTAGCAGGAGGGGAAAGAGGAGAGGGTAACAGATGGGAAGAATGAGCAAAACATCATGATATACCACAGAATTTGCCCTAATGAATCCCATCATTGAATACACCAAAAAGAGAAAAATAAGTAATTAAGCAGGTTGTGGTGGCACATGCCATTAATCCCAGAACTTGGGAGGCAGAGACAGGTGGATCTCAATGAGTTCAAGGCCAGCCTGATCTACATGGCAAGTTCCAGGACAGCTGGGACTACAGGGACACCCTGTCTCAAAAAGACACCCCCCCATAAAGTAATTAGAAGTAAATAAAAACTTGTAACTTATCCACACCTATGTTTTAATATCTGTTCACCTGAATAGTGGTGACAGACATCTTGTAACTGCCAGGGTCTAAAGTATTGAATCTACGGCATTTGAGAAAACAAGTTTGATGCACCACATACTACATATATGTAAGAAAATGCCAGATTTTCATAAAGCTCATTCACAAGCAAACTGAACACATACTACCAGGGCAGGCTTTCATGTGATAAAAACATTTACAAATGAAATAAGGAATGAATAATATAAATTCAAGATGTGGTGTTAACTGTACACAAATTATAATCAACACCAAGTAGGGAACCTCAACTGAAGAACTGTCTTAATTGCTTTACTTGATGGCAGGAAACCCACCCCAAACATGGGTGGCACTTTCTGGTAGCAGCTCAGATAAAAAGGGGCACGGAAGAAGGAAGATTGGTTGCTTTCACTTGCTTGACTTTCTCCCTCATTGTGAAGTTGATTTATGCTGCTGCCGCTTCTGCCGATTCCTTTGCTAATATGAGAATTTCCAGGCTTCACTGACTAAGTACCAGCAGCTCTCCAGGAACCCTTCAGGTTTTCGATGTCAGACAGTACAGGCACCCAGCCCCGTACACTGAGCAACTACTGAGTTCTCTGGCTCTCCAGTGTGAGACAGATATTGTGGGAGCATTTGACTGCTGAGATACGCACCCAGCCTCAAGGAATGTGAAACTACCCAGTTCTCAGCTTTTCTGGTGTGATTCAGCTATTGTTAAAAATTTGAAGTAAGTTGATTAATAAATTCTTTATATAAATAAAATTATTATATATATATATATAATTATAATATTCTATATATATATATATATATATAACATACTCATTTTGTTCTCTAGGGAGCCCTTGGGACTAATACAAAAGGTTATATTTGTCTCAAAGAGGATTGAGAAAGTAGAGAATGGAATTATAGACAAATCTACAGTAACTGGAAATTAGTGGTAGCATATCCTTCCATGCAATAACTAAGACATTAGAAATTAAGGGGAAAAAAACGAGTGAAAATCTAAAAGGAATTAATTTAAAATGTTATAAATAAACTAAATAAAAAGAGCTTCAGGTTAAAAGAGCCTAGTAAATCCTAGTCAATGTAGAAAAAGTACGGGACTGGAGAGATGGCCTAGCGGTTAGAGCGCCAACCGCTCTTGCAGCGGACCCGGGTTCGAATCCTGGCAGCATCCACATGGCGGCTAGAACCGATCTGAGACTCCAATTCGAGAGCTCCAGTTCAGGGAAATCCGACACCACTCTGCATGAACTCCGGCATTGCCGACACGGGTGCAAAACTGCTATGCAGACAGTATCAAACATTCACAGACATAAATAATACTACAAATTAAAAAAATATATTAAAAAAAAAGGAAAAATTACCCCTACGCCTCATATATCTTTGTGAAATTTCAGGACTCTGGAAACATATTCAGGGAGCTCCTTGTGAACAAAACTAATACAGGAAGTTAGCATGTATTTGGATTTTCTAACAGCAAGATCAGAGCCTAAATGATTCTGGAAAACACCATCAAGTTTGAAAAGAAAATATGCGTTAGCATCCGTGATCCACTTGCTGAACTGTATTGGTGCAAAAGAGAATGTAATCTACAATCTAGAATATGTACTATCAGGAGATTTATAGATAAAAATGTTAGCCTATACCTATCTTAAAACATGGTTTCATTCTCTTATGTATTCTCACTGTCTAACACTGCACCAGGTCCATACCAATTCTTAATATAAATGCTTATGCAGTAAAAAAAAAAAAAAAAAAAAAAAGAAAATATGCTTAACTTAGAATTCTAAACATCAACAAATTACCAAGTTTACAGAAGAAAGGAAGAAAAAGGGTTTATTCAGAATTATATAAACATCACTAAATACCAGGTTACTAGAAGAGAGAAAAGTGTGGTTCAGACATTCAGGACCTTCAATGGCTCACCCCCATATCTCTTTTCTCAAATAGCTTCTGCAGCATGTGATACACCAAAGGAAATCAGGAAGAATATGATAAAGATGCAGGAGAGTCTAGTCCAACAGGAAGACTGACAGGATCCTCAGGATTCTAAGTTCTCTTGCAGAGGACCCGGGTTCGATTCCCAGCACCCACATGGCGGCTAAGAACCGTATTTAACTCCAGTTCCAGGGGGATCCAACGCCCTCTTCTGACCTCTGCGGCATTGTTTGACACGGGTGCAGAAACCTATATGCAGACAGTACACTCATACACATAAAAAAATAATAAATAAATAAATAAATAAAATTTGCCGGGCATGGTGACCTCTGCGGCCTCGCATGACACAGGTGCACAAACCTACAAGCAGACAGTGCAGTCATACACATGGAAAATAAATAAATAAAATTTAAAAAATATTAAAAAAATAAATTAGATATCACTATATAAAGGAAGGGAAATTCAAAGCAGTCCCCTACATAAGACTGCACAGCTATTACAAGACTTCAGTGTAGCATTCTAGTGGAGATAGTTACCAGAGTGCCTTTATGGTAAGAAATAATGATTCCAAGTGCTTATCATCTCAGATACTCTTCTTCACATTATCTCTGTTACTTAATTTAAAAAATATTTTAGATTTTCATATATGGTATATGATTTTTCAAATCTGACCTACTTCATAATTTTATCCAGAACTGTCGGAACTGGTGAGCATTATATATGTACACATATATGTATTATATACCCATGTATAGTATACACACAGACATATATATATATATATAATATGTATATAACACATATATACATATAGGTGTGTGTGTGAGAGAGACAGTATTGGACATTAGGCTTTGTGCATTCTAGGTAAATACTCTACAATGGAATTATATCCCCAGCCTTCCTTTTTATATCTTAAGGAACTATTTCAAAAATTTTGTATTGCAGGAAACGTGCTTATCTTTCCACATCAATATGACTAAAATAAAGGATCTTACTTCAAGAATATGATTCCATATTAGAAAATCATGCAATGTAATTTCAACATGAGTCAGAGATAAGGGGGAAGAGGTCATGACTTTCCAGTAAAAAGAAAAAGAATGTAATGACTAAAGGTTCTTCATTGATCTGGAAGTCTTCCTTTTTTTTCCCCCTTTGGAAGTGGGCTTTGCTTACTCGGATCCAGGAAAACAGGAATTTGTGATGGAGTAAGAGTATTCAAGCATCCGTAACTCTAAGAAATGGTCCCAAAGATACATGAACTTGATCACAGGAGAAAGTCTACCCTTATCTTGAGTAACTGCTGCAGACTTATTTTCCATCTCCATGTATTGGGGGGGCTTTGGCACAGCTGGGTGAAATGTAAGACTGATACAATCTGTAGTCAATTCTGGTGAATCAAAGAGCATGACGAAGTCACAACTACAGAAAGTTAAATTAGCCTACTCAGTTTTATGACTTGTTTGCATGTAAAAAGATACTTCTTTGGCATTAGGCAACAATAGGCATACAGGTGCGAATACTGAAGTCACCTATAAATATGACTGAGAGCCTGGCAACGGTGATAAGAGCAAAGACCAGTGAAAAATACTTTGGGGAATTCATTCTCTTGAATCAGACTTTAAGGAAATGAGAGCTTTGAAGACAGATTAAGTATCTAGAACCAAATAACAGGAAAAATTCGGGCATAGCAAGTTCTGACCTGATGGATTACATAATCTCATTAGCCAATTATTTTAATATGAAACACATAAATCATTTAAGATGCTTTTTTTCCCCTCTAAGGTTAACATTCTAAAAAGCCCTGGGTAATCTGTTATCTAGAATATGATGTTTTTCAGCGTTTTCAAAAATATTTCCCATAGTTTTGTTTGCTTCTGTGTATGGCCATGTGTTCAATACAAACCTTAGAAAAAACAAGCAAAGCAGGGCATGGTGGCACACGCCTTTAATCCTAGCACTTGGGAGGCAGAGGCAGGCGGATCTTTGTGAGTTCAAGGCCAGCCTGGTCTACGGAGTGAGTTCCAGGATAGCTGGGGCTACAGAGAGGCCCTGTCTCGAAAAAGAAAAAAAAAGAAAAAAAAAAAAAACAAAAAAGAAAGAAAAAACAAGCGAGATAGCCTTCTTCCTTTCTGACTCCTCTCTTCTTAAATTGTTTTTTTTTTTTTGGCAGTTTCATACATTTACATAAATTTTAGACATTCTTCCATCACCTTCTTTCATCCCCCTCCATCCCCTGAAACCTCTCTTCTTCCCGATGAGGCCCCCCCTTCTTTCATATCTTCCTCTTGTATGTGATCCACTGAGTTTAATTAGAATTTCTAGTGTGGGTGAGAAGTGATTTACTGGAGCAAGGGCAACTTATCAGCGGCTACACCACGGAAGAAAATGAAACCCTCCCCCAACCACTGACTGCCAGAAGTCCCTCATGGAAAGGTGGGGCTTGACTTGTTCATGACTTTTCTTCCCCAGCAGCCTGCATAGCATCTCTGGCATTCTGAAAGGCAGTGGGGCAGCGGGGCTCAGTACTCTGAGGTCAGGTAGAAGCCCCCCCAGTATTGGGGAAGCTTCTAGCTGAGCTCATCTCCAGCTTGATTTTTCTATGCTCTGTGACCAGCTTGTGGACTCCTCCTCTTATATTATTCAAACTTTACCATCCTTTTTCTGTCTTACTGCTTTGAACTCTTTTGGTCTAGCAACAACTGTGAGACCCTCGCCTAAACCTTACAGCAGAGGACGCACTTCCCTGCGACCACCTGAGGTCCTCTGTGCCCACTGAAAGCCAGTCATGGTTGTTGATGGATTCCTGTGACCATCACAGTGTATAAAGTTAATTTTATAAAAACAGAATTGCATGGTTTCTTCTCTCAGAAGCCTTACAGAGAAATAAATACATAAAAGTGGAACTTGGATATAATATATATGTTGTTTGAAGTAAAATTATTATTATTATTATTATTATTATTATTATTATTAATGTTAATTTTGCACCTGATGTTAAGGTATATAATACTTCATAGTGTTTCATTTAATGTGACTAGAGCAGTGTTAGCTCATAGATGACATGACTTCAGATTCTTAAGAAGCCAGGTTAGACTTTATCCTGTATTTTGTGGGAATATAGTGAAAGACATTAAGAAGAGACATGGCTAGGTCATGGAGGATTAATGCTGGTAACAGATCATATTTGTGGGTTAACAGATAAGACACTAAATACATGGGGTTAAGGACACAGACAAAAGCTGGGGGTGGAGAAATAGTTTAAACAAAAAGGAAGAGTGCACTGACTCAAACATTATTTGAAACTGAAAATAGTGGGACTTCAAAAATCAATGGTAGATACAGTAGATGGAGCTGAGCCTGCTGGCTCCTGTCTTTATCTCAACATACAGGAAGTGGAGGTAGTGGGATTAGGTTAGGTACATAGAAAGTTCAAAGTCAGCCTAGACTCAAGAGATCCTATTTCAACACGAGAGAGAGAGAGAGAGAGAGAGAGAGAGAGAGAGAGAGAGAGAGAATAAAACAAGTGAAGGATGTAGCTTTGATTTTAGCTTGGTGACTGCTAGACTTATGGGGAGGAGAAATAGACCCGGGAAATTAAGGAGACCGTGGGAAAGCCATAAGTCCATGAGGAAGATGGAGTTGGAATTTTCAAGATGAGGGGAGAGGTCAAGACTAGAGAGAGTCTGCTAGAGTTTCCATGGCTCCTTTCCATATCCTGTTTGCATTTTCATCCTCCTGCCTCTGCACTCAGCTCTTTATGACTATCCAATGGGGGGAGAACTCAGTCAGCAAGCCTATCTTTCCCTCCTTTTCACTTTTAACAAGTCTAAATAAGGCTGGTTAGATCGGAAGGAGGTACAAATTCCAACTCTGAGAAAATACACTGGGTCACAATTCATTTAAGTTTTCATTGACATTTCCTTCTTAGAAACCAAGGGATTTGCTCTCCTGTGGTATTTTTTAGAAGACCAAATCTGAATTCCATGTGTGAATCATTTTTGGATATTGGTAGCAATATTGATCAGTCTTGTATTTTAATCTAGCCTTATGAAAAAGGCACAGAAGCCCATGGGAAGATAAAATAATGTAATGACATCAAGATTTGAAATGTATTCTGTGATTATTTGGTAGTAGATTTATCTTATGAATATGTTTTATAAAATTTAACTTCGAAATGTGTACCTTTCTCTAGGCATGAAATATTGGCTGGGAGGAATGATAATCATGCCAGATGAAACAGAAACTAAATAAGAAATTAATAACTGATATAAGTAATCTGTTTACTCATAAATTACCCACAAGGATAACGTCGATGGATGATGAATATAGGTAAACTATATGAGTCTAACATTTGCTCCTTTAAGGAAGCATCAAGTTTCACCTCGTGTGGATGATGAGTCACAGATGGGTTTGAGGCTACTCTGAAAGTGCACTCTCTGAATGCTTTGCGAATGATAAGTCTTAGCAATTTTATTGGCTTTCTCAAATAGCTGAATCATAGAATACTGGATCTTTGTTGCACAGCTAACCGGCCAAGGCATCTGTGTTGGGGTTTTTACTTGCTAACAAGATAAATAAATACTCAGCTAGAGGTGTTCACTCCCTAACAAGTCTTGTTTCCTATGCAAACATTCTCACACTCTTGGCTTGCCTAAGGCTTTATCTTAAAATACACAAGGTTTGCCTTCTGTTGCCCTGGATTTAGGGACCTTCCTTTCTGTGGTCTAGGCCCACCCTCACCCAAGCCTTTGCAGTCTCTTGTTTATCATCTTCACACACCCCGAAACTCCTTTCCTGACCGCCTCTCCTCCTACCAACCCTCTCTATAGGAACTTAGATGGAACATTTCTTCCAGAGCCATTAGTGTGCTGTGTTTTATTCTTAATAGTAAATGTAGATATTTTTGCTGATAAGTATATTTTAAGAAATGTCTGGCCCGGCGGCGGTGAGCTGGCACATGCCTTTAATCCCAGCACTTGGGAGGCAGAGGCAGGCAGAGGCAGGCAGAGGCAGGCAGAGGCAGGCAGATGGATCTCTGTGAGTTCAAGGCCAGCCTGGTCTACATAGGGAGCTCCAGGCCAATTGGAACTAAAGGGAGACACTGTCTCAAAAAGACCAAAAACAAAAAAAAAATTGTCTGGTGAAGAATATTTTAGTAAGGGTACTCACAGATACATAGATACCATAGAGCCAGCTGCTTTTACTGAATCTTGCTCACAATAACAGCTGCTTAAAGTTCTAAAATAAACCATGCTATTTAAACACTATAGTTAGTTATAAAAATCTTAAATAAGATTATATATGATATAATCTTATATAAGATTTATATAAATTATATAGTTATATAAATTAATAGTGCTTCAATGTATCTCATTGAAAGCCATCAATAAAATAAGATCACTGTGTGGAATTTTATGCAGTTTCTTTCTGACTGACAATTTTGAGGTAATTTCAATGATATTTCTGCTAATGTAGAGCGAATTAATTTTCTTAATTTGTATATATTCCCCATCTATCAGGAAATAATGTCCAATAGAAATTATGGAAGTACCAGTGCTTGATCATTCAAAGTGGAGAGAACACACACATACACACACACACACACACACACACACACACACACACACGTTGGAATTTAGTCAACCTGACTAAACCAATGAGCAAACACAGTGGATAATTACTAGGAGCATGTCTTAACCACCAGAGAAGATCATCAGGCTGAGGACCCCAAGATCATTTCCGTCCGGTACAAGAGACAGGCATTGAACATTGTATTCAATCACAGGTGCAGTATGTATATCTGCAAGTTAAGAATCATGAAATGGATTTCTTCATTTGGATGTTACATCTTCTGTACACTCTGTTCTTTATAGTGACACCAGAGAGAGAAAATACTCATAATAGGCTTTTTTGATAATGTATTTATAATTTTAAAACTAATACTTATTTAGCTGGAAATATGGCCCGATGGAGAGTGTTTGCCTAGCATGTATGAGATCCTGAGTTCAATTCCCAATACCACAAAAAAGAGAAAAGCAAATAAACATAACAAAATCAAAAACTACCACCAGCAGAAAATCCTACAAATAAAAATAATGATTATACATTATTGAGCATGTAGTAATATTTTTACATTGCTGCCATATTTCTGAAACAACTTTATTTGCAAAACTGAGGTCCTCTTGCAAACGTAATTGTACATCTGTCTCTACTTTTGATTATTTCATATACATTTTTCTAGAAATTAAGAAAATAAGAATCAGAAGCTTTGTTTCACTATTCTCAGCTTTCATAAAATGGATCTGTCCTTAATCTACAGCAATGGTGACAGCATGCACAAGAGCTGTGTGGATTCAAACCAAACAGAAACCCAGCACAGAACCAGGGAAATGAGCAGGAGACCCCAACCTGAGCTGAGGAACTAGAGGTAGCTTATCATTGTTGAAGGAGGGGGAGGTGGTATTCTTTAAGGGAATGAGGTTAAATAGATTGAACAGGCTCCAGTGGGTGAAGTCACTGGAGATATCTGGGGACATAAACTGGACTTAAAAGGCCTTAATATAGATGTCAGAATGCATGAAATCAGGTGTGTGAGGCGAGCTACAGGGGAGTGCAGTTGGAGGAGGGGCTTTAAATATGGTTGAGATGTGTTATATGAAATACACAAAAATTTAATTTTATGTACATACACACACACACACACATGCACACTGAGTAAAAATGTTCTGTCAGAATAAAACGTGTATGATTTTAAGTTATAGTAACTTATCTATTTCACAATGGTAAGGAACACTTTTGACGGCCGTGCTCTTTCTTTTTATTTATTTGTTTAATAATAAGTAATAAGTAATGAATACAAGTACCCTTCATGTAAAACCAATTTGCAAGCAGCTATGCCCAAATTTATACAGCCCAAGGCCCCCATTGTCCAGCTGGAGGGGCTTGTATGTACAATCATGTAGATTAAATAAAAGTCCAGTCTATATTGCTGTAGTTTCACAATTCACCCCAATCCCAGCCCTTACATTCTACCACACCCCCTCTTACAAAGATTATTCCCTAGGCTTTAGAAAAAGGACACAAATGGGTGAGAAGCTAAGCAGTCTACTTTCTCTGGAGATGTCGTTTTGGACTCTGATCAGTTCAGGCTGTTTCCTTTCTTGGGTTGGCAGTTTATCCAGGAATAACCTTTTACTCCTACTGATGAGGCACAAGCAATTAGATATACAGGCATTTAAACCGTACTAATTATTATGGTAGGTTACATTGGTATAGAAACAGATGTTTGGATGGTATGCTAATCCATGAACTGTAGCTTTTCTGTAAAAGATGACAAGGTCTTACTGTGGCTTACAACATCTCCTAACCACTGGAGGGCGTAAGCTTGTGGCATCAGGATGGCTGTGCTCTTTCTGGCAAGGACCTTCTAACTAGGACACCACTGTGGCGTTCTCATAGGTTTCCTATCTTCTGAATTTCCCTTCCAGATTTGTGGATTTTCCTTTGAAAACTCTACTTTTTAGTAGTTCTGTCTCCTCCAAATTTTAGTGTAGGTTGCTTCTAGATGGGATGTCAAATTTGTCTTGAGTCAGAGGTTCTTCTGTAGTCTTTCCCCCTTATCTCCTCTCTCAATGGACTACAATGTCAACAGTTCTCTAGGAAGACCACAAGATACTGTTTCTCCGTTTCTGTCATGGTAGTGGCTTTCCCTTTCTTTCTTTTTTTTTATTCTCAACCTTTTCCTTAACTCCCTAACATATGTTATAAATCCCTTCCTCTTCTTCCTCAGACAACATTTAGTTTTAATTTTTATATTGTTTTCTTTTTCTTTGCATTTTTCTTGATGTTTGAAGAGTGAAAGAAACAACTCCTAAGCCTAACCAGCAGCCACTCTGAAATGTTGGCTCATTCAAATGGAGTTTATATTACAGAAGAGACAGTTCACCAAGTACTGGGTACATATTAACTGGTCCTTCATAAAGCCCCGTGTCATTTAGAAATGCTTTGTTTTATCTTTAAATGACAAAGAATACAAAGTATGTAACAATGTTCAACAATATATGCCTATTATCTTTCATGCCATATGAGAAGAAGAACAAAAGCTGAACCTGAAGTGGTTTCTGACAGACATAGCTGCTCTCTGACCTCAGGGATCTGCTCTGACATCTGCAGATTCCTCAGCCTTGCTGTAGCGATATAACATGACTTGCATCATCTTCCAGCATAACATTGTCACAGCATCATACACAAAGTGACTGACACATATAGAGGATGGAAAGTTCATATCCCACCCCTATTTTTTGGTCTTTTTGAGACAGGGTCTCTCTGTAGCCCAAGCTGGCCTAGAATTTGATATATAAATCAGGCTGGACTTGATCTCACAGTGACCCACGTACCTCTACTCCTGACTCTGGGATTAAAGATGTGCACCACCATACCTAGATTTACATACCGTTTTATATCAAGAACAGTTTTCCCCTATAAGTTCCCCAAGAAATATCTCCCAGAGCTCAATACTCAAAACTGAATTCATCTCTTAAGATCAAGGAGTATCTGAGTAATGACCAAATAAAATTAGGAAAATGGACTACAGAAGAAAATGTCTTTTTAAGTAATTACCATCATGAGCTTTGCAGTATTATTAGGAAATTAAAGCTTACAAGAAGGAAGGAATTGGTGTAAGATTATACAACTAGAAAGCATTTTAAAAAGGATTTAAGCCAGTCTTTAAGAAACCCCATCCTTAACGTCATACTCAAGGGCCTCTCTAAGAGAGATTCAGCATCTTTCTCAGTTCAACAAAAATGATTTAGCAAGAAGCCACTTGCTGCTTGGCCTCATTCTTGCTGCTGCAGGATAACAAAATGCATTCTCTACTTTGGGACAGAGCCCAAATTTGAGGTAGCAGCGAGGCATATCTGATTATTATGCTGTAAGCCCAGTTCTAATGGCTGCATTTCTAAGTAGGAGGAGTTCCCTTAGGCCTGTAAGAGTCAGATTGAGCTTCATGAAGCTATAGAGCATAAAAGTCACAGATTTGAAGCAGTGGGGAAAAAGAATGATGCCTAGGTTGATAGGGTAGCTTGAGTGAGAGAGATAAAGTTGGAAATAGAACAACATGAAAAGTGAGGTGAAATTCTATGCTCATGCAGTATCTGCAGGAATTTGAGCTGCCAGCTTGCAGTTGAAGAATGGTGGAATGGACACCTAACTAGGCCACACAGAGAAGCTCACATGTGCCTCGATTGCAGTCTTGGCCTCCCTGACACCTAAGATTGTCATCCCAGCTCTCCAGCATAGTCATAGAGCTCTCCACACCTGCTGATGGGAAGCAAGACATCTTTCTTTGTTCACATGTCTGTGCTCTTTTACAGGAAAGCAAAGTCAGGAGAAGAGGCAGTCTGAAAGATAGTTTCTAACTCTTTTCAGTGAGATCTAACAGTATGAACATTTTCAGATCCATTGTTACGGTTAGTGAGGCATAATTTTTATCCTTTTTCTCTCAATATTCTTTTTGTTGTACTTAAAATTATGGTGATTTTCCAAGCACGTTTTCAGGATCACAATTTCCAGTCAACATGTATGACTTACTATAAGTTTTAAGTCAACTGAAACAGTGGGCTGTTGTTTAAAGTGGGGGTAATCAAGTGCTGTAATCAAAGGCTAAGGAACAGTTGTTTGGGTGTCTTGCAACAGCACATTAGGGATGACCCAAAATTATTTAGGATATTATGCCTTGATAAAATATCAGAGTTTAAGATAGATAATTTTGGATTAAGAAAAATTGTGTTCTGTCTTTCTTCTCATGTGTGAAAGGTCACCTGGTTCTCCTACACCCAAAGTGGGAAAAAAAAGATTGCATTGTCTCTTTCTATTCCAAAGATCTCATAGAATGTGGTTGTTAAAGGGTAGATGGGGGGGCTGGAGAGATAGCCTAGCGGTTAAGAGCACTGACGCTCTTGCAGAGGACCCGGGTTCGATCCCCAGCACCCACATGGCGGCTAAGAACCGTCTGTAACTCCAATTCCAGGAGAACTCCAGTTCCAGGGGAATCTGAGACCCTCTTCTGACCTCCGCGGCATTGCACGACACGGGTGCACAGACCTGCATGCAAACAATACATTCATACACATACAAAAATAAATTAAAAAAAAAAAAAGGGTAGATGGGGTATTAAGGAATTTGATACTATCATCCAGTACTGGTTAGAAAAGACAAAGACCCGGGGATAGGGTTAACAGGTTTAGGCTCATGCCAATATTGCTAAATTCCTAAATTTCCAAGTGATGTCACACTCTCAACAGTTTCTTAAATTGTACCTTAACATATAAGCATTTTTTTCTAATGATGTCTTTATGAGTAAAATGTTGAATCATACAAAGGATATAAATTAAAAAGTTAAAAAAAAAACTGTGTGGGTGGGGCAGAGCCTTATAAAAACAGTCATTAGCTTGTCTAAACTAAGCTTCCAAGGGACATATCCTGTCAGACAGCAGCTCAGAGAATACCAGGGTAACAAGGTATTTCAGTCATTCCCTGGCCATTTCTAATGGATCATGGGTTTCTTTTTTTTCTCTTAGTTCATATTAATGTTTTAATGTATTTATGTTTATAGAGAGTGAGTTAAAATGTTAATGGTGGTTTCCTTTTTTATTTGTTTGTTTCATTGAAGATGTCTCAGCTTAAGGTTTGAATTAAAATTCTGATAAGGCTTAATTTTGAATTTCAGAAACCAGCAAATGCCTATGTACCATTAACCAAACTGGAAAGTCCATTCATTCAACTTATGATACTGATATTACTTAAGAGGTTAGAATATGCACATTTTATATTAGCTTTTGTTTGAATTCTTAAATCCATAAAAATTGCCTCAAATATTAAAATATTTGTACTTAATCAATTGATAGTTATTGCTATATTAGATCTAAAAGAAGAATCTCAGTTTTCACTGTTATTAGCAATCAGAAACTATAGAAATTAGGCAACAATTTAAGTTGTGTCAATCAGAATATATTTATAAAATTATTTCAAGAATGGGTCAATTTTGTGAAAGAAATATCAACTAAATTAGCTAATTGGTTGACTTAATAGGCAGTGTAATACTTAATGAGAAAAAAATTATTTTTTTTATGAAAACTATCAACTAAGATAATGCTTCCAGTTTGTAAGACACTTAAATGGGTAATTTTGATGGGATGTATCCTTCTAATGATTGCTTTATCTTGGTTCTTACTGCTTTTTTGAAATTAACTTGAAAACATTTGTATTGTGTGGCCACACAAACTATGTCTTTAGATGCTATAGAAAACTCTGGGCCATTGAGGGGAGAAACTATACGGCAGGCAGTGAGGCTCATAGCACCACCCAAATTCATCACCTCTGCCAGGTTTCACTGGTGCATTTGCCGACTTGCACTGCAGGAAACAACAGAAATAGGAGGAGCCCAACCCTGAAGAAGAGTCCCATTCGCTCATCCCAATGACAGCATTAAACATTAGCACTAACACTGTATTAGGAAATGCATGCATTTGGAGTTGTATGGCTCACTATGCTGTGAAGTAACTCGCAACAGGTGTGCCCGTTCTGAGTGGCCATGGTACTGATATCACTCCATGACTTCAATTTCCCATTGTTTGCAGAGAGCTCCTTCCAAACATAATGTGTGGTATTATCTGAGGCAGGGAACACGACAAGCATATGTATATGTGTTTGAACCTTTCAACATTATTTGAGAATATTATAGAAAAAAAGGCTTGAAATTAGTAGAATAGGATCCAGCTTAGACTCTGAAATGAACTAGCAACATCTTCACATTTTAACAGGAATTCCAAAGCTTATGTGAGAAGAAATTATTCATGTTTTAAAAAAGATAACAGAAGTAATTAAGCAACTGCAATATAGACCTCCATTATCATTTGATGCTAAGTGCTGTTAATTGTGCCTCATTTAAAAATAGCACTCAGGGGCAGGGGATTCAGCCAACTTGGGAGAGTATCATCTCGTATTCCTGAAGCCCAGGATTCAATTCTCAGCACTGGATGAATCAAACTTGATCACAAATTTCTTTAATCCTAAAACTTGGAAGAAGAGAGAATTGGAAGTCCAAGGACAACCTTAGTGCATAGTTCTAGGTTAGCCTGTTTACATGAGACCCCGTCTTCCAGTCTTCCAGAAAGCAGTTCAAGTTGGTCTATGTCATTTTAATTTTTTGTTTTGGGGTATTTTTGTTGTTGTTGAGACAGGATCACACTATGTAATCCTGGGTGCCTAGAAGTCTCTATGTAGACCAGGATGGCCTCAAACTCGCAGAACTCATGGAGATCTGCCTGACTCTGCCTTCCGAGGGCTAGGATTAAAGGAAAGCCTGTGGTTGTTTTGCAGCACTAAAGATCTGAACACAGGTTTTTGCCCAACTGCCACCAAGCTACATCCCCAGATTGAGATAATGTACTTATTTATATTCATTCATTCATTCATTCATTCATTCATTCATTCATTCATTCAGAGACAGTGTCTTACTATGCAGCCCTGGCTGACCAGGAACTCAATGTGTAGGCCAGCTGGTCTTCCAGCTCACAGACATCTGCCTGTCTCTCTGGCTCTTAGATTTTTAAGAAAGAAATAAATGCATCTGGGAAAATTTTACTTTTAATTAATTATGTTCTCTCTACTAAATACCTTAAATTCAACTTAGTATTAAGGGCCCTTTCTAGACTTTGTTAATAGCAATGGGACTGACTGTACAGATTGTTACAGGAACCTGGGAATTGGACACGGTGGAGGTTACGCTTTGGCTCTAATCCAATATTTGCATTTTCACATGGGAGCAGAGAAATATTTTATTCATATTTTTAATGTTCGATTTGTCTCTAAAAGGTACTGAAATAATTTATTTAGAAAATCTATTCGTGAACTCTAATTAATTATGAAGTATTTTAAGTCACTGGGGGAAAATCAATTTCTGAACCAATTACCTTAATCTAGCATCTGTGATGATGCAGGAAGGAAAATACTTTTATTTTCTAAAATTTAATAAACTTTCTAGGAGCATTACAGACTTGCTTCCTTGCTCTTTTAATTTCCTCTTTCTAATATTTCTTAATCCATAACTTTCTTGACTCGACTATCATAATGAAGGGCTACATCAACAATGTGAGGCATTTGGGGACCTAGGAGACAATGGGCTTCCTATGTCAGATCTAAGCTTGAGTCCTTGCATATTACAGTGAGTTGCGGGACCTTACACAATCACTTAGGCTCTAGGAGCATCAGGATGTAGTCTCTAAAACATAGTTCACTGTATCTACTTCCCATGGTTACAATACAATACAGGGAGATACATATGCCTAGTGTCCTGAGTTTGATACCTGGAATCCACGTAAAGGTGAAAGGAGAAAACCGACTTCACAAGGTTATCCTTTGACTTCCACATGGCGTATACACACATACACACACACACACACACACACACACACACACCAGTAACAACACATTTTAATTTAATTTACTATTTTTGTTTTTTTTTTAAATGCCAAGAACCGTCTGAAACTCCAATTCCAGGGGAATCTGACACCCTCTTCTGACCTCTACGGCATTGCACGACACGGGTGCACAAACTTGCATGCAGAGCAGTACATTCATAACACATACAGAAATAAAAAAAAAAAAAAAAAAAAAAACTAAAAAAAAAAAAGAGTACACATGGATTAGAGAGCCAAGAACCGAGGAGTCCCTGCTGAGGATCCCTGCTAAGAAAGACCACCGCACATTTGCAGACAGCCAAGGTATTGTTTGGTATATTTAGGTATTTTGGTAATTATAGGTTATTTTAGACTATTATGAAAGAAAACTACACAACTAGGAAGACAATGATTGCCCAGCATCCCCTCCCACATATACACCCTTTGGGTGTGTTCAAGTATTCAACTCTACACTGAGCCCTAGGTCAAGGAAGGTGTGTCTGCCCTTTGTAGATGGTTGATCAATTGTGTGTATGGGTGTGTATCTTACACTTTGGGTTATCTGCGAATTCCTGTGGGTACCGATTTCTCATCTGGTGAATTTGGCAGGAGGAGGGGATGGTGGAGTGAACTCCTCAACATAGGAACTCCTTTTAAAGCAAGGCTGTGGCAGGGGTGGTGAGGGTCGGGTGGAGTAGGTAGGAGCAGAGGGAAAGTGTCAACCCTCAGACAAGTCCATGCACTTCTAGACCCAGGAAAGCAAAGGATTGATTGTCTCACCTGGAACCAAGAGGAACCTGTGTGTATGCGGCATCCATCTGGATATGCAGGTTTTTGCTGTGTGTGCACGTTTGTGTGTGGTAGGGTGCGTTCAGTGTGGATATGAGTGAAGCGTGGAGGGTGACAATGACCCTGGAGGTCACCTACCTGGTTGTGATCCCCACACCCTCCCTTTATCCGTGTGTGGCTGGCCACCCAGTCTTTTCATAGCAATTTCTTCCCTCATAAACAGTAATAATAGTGCTTTCATCACACAACTGCAGTGAGGATTAAATGATTAGTATAAGTAAAGTGTTAAGTTTAATGTTTAAGTTTTGCTGTGTCTAATATGTAGACAGAGAATTCAATGAATCTTGCTTTATCACTGTTATTATTATTATTATATGGAGTGGCACAAAGTGTTACTCCTAGATACAAAACTGTTTTATCTCAGGATTGGCTACATAGAGTCTGGGGAAAAGTGAAAATGCAGGGTTTCTTGTTTTAAATTATTAAAATTTCAAAATGATGATAGGAGAATGTCAAACCAAGCATTAGAGTACCTTGTGGCTGTACAGACTGCATGACTCTAAAGTTGTCTCTGCCCTTCATTTTGTTTGATGGAGGAAGAACAGAAAGGAAATCCTAGCCTGTTTTTTTTAAATTTATTTATTTATACATATATTTTTTTATCAAATCTAGATCCGTGTCCTCCCATCCCCCCACCCCAGCAGAGCTCGTGCATTCTGCCAAACATGCTATTCATCTCTTTCTCAGTCTTTCTCAATATTCTCCATGGGGAAGTTGACTGTTTTGAGCAGAAGTTCACTGTTTCAGTCAGTTCTTTGATGCGGTCCTTTCTGTTGTTGTTGTTGTTGTTTCCAATATGCATCACTCCCAACTGCTTTAGACAAAAGCTCAAGGGGCCATACACAGGAAATACTTATAACTGGGTAATTGGCACTAGCATCCACAGATGAGGGATGCTATTCCTCGTTTGTTTTTCTGGGACTGTGTTACTTCACTCAGCATGATGTCCTCTAGCTCCAGCCATTTTCCTGCAAAGCTCATGATGTTGTCTTTCTTTACTGCTGCATAGAACTCCATTGTGTAGATGTACTACATTTTCTGTATCCACTCATCAGTTGAGGGGCAATTGGGTTGGTCCTAGCTCTTTGCTATTGTGAAGAGAGCTGAAATAAACATGGCTGTACATGTATCTCTGCGGTGGGGTGAGTCTTGAGGGTACATGCCCAGTTTACCCAGAATGCTGTACGATCTTTTAGAGCTGTTTCCCTCTCTTTGCTTTCCTTCTAGATTGAAACAATGGAAGAACTTTATGTGGCAAATACCATGTTTGCCCTCAGTGTCCTTAAGCATCTGGAAAAAACAAATTCTGGACAGAACTTGTTCTTCTCTCCATGGAGCATCTCGACTACCTTGGCTATGGTCTACCTTGGTGCCAGAAATGACACTGAAGACCAGATGGCCAAAGTAAGTTTGATTTAAAGGGTCTCTTGAAGTAATTGTAGAATTTTTCTTGTTTTATGATCAGGTTGTCTTTTTTGCCAAGGAAGCAGGAATCACAGCATGTTAATACAGTACCATCCTTCCAATACAGATTCCTTAGACTTAAATCTATAAAACAATCAAGTCAGGAAACTGTTAAGCTGCAAATAACAGAAGAGATAGCATCTATCAGTCTATAGGACTGAAAATAGTTACTGGTGAAATCTTTCATATTAACAATATAATGCTCATGTTTGCAAAGTGTTTTGCATGTATTACTTCACTTTGTTTTGAGTCAAATATCACTTTCCAGGGGAAAAAAAAACCACAGCTGGCAACCGGTTCCCACTCACGGCTTTCTAACTCCTGTCTTAGGCTTCTTCTCTCCACTTTATCATTATGAGGTGTTTGTTCTCCTTTTCTTTAAAAAAAAAAAAATCTCCTAATGGTTTCAAGCCACTGTCACAAAGAGGAAAAAGCACATGACATTGGTCAGGACACCCACAGAGATGCATCTGGTACCCTATGGCCTCTCCATATTAGCTTGTCTATCCTGTGAGGCCATGACCACATAGTCGGGCTGGACTTTGTAGATGGACAGTCGTCAATATAGGGGTGGATAGGATTCAGGGCAGTACTGTCAGAGGTTTCCGTGTCAGAGGTTTTTGCCTGCCTTTCTTGATTAACAGATGCAGTCTGGCTCAGGGGACCCGTTTCCAGATTTCTGGACTACTTCAACTGTGTACTGCAATACTCATAAGGGATTAATGCAACATATTTAAAATTCTCATGATCCTGTTACTTGCTAAGCCAGATGCCTGAATGTGGACATCATGTAATTAAAATTCCATCGCATCCCCATACATGAAAACATTGAGAACAAATGCTTCAAGTGCAAACATGCATTGTGCTTTAAGCCACACCAAAATGCCACGGGCTTGTTTCTGGTTTCCCATGAGAACTGTGTATAAGAATGAATCCATCCTTTTCTGTGACATGGTGACCTATTTAAGGTGAACCTCCTTTCGAGTAGTTTCACAGAGACAATATGTTTCACAGAGACAATCTCACTGCAGGAGGTTAAAAGATGGATAGGTTACTTCATTGCTAATGGCAGTTTGAACATCGAGACTTAGAACAAAACTCCATTGCCCAACTCTGCTGCTATCAGAATTGTGCAATGCCCCTTCTCCTTTTTTTTTGTCTTAAAAAAAAAAAAACAGAAATCACATGTAAAAAAAAAAAAACCTTAGAAAGCATTAGAGTTTTATGTAAATAACCAGAAACAATATATATATATATATATATTTTAATATATATCTTTTTTTTATTGATGCTTTGTGTATTTCATACATCATTTTCCAATTCAGTTCAGGCATATATCCCCTTCCCTTCCCCCCCACCCCACCCCTACCCATCGCAGATCGTGCATTCTGCCATAAGTTTTCTGCATCTTTCTCTGCTTTTTTGTTTTGTTTTGTTTTCATTTTTTTTAACAATAAGTGATAATTTGTGAGTACAAGCATCCTTCATGTAAAACCAATTTGCAAGCAGTTGTGCCCAAACCCACACAGCTCATGGGTCCCACCATCCAGCGGGGGGGGGCTTGTATGTTCAATCAAGTTGATCAAATGAGTGTCCAGTCTATATTGTTGTAGTTTCACCATTAACCCCAATCGAAGCCCTTACATTCTACCACGCCCCCTCTTCCGCAGATTGTTCCCTAGGCTTAGAAAAGGGGCACAGGTGGATGAGAAGCAAAACACTCTACTTTCTCTGGAGCTGATGTCTTGGTCTCTAGTCAGTTCTGGCTGTTTTCTTTCATGGGCTGCCAGCTTGTCCAGGCACAACCCCTCGATCCTACTAATGAAGCACATGCAATTAGACATTTAGGTATTAAACAGTATAATATATAGCCTTTCGATCCTACTAATGAAGCACACACAATTAGATATATAGGTATTTAAACAGCACTAATTGTTATGGTAGGTTTCTTTGGTATAGACACAGATGTTTGGATGGTATGTTAATTCATGATTTACAATTTATTTATGTAAATAACCAGAAACAATATATTTTAATGTAAACACCAAATGAGGTGTTATGGTGTATTAAAAAATATTTTGATCCTGAAGGACAAATTTACCTACTGGTAACAATGGACAGAGATGGATTCTCTACATTGGGAAAGTGCTTTCAGAATGTGGGCCTGTGTAAGAGTTTTATGTAATTTTCTTATAACTCTGCTGCCTGAGTAGGTTTTAAAATTCAACTGTTAACTTTATTGGTTTCTAAATATAAAGGAAGAGAATTTTATTGGCTTGAGGAAGAAGAAGGGGTTTTACATCCAGACCTACTTGTGTTTGAGTTTGGGCTTTGCCATGTTCTTCCTATATTAAAACCTTTAGATGTGACAAAAGCTATGGTGGCCCCTCAGGTAAGCGTATGAGGGCACTGAAACCTCCCACGTCTCAGGTTTCTCATCTATAAAAAGTGATTAAAATTTGTAAGCCAGCTATGAAGACTAGTGACAGTATGTAAAGCATTTAGGAGCAGTACTTGTAGTAAGAGCCAATTATCAGTGACAGCCAAGGACCTCTCTGAGGGCCTATTAGAATTTTACATAATTCAACATCCTGTGACGTAGATGCTATGATTATCATACTGATTTTACAGATAAGGAAATTGGGACATCCATTTGGGAACTGGTGCATCTGGAAGAGGTAGTGGTGTTGTAATAGAAGAAAAAAAAATAGACTCTATGAACCCCAAGGGAGTGAGTGCATGTCTATGTGAGATCAGCGTGCACAGGAGCGATGCAGCTAGCTGTATGTTTATTGTAAGCCTGCAGACCTGTTCAGACCAGGCTGTGTCTTAGGAACTCAACATGGACCAGAGTCACCTCACATCCACAATATGAAGTGACATCTCACCCAATGAGATTTTCAGTGATTCAGGAAAGCTTTCCTGCTACCCAAGAGAACCCTCATTTAGATGTCAGTTGCCTTAGAAGGGAAGAAAATCAGAAAAGTACAGCAGGACCTATAGCATACGGATCAGAGAGAGGCCCATAAAATGCCAAAACTTTTTATCTCTAGTCTAGAAATTCACCAGTTTGCTGGACACAGCGGCCAATTCTTCACTACAAGGCTCCGGTCATCAATCCCTTTTCATTTTCATTTCTTCCTCACCACAGCCCTCATGAGGAGGTGCTGCAGGGATTGAGGCTCTCAACATTGGAGGTGGTGAGTCTGAAACAACAAACCTGGCTGGTGACAATGTTGCAGGGAAGGTCCTTAGAGGATCATCATCACCCATCGTCATTGGGTTTTCTGAAACTGTCCACTTAAAAAGAGAGCGGAGGCATGGTGGCAAGTGGCTTTAAACCTATAATCCCAATACTAGGGAGGCAGAGGCAGATGAGTCTCTGTGAGTTTGAGGAAGCCTGGTCTGCATAATGAGTTCTAGGCTGCCCAGAGCTACATAATGAGACCCCCCTCTTTAAAATAAAAAGGGATTCATGGGGCTGGAGAGATGGCCTAGCGGTTAAGAGTGCCGACCGCTCTTGAAGAGGACCCGGGTTCGATCCCCAGCACCAACATGGCGGCCGAGAACCGTCTGAAACTCCAATTCCAGGAGAACTCCAGTTCCAGGGGAATCCGAGACCCTCTTCTGACCGCGGCATTGCACGACACGGTGCACAGACTTGCATGCAGACAGTACATTCATACACATACAGAAATAAATTTTAAAAAATTAATAAAAAAAGGGATTCATTTTATTATCAATTGCCCCTAAGTTGCACTTGGCATAGATGCTAATTTTTTCTCTGTGTGGATATCTATGACTATCTTAGGAAATGCCTAGTGACTCATTTTCTTGTGAAAATTTATGATGGCTTATAATCTTCCAGAGCTTGGAAATATATTTCCTACAAAAGATGAGATGAAAGAGAGAGAGAAAGAGAGAGAGAGAGAGAGAGAGAGAGAGAGAGAGAGAGAGGTCTTAGTTCATTGCATTACTTTATCTAAAATACTGATATTTTGCAAGACGGTTTATGGGCTGAGTGAAAATTTAGATGACTTAGGAAGACTTTATAAATGATCTCATAATAAATTGCTTCCCAATGGCTAGTATAGGAGTTAGCATTGAGAGACTTCATGGATTTCTATGTGTAAATTTCTATTGACTGACAATTCCATATCACACAGGAATGGACTATCTATGCTTGTTTTCCACAAACAAAGGCAGAGAGCCAGACATAGGAACACCAAGTGGTACCTAAGCCACTGGTTTGAAATGATATTTCCACAAATCCTCATCGTCATTCTCTGATCTGATTACAGGTGCTGCAGTTTAACAAAGTCTTCGGTGGCTATGACGTCACTCCCGGGAACCTAGAGAGCTTTGATGTCTGTAATTTTACACAGCAGATACAAAAGGGAACTTATCCTGATGCTATTGTACAGGTACTCGGCCCTGTGTTTCATATTTCTTTTGTATTCTATTTCTAGAATTTTCTTTTCCCAAGGTCACAGTGTTGACCCTCATACATAGGATGAATTCTAAGATTAAAGGTGGTGGTAAATATCCTAAGGACATCCAATACTGGATGGCAGACCTGGGAAAGAACTCAGACTTCTAGGCCAAGGTTTTCTCTCAATTCTGTCACATCCCTCCACCTTTGGTTTTACATATATACATATATGTACATATGAGGGTATGTATGGTTTATTTCAAAATTCTTATTTGATATAGTAGATACACCTAGAATTCATATGTGGGTTGAAATTTCATCAGGAAAGAGGATGGGGGGGACAAGTAATTAAGGAATAGTAAGAGTAGACCAGGTGACTGCATGTGAGACCAAAGACCCTTAGGTATCTATCTATCTATCTATCTATCTATCTATCTATCTATCTATCTATTATCTATCTTCTTTCTACATCATTGCTACCATATTTGTCTTGTCAGTATAATATATCTCTTATCTATCATTTATTATCTGCCCATCTATATAATCTATCCATCATATATGTTTCATCTACCATCTATTAATCTACCTATATCTACTTACTTCTCTCTCTCTCTTTCTCATCTATCTTCCCATCCATCCATCCATCCATCCATCCATCCATCCATCCATCCATCCACCCATCCAGTCTATTGTAGGCAGTAGTACCTTTTTACCATACTCCATACCCTTAAAATTCAGTGGTCTGGTATGTTATAGAAACTGGGCATGGATATGCTCCTGTTGTTGACCAATTTCCAGGGTCATGCCCATGGTTAGATTATGAGCCTAGAGCTCCTAGACATACAGGTAGTCCACCTATCTATCACTTGTTATATTGTGGGAAACGTTCCTATAATGTGGAGCAGCCACAAGTTTTCTTAGACACCTAAAAGATTCTGCCATCCTTTGGTTTAGGCCAGTTACTATTGTGACTGAGCCCCTGTCTGCCACAATGCTTGGGACTCCAAGCTGAGCATAAAATTTCTCTTTGTGTACGTGTGCATGTGCGTGCATGTGTGTGTGTGTGTATGTGTGTGTAAGCCTTAGATTTTCTACCTTGTAAAATGGGAATCTATAGAAGCTATATGAACTTTAATAACATTTTCTCTTAGCTTCATTGAGAACATCATAACTGACAAGGAAAACTTAGTATTCAGGACATACAATGTAATATACCTATAAATCATGAAACAAATACCACACCAAATTAACATATCTATCACATAGTCATTGTGAGTGGAGTGGCATTTAAATATAATTTTGTTACAAACTGCAAGAAAAAAGTATAATATAACTGTAATCCCAATGAGATACTTTATATCCTAGGACTATGTTCATTTTGTAAATATAATGAAAATTCCACAGAAACCCGGGGGCTTAGAAACTGCAAAAGAACCTTCTTTTAGGCTGTTATGCTTTCTGGTCGAGTCTATTCTATTTACATAGTAAACTTTGAAACTAATTAAACTTTGTCTTTACAGCCCTAATGCACAGCATTTTTATTTTGTTTGTTGTTTGTTTTGGTGTGAAGTTTTCCTGTATTCCAGGCTGGCTTTGAAGTCCCTCTGTTGATGAGACAGGTCTTTAATTCCTGTCCTCTGCCTCCCAAGAATTGGGGGTGCAGGTTTGAGCCACTATATCTGTGTTTTATGCCATATTATTAACAAAATATTCTTCTCAAAGTTTTCAAAGGACTAGGAAAACATGCATAAGAACAGTGTTTTATCATTTTGTTGAGAATGTTGCCTCAGACATCCTTGGTTAGTAGTCCTGTGTTGTAAAAGTGAATCTCTTCCTTCTGTTAAGGCACAGGCGAGAGACAAAGTCCATTCTTCCTTCCGCTCTCTCAGCTCTGCAATCAACACAGGCTCAGGGGACTATTTACTAGAAAGTGCCAATAAGTTGTTTGGAGAGAAGTCTGCAAGATTCAAGGAAGTAAGTTACGCTTCTAACTGGAATCGCTGTTTCCCAAAACCACAGAGAGGTCAATTTCAAAACAATTCTCTCTGAGTTCTGGGAGCACAGCCAGAACTCCTAGCAGGCTCCCCAAGGACGGCCTCACTTACAACCAGTGTCCCTCTCCTCTGTCAGTTTCTCCCCTTCCTGTTGAAAATGCTTCACATGCATAGCAGTAGATCAGAAGAATAATGCAACTGTTGCCTTGCACATCTATTCTTCAAGCAGAATGATGCTGTTCTTATTCATGCAAAAAAAAAAATGTAAAGGAAACATAGAGTTAAGGTTGATGTGCAGGGCTAGGCTTTAACAGACAACTTGCAACTTGTAGCATTCTTGGTTCTGCCCTTCCCCAGTCAACTACTACTCCATGGATCTCAGTCTTGACTGGATCTTACAGCTTAAAGTCACACCATCCTTTAGACAATATATGTCCTAGGTAACTTTTGGCATCCTCTTTCTTTAAAGGAATACATACAACTCTGTAAGAAATACTACTCTGCAGAACCAGAGGTAGTAGACTTCCTGGAGTGTGCAGAAGAAGCCAGAAAAAAGATTAATTCCTGGGTCAAGACTCAAACCAAAGGTAAAACAGGGAAATATTTTCTTTTATTTCTACCTAGAAAACTATGATGAATTTTGAACTTGAACCTTAAATGTGTCCATTCAATTCCTCTTCATTTCTTTCTGGGTTGAACAATCACCATACAATTGAAAAAATTTAGAAAAATTTATAAAAGAAAGTGAAAATCTCCTTTCCAAGTATGGTGGAAATTTCATATTTTAAATGCTGTTGCTTTTGGCTTTTATAAGCTTTCTGAGAATTCCCATCAGGTTTAGTTCAGTATTTATTTATTTAAAAATTTTTTTATTATTTATTTATTTTTGTATGTGTATGAATGTAGTGTCTGCATGCAGGTCTGTGCACCCATGTCGTGCAATGCCGCGGAGGTCAGAAGAGGGTCTCGGATTCCCCTGGAACTGGAGTTCTCCTGGAATTGGAGTTACAGACGGTTTTAGCCGCCATGTGGGTGCTGGGGATCGAACCCGGGTCCTCTGCAAAAGCGTCGGTGCTCTTAACCGCTAGGCTATCTCTCCAGCCCCAGTATTTATTTATTTAGAGACCTTTTCTCCCTGTGACTGCATCTGTGTGCCACTCCCTACACAGATCAGGCTAGCCTTGATCTCACAGAGATCCATCTCTCTCTGCCTTGAGTGTGCTGTGATTGACGGCATGCATCGCACCTGGCTCATAATCAGTTTTATTTTTGCTTTAAGTATATCTAAAGAAAAAAATTGAGCTTGAAGATAAATATCTATGAATAGTTTGGCAAATGTAGACACTGAGTCTGATGGCTACTTAACTCAAGAAATTATAGTTTAATAATTCTTTTTTCTTGATTTTCTCTGAATTTCCTATACTATATTTTGATCGTATTTAGACCCCTTCCCTATCTACACAGCTCCATCCTATTTCATGCACTACTATTATATATATTTAAGGCCTATCAGGTCAAACTTTCTCCCCAAGTGTCCTTCGTAATACACGATTATGAGACTTAAACATACATTGTGTCTTCTGCAGGTGAAATCCCAAACCTGTTACCTGAAGGTTCTATAGATGAGGAAACAAAAGCAGTACTGGTGAATGCTGTCTACTTTAAAGGAAAGTGGAAAACTCCATTTGAGAAGAAACTAAACGGGCTTTATCCATTCCGTGTGAGCTCGGTATGAGACAAGACGACATTTTCCTAACCATATGTTAGACACTTTAAGGCAGAGACAGAAAACTTAGAGACTGCTCACTGATTTTCCTGTGTAACTTTCTAGTTGCAGCTTGAGCATATGAAACTTGGACTCTTTAAAACTACTGAATAGCACTTAATAGTTTCCTAAGAGCCAGTGTGAGTAGACGTGAAGGTCATGGCTTTATAATTCTACCAGCCTGGACTCCACGTTGGTTCTCTCATTCTCCTCATACCTCACTCAGCATCCATGTGTTCTGTTGTTTATCATTAAATCTAGAATAATATCTAGTTCAAAAGATAGTTGTGTATGTTCAAAAGGATTTACCAAAACTCAGGACCCATTATAAGTGCCTAATTAATGTTTACATTATTATTATTATTACTATCATTATTTTACTAAGTAATGACTATAAACTTGAAAAAGCCGTAAGTTCAGAGAACAGAATTTAAGGGTATAATAAATAACTTACTTCATTGATTCTAGAAAATGCATTTCTTTAGCACAGAGGCAGGAACCATTCTATTTTTTCTGTAATTGTAAATCTCTTAAACATCTGAGAATTGACTTTCATGTTTCACATGAGTTTAGCATCAAACCATACCTGTCCAGATGATGTACCTACGTGAAAAGCTAAACATTGGATACATAAAGAACCTAAAGACTCAGATCCTAGAACTCCCATATGCTGGAGATGTCAGCATGTTCCTGTTACTTCCAGATGAAATTGAAGATGCCTCCACCGGCCTGGAGTTGGTAAGACACTACCACTTCAATTGCTTGAACTTTTTGTAGTTAACTTTGTTTTCTTGATATGAACGTCTATACTTTAGAAAATGGTACAGAATTTCACCCAGAAATATGTGAGTTGGAACATGTGATGTGTCACAAAAATTCAAAGTCTTGGGGCTGGAGAGATAGCCTAGCGGTTAAGAGCGCCGACTGCTCTTGCAGAGGACCCGGGTTCGATCCCCAGCACCCACATGGCGGCTAAGATTCCAGGAGAACTCCAGTTCCAGGGGAATCCGACGCCCTCTTCTGACCTCCGCGGCACTGTACTACACGGGTGCACAGACCTACATGCAGACAGTACATTCATACACATTAAAAAACATTCAAAATCTTAAACTTATGTTATATATGCTAGCTTTTTGCGAAATTTGCTCAGTCCATTGCATCTTTTATACCATCCATAATGTAATAAAGTCATTGATTTTTTTCTTTTGAATTCTTTTTACTTTTTAATTTGGGAATCCCGCATGCATGTACTGTGTTTTAGCTGAATCTGGTCCCCACTCCCTGCTCCTCAAGTCCTCCCCATTCCTGCTCCGTTTCAGCTTCAGGCGCTGTTTTAAGCTGAGTGCAGTTGATGTTGACATTATGTGCATGGGGATAGTGCCATCTGCTGGTAGCCCATCAGAGCTGCATCTCTGAAGAAAACTCCCTCCTCCAGGGTAGCTACCAATGTTTTCTAGACATGACGGGACCATTGCACGCATGGATTCAAAGCAGCTGTGACTGCATGCACAAGACCTACACCAGATCTAACCAGCCAAATTCCAACAAGGATGGAAGACTCAGGAAGTCTTAACCCTAGCTGGGGGGTTCTTGACAATTGATTTTTTAACGTTAGACTTAGTTGTTTGCCTTCCTTTCTCAAACTCATTTTTTGCTGTTATTGTTGTTTTTGCTTTGCAGCTGGAAAGTGAAATAAACTTTGATAAATTCAATAAGTGGATCAGCAAAGACACAATGGCTGAAGATGATGTTGAAGTTTACATCCCTCAGTTCAAACTACAAGAGCGTTATGAGCTCAAACCCATTCTGAGAAGCATGGGCATGGAGGACGCCTTCAACAGGGGCAAGGCCAATTTTTCAGGAATGACAGAGAGTAATGACCTGTTTCTTTCTGAGCTGTTCCATCAAGCCACGGTGGATGTCAACGAAGAGGGCACTGTCGCAGCGGGTGGCTCTGGGGCTGTTATGACTGGGAGAACTGGTCATGGAGGCCCACAGTTTGTGGGAGATCATCCTTTTCTTTTCCTTATCATGCATAAAACTACCAAGACAATCTTATTTTTTGGTAGATATGTTTCACCCTAAATGCCTGTTTCTGTATAATATTTTGTAACATGAGCTATGATCTTCATAGCTGTGTTCTCAAGTGTCAAAACTTTAGAGTCATTTTCTACATGTTTCTACAACTCTGAACTTCAGATACACACTAAATATATAACCAAAAGTAACCACACAACTGCCAACATAATTACATGACGCTATTAATCACTTTGTTTCCTAAAACCAGATGGTGTCCATTTAGTTCATCCTTACCATTGTGCTAGCGTTTACTGTGTTATTTAATATTTATATAATAGAGTTTGTAAATTATTATTCAATGTCTGTTTAATGTTATTGTAACATTACAGAAGTAGGCAGGCAGTCAGTTAATTTTTTATCTGAAGTAATGCAGCCACTGGATTTAATAATGAAGAGTACAAATCCTTCTATGCTCTTCCACAGTGAATACCAGAGGAAAGCATTCAGCAACATGTAAATATGTTGTATTTGTGGTATTATTTATCATGTATATGTTTCTGCAACTCATGCACAATTGCAAATACCTAATAAACATGCTTATCCACGGCTATTTGTTGTCATTGTATTAGGTATCCAGAGCATCATACCTTCCATTTCTCATTTGTTATTCACCTTATTATTGTTGCAAAAAATACCTGAGATAATTAACTTAGAGGGAGAAATATTTCCTTTGGCCTATTGTTTTAGAGATTTCAGTCCATGGATGCTTGCTGGATTATTTGTGAGTCTGTGGTGAGGAGGTACAACCTGGTAGAAAGTGTGTAGAACAGTGCTGCTTGCCTAGTGGCCAGGATGCAAAACAGAAAGAGACCAGTATCCCATAATCCCCTTTGTGAGCATATGCCCAGTGAGACTTTCCATCAGGCCACGTCTCTTAAAGGTTTCTACTACCTTCTAATAGCACCAACCAGAGAACAAATGAGATTTTTGGAGACATCCAGGGTATTAGACTTTGAGTCCCATGAGTCATTTGTGGAAAGACAGGAAAAATAGACAGCAAAAAGGGGCCAAGATCATAACCACCTGTCTTGCACAAAGATCTAATGTTGAGGGTGTGTAGGATGGGTCAGATGAAAAATGTATCAGAGTTCCTTTCTCATGACAACACAGAGAAAATCAGGATAGTCCATGACAGAGTGTTTTGGGGCATGTTTTGAAGGAAATGGGCTTTGGGAAGGCAATTAGGGATCCTTTGGTATACAGAGCAGAGAGCCTATTATCAGAGTAGATCTCCTTACTAGGAGATGAAAGGACCAGAGCTCCCGCTTTGAGACCACGTGAAGCTCCAACAATGAGGCAGCCAGGGAGGAACAGGAGGAGGTCTCACCAGAAGCTGACTATGCCAGCATGCTGCAGAATTCCAGCTTTCAGAACTCCATTCAGTTCATGGCGTTCACTTACAGCCGCTGGTGGATTAAAAGGGCATTACCTAGTTGATTGCCACTGCTCCACTCTGTTTGCATCCAGATTTCTATTGAAATAATTGTATTGCACCTAGATGCCCTCCATCTATTTCTAAAACTTTTAGAATACATAATGAATTTTCAGTGTTCAAACACGACTGTCACTAAAGGCTAGAGGAAAAGCTCCTCTTGCACTCTTTTTTTTTTAATCATTCATGTTTCTATTGCTCTACACTGACTCATGACATATGTGCATAGTTACATACGTGTGTGTATGTGTGTGTGTGCGTGTTGAATGCCACAAACTGGATGGTTCAAATAAGAAATGTATATAATCACACACACACATATGGAGTGGATCATTAGCAATAATGGAAAACAATAAACTGTGCTAATAATAATAAAATAATATATCGTTCATTGAGGATAGAGTTATTTCATTTTCTCTGTCTTTCTCTTGCTCTCTCCCTTGCTCTCACTCTTCATTTTTATGTGGTACTGGGGATTGAACCTAGTATCTCGTATGAGCTAAGAAAATACAACTGATCTTAATCCTCACCTTTTATTTATTTATTTTATTTTGAGGTAATGTGTTTAAAATGTTTTATTAGCATTTCTTTCTTTAAGAAGTAGTCTGATTACACTGAAAGAGTTTGTACAGGTAGAGAATTTGGAAATGGAGTGAGTGGCTAATACACTATACGAACTGTGACAAATTTCACATTATTGATATTCTCCACAGCCTTTTCCCTGAGGTCCCAGTTGTACACGGCAGAGTCTTTGTTTCTTATGTGGGGTCAGGGGAGGCCTCTGTTATTTGCAGACTCTGGTCTTGGGAGGACTGAGTGTCTGGAGTAGACTCCTCCCACCTCCCCTGAGGCCCAGCTGTGGTCCTCATTCCACACATGGTATCCAGGCCTTGAGGTTGGACCTCTCTCATTACCAGACACCAAGAGTTTTTCCATTACTTTTCTGTTACTCTCCTACAGCTCCAGTATGCCTTCCCTTAGGTCCTAATTGAACTTCTAGAGATATAAACCACAGCCTTGGAAAGGTGTCATTAAGTTGTCCAGGCTAGCCTTGAACTTGCGATCCTTCTGCCTTAAGTTCCTGCATAGATAGCCTTATAAGCCTGTACCATCAGGTTCCCCTACTTGCTTTCCCTTTGTGTCTCTAAAAAGGAATGGAATAATACACAGGAATGATTACATTCTTATAGTTAGTATGTTTATAAATGGAGATTTTAATTAAGCTATAACTGAAAAAAGAATATAGAGAAGGCTTAGGGAGTAAAATTAGTTTGACTTAGTCTTGTGACTTTTAAGACGATGGCACAACTTCTTGGTTAATTCAGCAGACTCTAGATATAAATCTGTTTATGTAACATAAACTACTAGAACAAGCCTGCCTGATGAACAGTGATGCAACCCAAGTCACTCTGCTGAACTGCTGCCACTCAGAGTCCTATCTAGAGCCTCCACATGATGCTTGCAGTCAAGAATAGAACAGGGTCATGCATGGATAATAATAACTGCTCTGTACAGAGCCAGCCCAAACCACAGAGTTTCCTACCACAGGCCTTACTCACTTGTGGAACCCAGAGCAATACCATACAGTGATCACTTTCCCAATTTTCAAATGTTAAACTTTGAGCCCATTTACCAGAAGATATGCATGAACCTGTGAAGAGAAACACGGAAACTGCATCAAATGCACTCTAAAGAGAGAGGTTCTTCATTTCCCTTGATTCCTTCTTGACAGTTTGTGAGATTTTCCTCTCTCTATTCATCCCTTTCACCATTCTCCTTTATGCTCATGTGTAGGAAAACATTGTTATTTTGGTGTGTGTGTGTGTGTGTGTGTGTGTGTGTAATAAGTAAAGAAGAATGGGCCTGAGCCGGGTGTGGTGGCACACACCTTTAATCCTAGCACTTGGGAAGCAGAGGCAGGTGTATCTTTGTGAGTTCAAGACCAGCCTGGTCTACATATCAAGTTCCAGGTCAGCTAGAGCCACAGGGAGACCCTGTCTCAAAAAGAACCCCCCCCAAAAAAATGGGCCTATGAATACTATTAGTGAAAAACAAGAAATCTAAAATGAATGATGTCCCAAATGCATTGTGAATGGTGTCTAAAATGTATTCCAACCTTGTTCCTGACAGGGAAACTGATTCTGAGCCAAGTCTCATTCTGGGTTCAGTACTGGCACAGCAGGTAAGAACAGAACATGCCTGTGTGCTTCTCACAGAGTACTCTAAGAGAAACATAAACAGATTAGCAATGAATGATGCAGAGATGACATCTTCTATTTCATTGCCCATTATTATCCCACTTGAAGCTTTTTGTTTTCTTTTTAAAGAAACCCACCACTGGAAACCATTGTCAATTGTTAGTTGCGATTCTGTAGAAGGAATTAGTTTGCAAAGTATGAGTCACAATTTGTCAGAATTCACGTCTCCACATGTAGACCCACATGGAAAATGTGTGTAATTCAATAATTCAGACAAGTTCAGCTGTCTACTTCTTTGATTGTTTGAACTTCTGGCCAAGATAAGTCTGAAAGGAAGAAAGTGTTGGCTTGTGAAAGTGGATCCAGGGTGGGGCTGAGAAGAAGGAGGGGCTACTATTTCTTTTTTAAAAGTTTCTTCAGTTAAAAATTACCTAACTCTTCAGCCACGGTCTCTTCCTAAAGAAACAGACTGCAAATTCTGCTCCAGCAGAAGGGTATAAGGTATTGTAAATATTTCTTTGGTTAAAAATGCTTTTCCTTATTGTAGATGCCTTGCGGAGCAAGCAAATAATCAAGGTCCCTGCTCAAAACTCAGCACAATAGATGAGGCTTCATTCCTTAAGCATTTTTTATAAGTCAAATAATTAAACTCAAATGGATTAAAAGTTTTTATTGAGACTAAAGAGGAAGAGACATGAATTTCAAGGCCAGAAGCTGTGAGAACAGGACTGGAATTTCTTTCCTCTGGTTGTATCACTTAAACAGAGAGAGATATAATATTCTTAGGGTAATTAAGCCCAAACACTTAAGACACTTCAGATGTCTTGCTTTAAAATGTGGATTTTGATTAGTGGAATGGTTGGCGTAGATGCTATCTATCCAGCACTCACTCTCCTGACTGTCAGCAGTCCAGGGCCTTTAGATACTTTCTCTCCTATGGAGCACCTAAGTTCCAATGGTCACCTTACTTTCCAAAAGGACCTTGAAGTAACACATTCCTGGGGGGGACCTCTAAGCATATAGAGAAGGGCTGCAGAGAGCAAAGATGTTAAATTTGGATACACTCAGTCTAGCGAAGTAGGTACCACTGCCAGGATTATCACAGGGTCTTGAGTATTCCTCCAAGGGACAAAGAGCAAGGAGTCTCCCTCTTGCTCCATCCTGAGCTTTCTCATCTCTCTTCTGGACTTCCTTTTCCCCCTACTAGTCTTCCATCATTCAATTTCACTCTTACCACCAAAATCTTAAAGAAAATAATTGAGAAAAGCAGTTGTTTTCATGGTAAGGAGAACAGGACTTCACTTCAGCTGTGCCATTAGTTATGTGTGACTAGTCATCTCATTTAACTAACCTGTTGGTGCTGAGTTTCTTAGCAGATCAAATTAAAGTGTTGGACTAGAGAGGCTTTTAGGTTTGTCCCACACTGTTATGGTAGAAATATATCTTTTTATAATGATGTTTTGATGAATTTTTTATTTTTCTTAAGTTCTCAGTAGTGCTTCCGTGTGTACAAATAGTATATACATGTATCTTATATATACAGTCAGCTTATATAATTTAGAATTTCTGAAAATTTTGAAAGTGATACAGTAGGGGGTCAGGGTAAATAGCTGGTAAAGTGCTTGCATCACAATCAGGGTGACCTGGGTTTGAACCCCAGAACACATATGGAAAAGCAAATGTGTTAGGGAAGTAGCCATCAGTCAGCCAGCCTATCCTGCTTGTTGAATCTCAGGCCAAATATTATCCTTGTGAATGGCATCCATGAGTTTTAAATATAAAGCTTACTATAAATGGTGAAACCAAACCATCAACTGAATGAATATAATGTTGAAGGAATTAGAGAAATTATTCCCAAGATGCTATTTTGTGAAAAAAATACTGAAAGTTTCCAAGATTTTATGAGAATGCAGCGTAACTGCAGCATAGGAATGCTTTTATTTCTTCAAATAGTGTTCATTTGGGCTCACCAAGAGCTTTCACAGTGGTACAGCCACACCCAGGGTGTGACCTAGAGACTGGGAAACTTTAACTGAATCTTAAGCCTGGGAGGCATTTCAAGAGTATCACTTAAATCAAGTCAGGATGAAAGCAGAATTTTAAACATGCCTCTCCTTACTTCTGTATTTTTTTTTTTTTACCATGGAGAAGGAAACTCTGACCTTCCCCAGACCCTCGTGGCAGTTTTCTAAGAGGGTAGGTGATGTTGGGGCAAGACCAAACTCCACAAACACAAGTATGAGTTCTTAGAGCTAGGCATTTGATCTAATGGCAGTTTTCTAATCAATTTGAAAATTGTTTGGCTGTAGAACAACAGTAGATTGAAATATACACATATTTCATAGATACTGTTAAAAAGATATTTAAATGAAAACATTAGGTGTGAAATTTAAAAGATAAATGTGATATAACAAAAGGAGAAAATTTGAATTCTCTTGCTCAACAGTCAGAAAAAGAAAGGCAAACTAGTCTCAGCATCCATATAAGAATTCCCACTTAACTGTTTGTGATCTCAAGTTCAAGTAAATAAAGTATGGCTGCATTCCAGATAGTCAACAGTCTATGTCCTTATACTGTCATAGACAGTACCTGTAAGCACCTGTTTGGGGCAACGTAATGAGCTACATGTGGCTGGATGTTCAGGGACTTTATTAAGAAAATTATATTCCCAAGGAGCCTGGAAAGACTACATGTAGTCACAAAAACCATTGGTAATAAATGTCAAAGAAGCGGCAAAATTATGTCGTGGCACTCACCTGTCAGTGGTCAGAATGCACTTGTTTCCTGAGCTGCAATCACACTCAATTTTTCATGTAAATTTCCCAAATTTACATGAAATCTCCCAAATTCTTTGGAGTTCAGTGTTGCAATATATAATACAATAATGTTGAGATCGAATTTTCTTAAAATGCATTGAACTCTTTTAAATAGCTGCATATAGAGATATATATCCATATATGGATGTATGCTTTTACAAAAGTAAAATAAATTGAAGGGATTTAACACTGGCATGCTCTCTGTCTTTTGCTTGGTTCACAGCTTTCCCCAATGGCCTCGCTAGCAGCTTCCATCGACCAGTTTGCCCTGGAGTTTAGCAAAAAAATAGCTGAATCTGCTGAGGGTAAAAACATCTTTTTTTCCCCCTGGGGCATCTCGACTTCTTTAGCCATGGTGTATTTGGGCACCAAGGGTACCACTGCATCCCAGATCGCCCAGGTGAGTGGGAAAAGGCAACCAACCTCTGGTATATTACAGTTAAATGTCTTCATTTCTCATAAAAACCTAATCACCCATATTTTACAGTAAGATCTCCCCAAACAAATAAATACTTAAATTGCTACATCATAAAATGAGAATCATTAAAGAAAATCAATTTGAAAATTGTTTAGGAAAATCCTTTTAAAAATTGTAGCCTGGAAATACAAAGTAAGACACTGCCTTAAAAAAACAGACAGCATCAAAAATAATTCTGTTTTTCATGTTTTGTTTTGTTATTCTTTTGTTTAAACCCTGGTTGCCTGATTAAATCTAAAAAACTAAAATATCAAACTAATACTGTAAAAAATTATTGATTTGTTGTAAATATCCTTAAAGTATGTCTGTGTGAATATATATGTACGTATATATGTAAATATATGCCCATAGATAGTATAACATAGAACAAAATATCCATACATTTGCAGGTAATTGGTTATCATTATATATGAACACGAGTAAATAATAATTGATCAGTTAATGCTTAAGCATTGATATGATTAACTGCAGTTTGAGTCCCTTCTGTTTAAATATGCTTTGGGGTGTACCTTGTCTTTTATTTAACTATTAATAACTTTTCTTAAAATGAGCCACCAAGTTGCTCTGTATCTAATTATCCTATGGCAGATATTTCATTATTCTGGGTCAGTACAACTTGTGGTAGGGTGTATTTATTCCTTATTGTGAGCTTATCTGTTCAACAGTGGCACAATTCAGAGGAAACAGTGAGAGCCATATCCTTCCTGTTAATTTTCAGAAAGAAACGCTAGGGTGAACATGAAGGTTATGTCTGTATGTACCAAGTCGTATTAAATAAGTTGTGTTAAATAATGAGAAACAAAGCAATGGAGAAGAGAAGATAACTAATAATCCTGAGTTTCCCGAGTTAATTAAAGCAAGAGTAGTTTTGCTTAAATTGCCTAAGTAATGGTCTCAACCGAATACTGAGCCTGCATTTCATGTTTCTACTATCACATGTTTAACGTCCACTCATAATGGGGGTGGTATGGTCACATGTCCATACAGTGAATAATGATCAAATCTAGTTAATGCTCCTCAAATACCTACATTTCAGTTCTAGGAAGGACTGAATCCCTGTCTTTTAATTCTTTTAACAACATATAATAAATTTCTGTGAACTATTTTCATCTTGAGGTGGGATAGAATACTCAAAATGATTCCTGTCTAACTCTATTTGATACCAGTTACCAACATCTCTCTGTCTTCTCCATGGTTTGGCCTCTATTGATGATTATTCTCCTGATAATATGGGGACGAAACAACTCAAGCCCAGTTTTTTCTACTGGAGCCTCACAATACACTTTGTTTCTGACGCCAGACGTATGGATATCTTCTACACAGTAATATCAATCTTGTAGACTATATTGATTTTTGTCCTCAAACTCAATTCAATTATGGTGCTATATAACTCTAAATATCATTAGATCCCACAGTCAAAGGCTCGGTTTCCAAGCTTGGTCCTTTGTTACTTGAGAATCAGTCATAGCTTCAGGTTTTACCTGTGCTTCTAACCTAAAAGCTATAAATCAAAGTTACTACAACGTTTTCATTGATCTCAATTAATTTGCAAGTGTGGCTCAGAGATGCAAGGGAAATTGCATTTTTATTGTCTTATAATAACAAGTACTACAAAGGATACAGATGAAGAGATGTGCAGGGCAAGTTCAGAGGCCCGAGGCTGACAGCTTGCATGCTCTCTCCTGAGAATCACCATGTATTCAGATCATATCTGAACCCTGTCTTCTGGGTCTTAAGGAGATTTCATTGCATGACTGAAGGATGGCCATCATGTAGAAAGATGACTGGGAAAATGTGATTTAGTGCCAACAGACTAATATTGAAGTAACCCAGCAAGGTTAGCTATTCAAATTCTTAATGGCCTTTTTTTGAAGTATGCCTTCCTCCTAGGTACTGTGTAAGCAGACCTTTTCCTTATGAATGTCTATCAGATAAGAAAGGTCAGAGGATATCTTCATGACCTCATCAATGACATGACAAAAGGGTAGGGGAGGATTATATTTTTAGTTTCTAAGACCTACCTTGGGAAAGAAATTCTAGCTTCTATGGCCTGGGTAAAAGTGGCCATGAGAAAGTCAGTTCATAGTTGTAAACATTATTCTTTTGTGTATCCTAGTACAGTCATGGACATGTGAGAATACTAAAGGTTATGGGAATCAGGAGCCATGAACAGAAACAAAATATCTGTACCATAGTTCATACCTCTGCTTGATCTCCAATGATAAACTTCATAAGCTTCTATATATAAGTGTCTGGCTTGTATCACTTAATTTAATGACCTCCAGTTCTATCCATGTTGCCACAAATGAATGGACTTGCTTCTTTTTATGCCTGGATAATATCTCACTGTTCATAGTACATTTTCTTTATCTGTTCAGGTTTAACCTTAGTTGTTTCCATATTTTGACACCAAGCCATCTTTTTTAAAGCAAACGTAGGGCGACATATAGAAAATATGGAAAATTAGAGGTTTTTACTCATTATATTTCCAATATCATCTCAAATATACAAAAAATATGAAAAAGGCAAGAGAAACCTAAAATATATATTTTTAATTTTTGCTTAAGAGAGCTGCTTTTGAGTTGTTCTACTGAGATGGTACATAAGTAAGATCATTGCTTACTTGTTTAGTTATTTATGTATTTTATGGTCATAAGAATGGTGGACCTGCAGGTACAGAGGTGTTTTGATGTCATAAGGTTACCTTTCTGCAAAGCGTTCTCATTTGTATTTTTGTTGAATTACAGGTACTTCAATTTAACAGAGGCCGGGAATTCAAATCTGGTCCTGATAGTGAAAAGAAAAGGAAAATGGTATTTATATGTGTTAATATCCATTTGGCAATTGAGAAATTACTTTTAGTGTATTTTAGTGGCCAATTTAAGCAAATCTTAGAATCTTTGTTAAAATTACTGAAGTTAAAGGAATGGTTTTCAAAATATAGAATGTCTGCCCTTTCAAGGGTCATATACCCAGCTAGCTCACTTTTTTGTTTTACTTTAAAATTTCTTATCTGCTTTTGCAACCTAAATAGGAAGAAGATGATGCCTTCATTCAAGTTTTGTATTAATGCCCTTAAAGAATTTTAATCTATTTAATATAAACTGTTTTCAGTTTTTCTTGTAATATATCAAATAACTTCACTTAAATATGGATTGGTTATGTTTACTTTTTTTTTTCCTAATCCCCCTTCTTTTAAAGGAATTCAACTCAGGCAAGGTTGAAGAAATACAGTCTGATTTCCAGAGTCTTACTGGAGAAATTCTCAAGCCTGCAAATTCCTATAAACTTAAAACTGCCAATAAGATATATGTAGAGAAAACATATCCATTTCATAATGTGAGTACAAATGTCTTTCATTAACTAGTGTAAAAAGAAGAGCCAAGCAAGGACAGCCAATTAACTAAACATTTCTGTAGGGACTCCAAGGACAATATTAATATGGTCAGTATTTCCTGGTAAGCAATGGATCTGACATCAGGTCTAGAGGTCAGATGATTGCATAGAATAAAGAGGTTCTGGGGCTGGAGAGATGGCCTAGCGTTTAAGTGCGCCTACTGCTCTTGCAGAGGACCCGGGTTCCATGCCCAGCACCCACATGGCGGCTGAGAACCATCTGTAACTCCAATTCCAGGAGAACTCCAGTTCCAGGGGAACCCGACACCCTCTTCTGACCTCCGGGGCATTGCACAACACCGGTGCACGAACCTACATGCAGATAGTACATTCAAATAAATAAATAAATAAATAAATAAATAAATAAATAAATAAAGAATAAAGAGGTTCCACCAGGAATGGCTGATGAGTGCATAGGCTTTCTGCAGTAACACTTTTTTTTTTCATTAAAAAAAAAAGAGTAGAAAAGAGACGTGTAATACGGTAAGTTTGAAAGAGCCAAGGATCGTGTTGAAATGGACTGAGTGGAGACTGTGTCTAGAGGTTGTCTTTGGGAACAAAGTTGAACTTGATATGAGAGTAGGAGAGAGTTTTTACATCCGAATTTTAGAGATTTTTGAGGACAGGGAACAGGGAAGATGCTAACTCCCTTCCTTTGATGGTTGGCACCCCAACAACAGAAACCACAATGACTCTCTGCAGTTAAGGCTTAGTGCTCCTCTGTGGTATAGTCATTTGCCTTTCAAATTTGGACTTCACTCAGTTGGCCAAAACACAAAGAGCAGAAGACTCACCCATTCAGAGGGCAAAGAACAAGGAAGTCAGAGAAGGTAGATAAATACAGCTGTCCTGGGGATCCAAGCTGTGCAATCCAGGGACTTCTTGGAAATTTTGGAACTTGGTCATTGTTGAACATAAAGCTACAAAATCATAAAGCTGGAGCGTTGAAGACAACAATCTCATTACTTGGGCTCCCATTTGACTCATAGCTAAGAATGTAGCCATTTACACTTCTTTTTATGAGTCCATAGCCTTGAGTTAACAGGATGTAGTGTCTCAGGTTTATGGTTTCTTTTGGCCAGATTATAAACTCCAATTTGGATTAGGTGTTGCTGTAGCAACAACCTCAGTTACAGCCACTTATGGTAAGTGTCATGGGATGAATAGCAAAAGACCAGAGGTGGAGCCTTTGATTGCTCTCTCGGAGTGACGGATGATGACGATGAAGCCTTTGACCTCACTTCCAGGTCCTATTTTATGGCACGATACAGTTTTCATCAGAGTTTTTCCAAGTTCCTGGAGTTTAGAGTCCACTGCAATCAACTTCCAGAACCACAAGCCTTACTGTGTTTCTGTGTCTGTCACAGAAAGCCAAGCCCAACTTGCAATACCATTTGGTGACTGGAGCCATGTCTGTGATTTGTAATCTTCATTTTCATTCTATTCTCAGATCCAGACATGAATAAAAATACCCAAGAAGATACCAGAGTCTTAGAACCATATGTGACACATATTTTTCTATAACTGCAGTTCTGTATAGCTACTGGTTGGAAGAGGGGAAATATTTACATTTTGACCAAAACCAGGAATGAAGAAAGATACCAGTGAAGGGGTACAATTGTCCATCACTCCAATTGTTTTTATAAATAATGTAAATAGGTCTTATTTCTCAGTTTGGGATAAGCAGTATAAAGGGGGACATTAATCTATGTCTTTCAGAAATATTTAGAGGATGTGGAAACATATTTTTGTGCAAAGCCACAGTCTGTTAACTTCATAGAAGCTTCTGACCAGATCAGGATGGAGATCAACTCTTGGGTGGAGAGCCAGACTGAGGGTGAGTTGTCATCAAAGGCACTGACAAGGGCTTTCTCCCAGCTTCATCTTATCTATATGAAATTGTGTCATTATGGCTACATATTTCTCTAATGGACTGTGGGATACATACTAAATATTTAGAACTTTTGTTTCTATTTATATTCATAACTTTTAGATTTTCAGCCTTCCTGAAAAGACTAATCTAAAGTGTAGACACTGAGCCACCATTTTACCAAGTAATGATCAAAAGAGTCACATTCCACTAACTCCAAAGAGGAGACCAGAGTAAAAGGGAAGGAAAAGGCAAATCAGAAATATGAAATGCTATTGTATTTGTGATTTTAAAGAAATATATTTACTAATTAATAATAAAAATAGGGCATCGCCTTGCTATTACATGATCATAAGCATCTTGAAAAGTAAATATCTGTCAAAATCCATTCATCCCCAGAGTCTTCCTTCATTAGGGAGGGAAACTGAGTGTCTCCCTGACTTGTGGTGTTGCTGGAAGTTAATCGTGTTCCTAGGAATTAGAATTCGTGCTTCTGTGTCCTTTTTGAGTCTCTGTGTATTTATGTCTTTTCCACATCTGTGTGTAAATTCCCATCGAACTGAGGTTTCCCATAACTCAGTAGGGCATGATCTTAACTTGAAGAAATCTGCAAAGATTCTGTTTCCAAGTCACATATTATTAGGTACTGGACATTAGAACTTCAACAGGTTCTTTGAGAATGGGTCAATACTAAATCTGCAATAAAATATTTTCACGAAAATAAATAACCTGTATCTTATCTTGAGAACAACCAATTAATCCCCAAAGGAGAATTTGAGAACATTCTGGAAACAAAGGATAGCAAGTTTGAAAAGTGCCAAGGTTATAAAAACAATGAACGAATGAGGAACTGTTCAGAAGGAAAGGGACTACAGGGAAGTTACAATTAAATGCAGTGTGAGGATGGGTCTGAAAATAAACTATAGGTTCATTCCAAAAACACATTTAGGGATTCACATTTTAACAGTAAAGCTGCATGCAGGTAAAAAAAAGTGTAACTTCACATTCTTTTCTTAAGCATATGAATACATATCTTCCACCCATGTGACTTGGAAACAGAATCTTTGCAGATTTCTTCAAGTTAAGATCATGCCCTACTGAGTTATTCATATGATTTATGTGTGTAGCGTATATATGCATATTTTGGAATAATATAAAATTAAAGGAAACAAAAAAAAAGAGAGAGAAAAACCTGTTCAAAGAACTGACCAAAACAGTAAACTGCATCGAAAAGTTTATAAAAGACTGAGAAAAAGATGTAAGACAGGACCTAACATATATGGCTGAATCCATGAGCTCTGGTGGGGTGCGGGGGGCATGAGGGGTGGTCATGGATGGGGGAATGAGGCTAAATTTGTTTAAGAAATGTTGTATGAAATGCGCTCAGTAAAAAAAGAATGCAGTGTGAGATCTCCTGGGCTATCAAAACAACTGATGAATTTGAAAAAAAAAAAAAAAACTTGTTAAGAGTATTTTATTAAAGCTAACTTCCTGATTTGGATACTTGGCAGGCATAAGTTCTATTGTTTAATATTATTTTGGTAAACTGAGCCTGGTGGCATGTTCTTTGTAATCCTCTGGAGACTGAGGCTGTAAGATTATGAGTTTGAGGGCCATCTGGGCTACCTAGTGAGTTCCATACTAACCTTGGGGTAGATAGAAAGACTATCTCAAACAAGCAAGCAAACAAACAAATGAACAAACAATAAAAAATGTTGTATTATCATTTTTATAAATATGTTGACCAGGATGTAACTATACCTCTTTTCTAGTATCAATTTTTTGTGTAATAGTGTCATTCAACCTTTAGAAGAATTTTTAATTTTGTTTTTCAGTTAATTTTCCTTGCTAATTATATTATCTATAAATATGAACTTTGTGTCCACTTTTTATGTGCTTGACCTCAATTTCATTTTCTTGCTTCAATTCATTAATTAGCATCTTGCAAATTGTTAAATGAAGATGGTCCTGGAAGAAGATAGATATTGCTACTGTCTGTGTTTACTGTTGTTAGGAGTTAGGAGTTTTAACTCTCTCCTCTCACTCCCCTTAATGTTACCATAAAAGTTGAAAGGGTCACAGTTAGGAAAAAAAAAACAACTAATCTCATAGAATCCATATTGGTCTTTGTTAGTCCATGAAGAATGACCATTGGTCAGTGGGAGTCTGCAGTGGGCACAAAGACCAAACAGCCAGGAAGCTTATGTACCTTTGTTGTGGGTACAGAGCTGTGGAGGTTGGATAGTGAATTTTCAAGGCCCACATTCTTAGATAAGGGTTTCAGAGGGCTTGTTAGCAGAAGCTTATGGTGGGATTTATGGGGGTCCTCTATGGCCTTGTTTGCAAAGTAAGGATTGCTTTATGGTCTGGGTGTTAATGGAGGTCTCCCTTCAACTGTGACAATGGAATGATGGTTATGAAGAGTCAGCATATTATTGTTCCCTCATTTCTTTCTTGCTGAATAGTTATTTTGGACAAGTGTATTACTTATTCAGAAACTGTTCTGTTTCTGGACTATCTGAAGTCAGAACTTTTAAAGAAACCTGTGTGGGTCCACAGACATAGAAATCTTGTTATGTAATCAAAAGAGACATATTTCCTTTAGCCATTTTGAAACCTGTCCTTCTGTTCTTATAGGTAAAATTCCAAATCTCCTACCTGATGATGCTGTGGACTCCATGACCAGGATGGTTCTGGTGAATGCCCTTTATTTTAAAGGAACTTGGGAGCATCAGTTTTTAGTGAAAAACACCACAGAAAGGCCTTTTAGAATAAACAAGGTAGGAATTGGTTAAAAGTCACTTTTCATTTGTCCTTGACATTGTAAAACAGATACTATGCTGAATCCACTGTGCTCTATCACTACCTTATGATATGGCTCTTACTAGGGAAGGGAAGGCAGGGCTAGGAGATTATTCTGCAATTCTACAGAGAAATTTCTATTTTCTTGTTTATACCGAATACCGACTATTCACATGTTTTACCACTGAGTTCTGCTATGCACAGATGGGTAGGGTGGATTTATACTTATTTCTCAGTTGAGAATACAAGAGTGAAGGGATTGGAGGTGTGTCAGAGTTAGAAATACTACAAAGTTAGAACAAAGATTATCATACAAAAACTTCTATTTTTTCTATTAAATCAGTTATAGCAAAAAAGAAGACTAATCAAAGTTAGAGGTAGATCTGACAGATCCAGAGAGCTGTGCATTGGTCAGGTGGACATCACTGTGATGGAATACCTTGACAAGCAACTTGAAAGGAGGAAAGACTTATTTTGGCTCATGGTTTCAGAGCACCAGTTCATAGTCATCTAATTCAGTCACTTCGGGCCAATGGTGACCCCAAGTGTCATGCCAAACTCAGTCCTAAAGCAAAGCTATTCACTTTATGGCAGAGAAAGGGGTGGGGAAGAGAGAGAGAGAGAGAGAGAGAGAGATCCAAATTTCTCCTCCCTCCCTCCCTCCCTCCCTCCCTCCCTCCCTTCCTTCCTTCCTCTCTTTGAGGCACAGTCTCCTTGTAGCCCCCCCCCCAGCTAGCCTTGCAATGTAGACCAGACTGACCTCATTCTTACAGATATCTGTTTGTTTATGCATTCCTGGTATTGGGATTGCACGCCTGGCATGATTCAACTTCCTTACACTAAGATCTAACTCCTAAAGACCCCAGTACCTGCAATCTCACTGGCTGTTAACCAAGACTTCCACATAGGACCTTTAGGAGACACTTAAGATCCAAACTATAATGTGGCTTGGGCTGGTCCTTAGGCTGTGAATAGAAACAAAAATTCAAATTCTGTCATTTTTTCCTCATCTTTTTTTTTCATTGTGTTTCTCAGATCATTCTTCTACTTTCTCAGGCTGAATTTTGGACTTTTTATTCTTCTAATACACAATGATCAAGTATGGCTGCCCAGAATACCCCTCTACCCTAGAGAATATGTTTGTAATCTCCATTCTAAGTTCCCAAACAGAAAATCTAGCTGTAAGAACTAGCTGAATGTTTTAGCTGTTGGCCTAAGCTGTGTGCTCTGAAGTGGACTCTAGCAGGAGCCATCGTGTGCTCACTCTGGAAATCACTGGATCCTAATGAATGCCCTGGCTACAAGGTCACATCTGCCTAATGCCTTCACCTAAGGCCTAAGACCTCAGCTCCAAATAGAATGGAGAAATAATATGTCTATAATATTAGATTTCAGACTGTTTTGTTTTAGTTTCATTTGCAATAGGTTTTATTTAAAAATACTTCATAGGAGTCTTCATAAGATTCTTCATAAGAAGGTTCTGAAGTTAAGGACCTTGCTAATTTCAGCAAACCCAAGATTGGTTCCTAGCACCCATGTTTGGGAGCTCACAACTGCCTGCAACTCTAGCTCCAGGGTATATAATGCTGTCTTCTGGTTTCCATGGTTACCCATACACAAGTGGCATATAATCACAGACATACAAGTAAACACAAATACAAATATAAGTAAAATATCTGCTAAGAGCACTTTTATAGTTTTAGAAATATTACACAGAAAGTACATATGCCTCCCTTTCAAAGTAAATTTCTCCTCATAGTACCATTTTGTGCTTATATCAGATGTCTGCTGTAATTGACACATTCATAGGCATGTCCCTTCAGTGACTTAGACCCTGTCAAGTTGGCAATCAATCTTAACCATCACAGTGGCTAAAGTTTTTCATTTTCACTCAGGCCCTCTCCTTTAAGTCTTGTTTTTAATTATGTATGTTTATATATGAAACACATACACATATATGTGTGTGCAGGGTGGGGAGTTATATGTACAGATGAGTGCACATGGCTGTGGGGCCTAAAAGAGGGTGCTGGGTCCTCTGGAGCTGAAGCTGCAGGCAGTTGTGTGACATGAGTACTAGGCAGTGAACTCGTTCCAGTAATATATATGCTCTTAATCAATAAGCCATCTCAGCCCTCCAGGTTCACTTCTGACGAGTCTGACAAATACATATCTTCTGTCATTGCAGTTTCACTGCCCTAACAATGCCCTGCTCACCACCTATTCATCCCACCACAGGAGCCCTTGGAAACCATTAACACTTTTTATGTGTCTTAGTGTTTTTGACTTTTATAGAAAGTTGCAGAATTGCAATCATATCATATGTAGCCTTCTTGGGCTACTACTTTTCACTTTGTAGTATAGATCTAAGTTTCTGTCATGTAGTTTTCCTACTTGGTAAATTTTTGTTTTATTTCTAAATAATATTTGAACATACAGGTGTATCAGAGTGTGTTAGTCAGACTTTTAGTCAGTGTGACAAATACCTGTGATGGACAATTTAAAGGATGAAGGATGATTTCAGAGGTTTCTATGTATCAGCACTTGCCCCTTTTTTCTGGGCCTGGTGAAGAATGTGTAGTGGAGCAGAGCTGCTCGCCTCACAGCAGGTAAGAAGCAAAAACAGACAGGGCAAGGAAGAAGCTAGACAGGACACAACCTCCAAAGGCATATCTCAGGTACTATCTCCCTCCATTCAGACCACTCATTGTCCAATTAATCACTAACCAGGTATGTTCAACCTTTGGGATGTATACAGCAGAAGATAGCTATGATTGTAGTCCAATACAAAGTTTTCAACTTATTAAAAACATTTTAATGAAATTTTTGGCAACTCTGTTGTTCTGTTATTTAGTGTAAACTTTGTAGAAGACAACATTGTGTTATAATGTCAAAAAGTTAGACAGGCCAGGATCCATTGACTGGGTCAGAGCCTTCATGAGGCACCCATGCTTCATAAACCTGACTTCTGAATCTTGCATTGGAGACCAGACTTTTCACAGGAGCCTCTGGGTACATTTTACAGCCAACCGCAGCACACAGCTTGTCTATTGACCTATTGAAGTAAATCTTTGTCTTTCCCATTTTTTTTCATAATAATGGTGAAAACTGGTTCTCTAAACTCTTGGGTTCAAGTTTTGTATGCACACAAACTTTTTTTATTATTATTATTTATTTTTGTATGTGTATGAATGTATTGTCTGCATGCAGGTCTGTGCACCCGTGTCGTGCAATGCCGCGGAGGTCAGAAGAGGGTCTCGGATTCCCCTGGAACTGGAGTTCTCCTGGAATTGGAGTTACAGACGGTTCTTAGCCGCCATGTGGGCGCTGGGGATCGAACCCGGGTCCTCTGTAACAGAGTGATCGGCGCTCTTAACAGCTAAGCAAGCCATCTCTCCAGCCCTGCACACAAACTTTTAACACAGTTGAGAGAGGAGCTAGGAGCACAACAGATGGATCGCATGTGAAGATTATGTTTATCTTTTTTTTTTTTTTTTTTTTTTGGTCTTTTGGAGACAGGGTCTCCCTGTAGCCCTAGCTGTCCTGGAACTCACTCTGTACACCAGGCTGGCCTTGAGCTCAGAAAGATCCGCCTGCCTCTGCCTCCCAAGTGCTAGGATTAAAGGTGTGCTAAGACCCTCCCTGATTGTCTTCCAAATTTCTTGTTCTCACCAGCCATGCATGAGACTCTGTTGCTTCACATCTTGGCCAATAGGTGGCAGTGTAAGTGTTTTGGATTTTTGCCTTTCTAAAGGCATGTTTAATTTGTAGTTCCCTAGGCACATATCATTGAACATTTTTTTCATAAGCTAAGTGTTTCTTTAGCAAATTAAGTGTTTGGCTATTTTGCCAGATTTTAAAATTGAATTGTTCGTTTTGGTATCCTTGAGTTTTATAAAGTCTTTTGTATTTTATGTTTTATACCAGTCTTTTTTTTTAATTCTTATTTTTTTTTAATTTTATTTATTTTCGTATGTGTATGAATGTACTGTCTGCATGTAGGTTTGTGCACCCGTGTCGTACAATGCCGCGGAGGTCAGAAGAGGGTCTCGGATTCCCCTGGAACTGGAGTTCTCCTGGAATTGGAGTTACAGACGGTTCTTAGCCGCCATGTGGGTGCTGGGGATCAAACCCGGGTCCTCTGCAAGAGCAGTCGGTGCTCTTAACCGCTAGGCTATCTCTCCAGCTCTATACCAGTCCTTTATCATATATGTATTTTACAAATATTTTCTCCTATTCTACTGCTTGCTTTTCATTCTTTTAGTACATTTCAGTTTTTATGATACCAAGATACTTTCTCAGATTCTCATATGTTTGTATGTGAAATATATCTTTGTTTTGTATAATTGGCATTTGTATGATATTCATTCCATTATATATTCTTATAAATGTTTCTAGAAAACTTTTCTCAGCCTTTACCAGAGAGTCACTAACTTTACTAACGTCTGAGACAACCAGAAAGCAATGATGATGATATAATGATAGGAATCTGGCGAAAACTCTCTTCTATGACTTTGATGTCTTCTTTTAATAGACTACAAGCAAGCCAGTGCAAATGATGTCAATGAAAGAAAAACTTCAAGTTTTTCACATCGAGGAGCTGCAGACCGTAGGCCTTCAACTCTACTATAAGAGCCGTGATCTCAGCCTGCTTATTCTGCTGCCAGAAGATGTTGAGGGCCTGGAACAGGTAGATAACTTCTGTTAAAGATAGGTCTTATGTTTTCCCCTATGTTTTATAGAGAAAGAAATCAGGACGTGTACTCCTTGTTTGTTAATTTCTATGTAAGACAGCAATCAACTTACTTTGAGTTTTAGCTGCTCTGCCTTTAAACACCATTTATATTTTACAAAACTCTATAATTCTTTATATGTTATTTATTATTTTTATTAATGTGTGAGTATATTTCCTGAGTGTATGTAAGTGCATCTATGTTGTGTATTGCTCCCAGAGATCAAAAAAGGGGCCAGATACCCTGAAACAAATTACAGAGAGATATTAGGTGCCCTATGGGTACCAAGAATTGAATCCAGGTCCTCTGGGAGAGCAGCCTGTGATTTTAAGTGCTGAGCCATCTCTGTAGCTCCTACAAAACCCTATAAATGTAATAATAATATTCTAACATTCTTTAAAAGAGTTCAGCAATCTATACACACCTCTGGCATGGGGTGGTTACGCCAATAATTACATATACAACAGATATGGATACTCTTTGTCAGTCACAAAGCTATGACCACAAGACTTTTTCAGCTGATTTGGATTTTCTTATGCTAGCAGATGCTACATAATTCAAAATTAACCTCTCTTTTGATCTCCATGGGCATTGCATGACATGGGTGCACTTATATACATGCAGCAATACAGTCATACACATAAAGTAAAAATAATAAATAAAATGTTTTTGAAAATTAAAAAAAGATTTTGAATTTTTCTCTCCCCCTTTATTCTTCCCTATGCTCAATTCTGAATTTGAATCCATCAGTGAATTAACTCTAACATGTTAAAGCCCTCACGATCTACAGAAGTGCTCTTACTGACACAACTGGAGGTCTGCTTAAATAATCTCTTAAGGGCTTCATAATCCAATCAGATTTGCAGTCAGAATTAGCTATCACATTTCTAACATACAACTCACCCTATAGTATATATGCTATTGTAGAAAAAAGCTAATCTAGATGCTTTGTAGCATTGTGGGTTTTAGCTTAGTTGATGTCTTGCATACTATGCTGGAAGTCTTTCCTTTTGGAAACAGTCTAATTCTTTTATTTACTGAATGCTGTTAATATTTAAAGATTCTGTATGTAGGTCAACAGCACGAAGGTTCTCATTACTTTACTTAACCAGTGGATATTTTTTTGCACCAAGTAAAGGGAGAAATCTTAGCAATTCTGTCTACTCATGTTTTTCTAATATACTAACTCTTCCTGGATTCCAATCCCACAGCTGGAAAAAGCCATCACCTATGACAAACTGAATGAGTGGACCCGTGCAGACATGATGGACTTGTTTGAAGTACAACTTTATCTTCCCAAGTTCAAGCTGGAGGAGAGTTATGATCTCAAGTTGACCCTAAGCAGTATGGGCATGACTGATGCCTTTATGCCAGAAAAAGCTGATTTCTCAAACATGTCTTTGGGGAGAAATCTATTTCTGTCCAATGTTTTCCACAAAGCTTTTGTGGAAATAAATGAAGAGGGCACAGAGGCCACGGCTGGCACTGGGAGCGAGGTTGGTTTTAGAACCAAGATCCCTTCCATTGAATTCAATGTAAATCACCCATTCCTTTTCTTCATCCGGCACAACAAAACAAATAGCATTCTCTTTTATGGACGATTCTGCTCTCCCTAGGCTCTGTGTCTCTGATCTTGCACTATTGTCTGAGTGTTTAAAAATATATAGCATGAGATGGAAAAGCACAGTTATCACAAAATAAGTCTGTAGCTTACACAGTTTTTCTTTTTCTTTTTGTTTTGTTTTGTTTTGTCTTTTCGAGACAGGGTCTCCCTGTAGCCCCAGCTGTCCTGGAACTCACTCTGTAGACCAGGCTGGCCTTGAACTCACAAAGATCCTCCTGCAATCTGGCGATATTGGAATGTCTATATAGATACAATAACATTAAAACTAGTTTGTCGTATACCCAGCATTTGTCTTAACGTGACTTTTATTTATGTTACAAAAAATGCTGTGAGTCAATTGAATACCCTGCAGTTCTTGAACTATTTGATCATTGTGTTACTACTATATTTTATATTAACTGATTGATGCAGAAAATTTTTATAAATGTAATACATCGATAAGATGTTTCTCAAGAATATCATTTAATAATTCATAAAATTTGTCCCCAGTACTTACATTGAGATTAATGGGAAATTAATAAAGTATGTATTTAGTTAGTAATCATGTGCTTATTTGGTGTTTTTGTTTCAGCAACTATACCATTATTTATAAGCAGTGGGAAAATTATGTTAGGGACATATGGAAATTCTCTGTATTATTTTTGTAACAGTTTTATGAGTCTAACATTACTCTAAAATAAAAATTTTATTAAAATTAATTTTATGTAAAAGTTGTGGCACAATGGCATTCTTTTTTAAAAAAATATTTACCTAGTCTTTTATTTTGATGTGTATGTATGAGTGTATTGTCTGCATGGGTGGAACTGCACCTGTGAGTAGTACAAATGCCCATGGAGGTCAGAAGAGGGCATCAGGTTCCCCTGGAACTGGAGTTACCAGTGGTTGTTAGCTGCCATGTGGGTGCTGGGAATTGAACCCGGGTCCTCTGGTAGAGCAGCCAGTGCTCTTAACCACTGAGCTATCTCTCTAGCTCTCACAATGGTATTAATTACTGTTAAAGTACTTAATGGATAGAAGAACAAATTTCTCATTTATAGAAACATAAACTGTTACATATAAAACATTTTTGATGATACAAAAATCTCTAGAAAAGTTGGCTATGTATTATAATTTTAATTCCATTCTAGGTGTTGAACCCAGGACTTTGCATCAGGCATGCTAGGCAAGCATTCTACCACTAAGCTGCATTACCACTCCTATAATTTCTTTTATATACTACTACCCTCTAAACCACAACCATTTTGTTTTGGTTTCTTGGCTATTAAGTTAATTTTAGAAACCAGTTTTTATTTTTCAAGGTTAATTTTTCTATATTCATCTAATGAAATGAGAGAAGACTGGATCTGGCATGGACCATATGCAAATTAGTATAAAATACATTTTGTGAATATAATTTTTATCTTTTCTTGTAGTTTCAAAAATGATTCTACACTTTGCCACTAAAGATAAAAAAATCATAATATAGGGAGATCTTCCAAGGTGTGAGATCTACAGGTGTGTAGCACAGGCAGGTAGGATCTGGGTGCTTCAGCAAGGAGGATTGTTGTTTGATTTAACCTAATGGATCTAGTTGTCTTTGGCTTGATTGGCTTTTGTGGCTGTGGGGGCGGAGTTATCTTCCCAGCTGGTATAAAAGGTGGGTTTGTGTGAGTACTCTACCAACTCTACAGAAGATCCCTACAATGAGATCTCTGAGGAAAAAAGCCAAGACACTGACCTTAGAAGAACTGTAGACACATTCAAAGAAATCAGAGAACTTAGGGAAGAGAAAGAAACACTCAGGAAGGACCTAGAGGGAAATAATGACAAATATGGAAAGAACTAAGGGAGAGATTGAAAAACTCAAGAAGGAGATAGAGGGAGAAAATGAAAAACTCTGGAAGGAAGTCAAAACACTGAAAAGATCCCAGGGTGAAATGAAAAAAAAAAATGACCAAGAACCAAGAAGCTCCAAGATGAGAATGACAGGCTCCAGAGAGAAGTGGAAAACCTAAAGAAATCACAGGACGAAATGAAAAAAGATATTGAACATTCATCCAACCACCAGGAAAGGATGGGAAAAAGCCTAAGAAGCAGAATGGAAGAAGCAGAATGGAAGAAGCAGAAAAAAAGAATATCAGACCTGCAGGATAATACGGAGCAACTAGAAAGCTCAAGTAAAGATTATGAGGAATTTAAAATAACACAAGAGTAGAACAACCAGGAAATGTGGGACACGATGAAAAGACCAAACCTCTGCATCATAGGGATAGAGGAGGGAGAGGAGTCCCAAGACAACACTATTGAACAGATCTTCAACAGGATAATAAAAGAAAATTTCCCCAAACTGAAAAAAGACAATCCCATACAAATAAAAGAAGCACATAGAACACCAAATAGACAGGACCAGAAAAGAAACTCCCCACACCATATAATTGTTAAAACACTAGATGCTCAAACAAAGACAAAATACTGAAAGCCACAAGAGAAAAACAACAAGTTACATATAAGGGGAAACCCCTTAGAATTACAGCTGATTTCTCAGTCCAAGCAATGAAAGCTAGAAGAAAGTAGATCAAAGTATCCCCTGTGCTAAACGACTTTAGATGCCAACCCAGACTAGTATATCCATCAAAAAGTGTCAATTGTAGTTGAAGGAGAAAGAAAAATCTTTCATGACATGAATGAGATGAAAGAATACATGTCTAAGAAACCTTCAGAAAATCCTCAAAGTAATCCAAAGAACAGAGGAAAGAAGTAACTATCCCTAAGCAATTAAAGAGGGAAATCAACACAATCATAACAGAGTAAATATTAACATAGATGAAGAATGCAAACAAAAATAAGGTAAGAGGAAGCAACACACATTCTCAATAATAATCTTAAATACTAATGGTCTAAACTCGCCAATCAAAAGGCATAGACTGGGAGACTAGACTAGGAAACCAAACCCTTCCGTATGCTGTCTACAAGAAATCCATCTCACCCTCAAGGACAGACACCACCTTAGAGTGAAAGGATGGAAAAAATATTCCAAGCAAATGGTACTAAGAAACAAGCTGGAGTGGCTATTCTAATATCAGACAAAATAGACCTCAGTGTAAAATTAATCAGAAGAGACAAAGAGGGCCATCACATGCTTGTCAAAGGAACAGTGAAACATTAAGACTTCACAATCCTAAATGTCTATGCACCTAACTTTATAAACACAATTTGCAGCACCTCAAGACACAGATTAATCCTAATACACTAATAGTGGGAGAATTCAATACCCCACTGAGCCCCTTGAATAGATCAACTGGACGAAAAATAAACAGAGAAACATCAGAACTGATACACCAAATGAACCTCACAAACATCTACAGAAGATTCCACCCAAATACCAGAGAATATACTTTCTACTCAGGACTTCATGGGACATTTTCCAAAATTGACCACAAACTAGGGGACAAAAGGAACCTCAACAAATATAAAAGGATAGAAATTATTCCATGCATTCTATCAGACCACAGTGCACTAAAGCTCAATATGAACACCAGAATAAGTCCAACTAGCTACAAGAACACATGGAGACTAAACAACACATTCCTGAATAATGAATGGATTAGGGAAGAAATAAAGAGTGAAATAAAAGTATTCATGGAACTGAACAAAAAAGACAATACAACACAACAAAACCTGTGGGATACTTTAAAAACAGTCTTGAGAAGGAAATTTATAGCCCTAAATGCCCACATTAAAAAAAAAACAACAGAAAGGGAAGAAATAAACGATCTAACACTGCAGCTAAAAATACTTGAGAGACAGCAACCCTAAACCCAAAAGACAGGAAGAAATAACAAAAATCAGAGCAGAAATCAATGAAATAGAAAAAAAGAAAACAATACATAAAATCAATGAATACAATAGCTGGTTCTTTGAAAAAATAAACAAAATAGACAGACCTCTAGCCCAGTTAACCAAAGAGAGAGAGAGAGAGAGAGAGAGAGAGAGAGAGAGAGAGAGACTCCAAATCAATAGTATTCATGATGAAAGGGGAAACATCACAACAGACAAAGAAAAGATCCAGACAATCATACAGGAATACTTCAAAAATCTACACTCCACTAAATTTTAAAACCTAAGAGAAATGGATGAATATCTGAAATCCTGGAAACCAACAAAGCTCAACCAAGAAGACAGTTTAAACAGACCCATAATATTTGAGGAAATTGAAGATGTAATTAAAAACCTCCCAACTAAAAAAATCCCTGGTCCAGTTGGTTTCATGGCAGAATTCTATAAAATATTTAAAGAGGTCCTACAACCATTGCTACTCAAACTCTTTAGAAGGATACAGATGGAATTCTCCCAAACTCCTTCTATGAAGCCAGCATCACTCCAATACCAAAACCAGGCAAAGATGCAAGCAAAAAATAAAGCTACAGACCTATCTCACTAATGAAAATGGATGCAAAAATTCTCAACAAAATACTTGCAAATCGCACACAGACCCACATCAAAAAGATCATCCATCATGATCAAGTTGGATTCATACCAGAGATGCAGGGATGGTTCAATATACATAAATCAATAAATATCATAGAACATATAAATGGACTGAAAGAAAAAAACCACACAATCATCTCAATTGATGCAGAAAAAGCCTTTGACAAGATCCAGCATCCCTTCATGTTTAAAATCCTAGAGGGAATAGGACTGAAAGGAACATTCCTCAACATGATCAAAGCCATATACAACAAACTGACTGCCAACATCATCCTAAATGGAGAAAAATTGGAAACATTTCCCTTAAAGGCAGGAACCCAGCAAGGCTGTCCCCTATCACCACTCCTCTTCAACATAGTGCTTGAAACACTTGCTAGGGCAATAAGACAAGAGAAGGAAATTAAAGGAATATTAATCAGAAAAGAAGAAGTTAAGCTATCCCTTTTTGCAGATGATATGATAGTTTACCTAAGTGATGCTAAAAACTCCACCAGAAAACTTCTAGAAATGATTAAGAGTTTTAGTAAAGTGTTGGGCTACAAAATTAACCTAAAACAATCAGTAAAATTTCTTTACACCAACAATAAACAAGTGGAGAAGGAATATAAGAAGACCTTCCCACTCACAATAGCCTCAAAAATAATAAGATACCTGGGAACAAACTTAACCAAAGATACCACGACATCTATAACAAAAATTTTAAACCCCTGAAGAAGGAGATTGAAAATGACATCAAAAAATGGAAAAACCTCCCATGCTCATGGATTGGAGAAATTAATATAGTAAAAATGTCCATTTTACTCAAATTGATATATAGATTCAACACAATCCCAATCAAAACCTCTATGAGCTTCTTCACAGACTTGGAAAAAAAATCCTTAAATTCATATGGAAAAACAAAAGACCCCAAATAGCTAAAGCAACCCTGAGTGAAAAATGCAATAGAGGGGGGATTACCCTACCAGACTTCAAACTATATTACAGGACCATAGTCATAAAGACAGCCTGGTACTGGCAAAAAAACAAAACCATTGACCAATGGAACAAAATTGAAGAGCCAAACTTGAGCTCATACAATTTCAGCCACCTCATATATGACAAAGGGGCAAAAAATCCTCAGTGGAGGAAGGATAGCATCTTCAGCAAATGATGCTGGCAATATTGGATCATCATCTGTAGAAGAACAAAATTAAACCCCTACCTCTCACCCTGTACAAATATCAACTCCAAGTGGATCAAAGATCTCAACGTGAAGCCTGAAACCATAAAAGTGATAGAAGAAAAAGTTGGCAACAACCTATAAGACATAGGCATAGGAAAAGACTTTCTAAATCAGACAGCAGCTGCACAGGAAATAAGGTCAACAGTCAACAAATGGGACCCATAAAACTCAAAAGCTTCTCTACAGCAAAGGAAACAATTAAGGAGGTGAAGAGAAAACCCACAGAGTGGGAGGAAATTGTTACCAGTGATACATCTGACAGAGCATTAATGTAAAAAATATATAAACTACTCAAAAAGCAAAGAAGTAATAAAAATGACTCACTCAAAAGACAGAGTAAAGAGCTGAACAGAGTCTTCACCAGTGAGAAATTAAAGATGGCTGAGAAATATCTTAAAAAGTATTCAACATCATTAATAATTAAGGAAATGCAAATTAAAACCACTCTCTCTCAGATATCATCTAAGTCCAATATGACTAACTAAGATCAAGAAAACAAAAGACAACAGATGCTGGAGGGGTCATGGGGAAAATGGAACACTCACCCACTGCTGGTGGGAATGTAATCTTTTACAAGCACTGTGGAAAGCAGTGTGGCAAACCCTTGAGAGACTCAGAATGAGCCTACCACCTGACCCAGTCATACCACTCCTGGGTATATACCCCAAAGACTCATCCTACCACAGAGATACATGCACATCCATGTTTATTGCAGCTCTCTTCACAATAGCAAAGAGCTGGAACTAACCCATATGCCCCTCAACAGATGAGTGGATGACAAAAATGTGGTACATCTACACAATGGAGTACTATTCAGCGGTAAAGAAAGATGGCATTATGGAACTTTGCAGGCCAATGGATGGAGCTCGAGGCCATTTTGCTGAGTAAAGTAACACAGTTGCAGAAAGACAAAAGAGGAATGGTTTCTCTCATTTGTGGATGCTAACACCAAATCCCCCAGATGAAAGACAAGCTGAATGACATTATTGTTATATTTCTGTTTATCTGAAAGCAACTATGTTGTTATAATGTGAATCTCTCAATGGGCTCTAGAATCCATCCACCAATTATTTTCAGACTCTGTAATTACTGTATATGGGTGAAGAGTATGTATCCATATTTTAGAGTAATATAAAATTAATGGAGGAAAATGTGAATTCCTAAGCATAAAAACATACTGAGAGAAAGATGCAGGAGAGTTATGGCAGAGTGCATGATCTGGGATGGATTGGGATGGGATGGGGGGAAGGGAAAGGAGAATATGCCTGAACTTAATTGAAAAATGATGTAAATACACAAAACATCAATAAAAAATAAATGTCATACATGTACCAGAGTTATGTCCTCCAGGAATAAACTATATGTTAACTCCAATATATGTTTAGGAGTTCACATTTTTCCCTTTAATTTTATATTACTTTAAAATGTGGATATATACTTTTCATCCATATACATTAATCACCATGTCTGAAAGTATGTGGTAAGTTAACTCTAGGGCTCATTAGAAGATTCACCTTATAACATCACAGTTGCTTTCAGATAGAAAGAGATTTAACAATAACATTCCTCAGCTTGTCTTTCAATTGGGGGATTTTGTGCTACCATCCACAAATGAGGGAAACCATTCCCCATATGTTTCTTTGGGACTGTGCTACTTCACTTATCGTGATGGCTTCGAATTCCATCCATTTACCTGCAAAATCATAATATCATCTTTCTTTACCACTTCATAGAGCTCCATGAGCTCCATTGTGTAGATGTACCACATTTTTGTTATCCACTCCTTAGTTGAGAGGCATTTGGGTTGCTTCTAGCTCTTTACAATTGTGAAGAGAGCTGCAATAAACATAGATGTGCATATATCTTTGCAGTAGGATGAGTCTTGTGAGTTAATACCCAGGAGTGGTATAGCTGCGTCAGGTGGTAGGCTCATTTTGAGTCTTTTAAGGGTTCTCCATACTGCCTTCCCCAGTGGTTGTATGAGTTTACATTCCCACCAGCAGTGGATGAGTGTTCCCCTTTCCCAACCTCTACAGTATTTTGTGTCGTTCATTTTCTTGATCTTAGCCAATCTTATCGGAGTGAGATGATATCTTAAAGTGATTTTAATTTGCATTTCCTTAATTATTAATGACGTTGAACACTTTTTGAGATTTTTTTTTCAGCCATCTTTACTTCCTCACTGATGAAGTCTCTGTTCAGTTCTTTACTACATCTTTTGAGTGAGTCATTTGTTTTCTTTTATTTTTTGAGGAGTTTATATATTCTGGAAGTTAATACTCTGTCAGATGTATCACTGGTGAAGGTTTCCTCCCACTCTGTGGGTATTTTTCTTCACTTCCCTAATTGTTTCTTTAGCTGTACAGAAGCTTTTGAGTTTAATGAGGTCCCACTTGTCAATTGTCCACCTTATTTCCTGTATAGCTGCTGTCTGATTTAGAAAGTCTTTTCTTATGCCTATGTCTTATAGCTTGCTGCCAACTTTTTCTTCTATCACCTTCAGAGTTTTGGGTTTCACATTGAGGTCTTTGATCCATTTGGAGTTGATTTTTGTAGAAGGTGAGAGGTAGGGTTTTAATTTTGTTCTTCTACACATGGTGATCCAGTTTTGCCAGCACCATTTGAGGAAGATGTTATCTTTCCTCCAGTGAACTTTTGGGGGCCCTATATCAAATATGAGGTGGCTGAAATTGTATGAGCTCAAGTTTGGGTCTTCAATTTTGTTCCATTGGTCAACGGGTCTGGTTGAGTTTTGCCAGTACCAGGATGTCTTTATGACTATAGCCTTGTAATATTGCTTGAGGTCTGGTAAGGTGATCCCCCTTGTATTGCATTTTTCACTCAGGGTTGCTTTAGCTATTTGGGGTCTTTTGTTTTTCCATATGAATTTAAGGATTTTTTTCCAAGTCTGTGAAGAAACTCATGGGATTTTAATTGGGATTGCATTGAATCTGTATATTAATTTGGTTAGAATAGACATTTTTACTACATTAAATTTTCCCATGAGAATGGGAGGTTTCTCCATTTTTTGTTGTCTTCTTCAATCTCCTTCTTCCAGGGCTTAAAATTTTTGTTGTAGAGGTCTTTGGTGTCTTTGGTCAGGTTTGTCCCCCACAGGTTGAGGGTAGAGACCCCCAGAACGCTATTGATTTTCCATAGCCAACAGGAGAAGAGTTAAATTTGAGAAGACTCGAAACAATCATCTGCACTGCGCAGGCCCTCCAGGAGTGATTTTGAGGCTAACTTACCACACTTCCAGATGAACATTGGAAAACTGTATAACCAGTTCAAGACCTGAAGCAACCTAGGCTTAGGTCGCCATCTTGTGCCCATAGGAAGCATTAGTTTTGAATTGAGAGAACCCAACAATCTGAAAAACAGACACAAAACAAGCTCCATGGGAAAGACTAGTTATACCAAGCTCTTCAATGCAAAGGCACCGACTTGAACCCATAGAAATCAAGAGCAAACAGGGAAAGGTGACCTCAGAAATAGTAAAGAAGTAATCGCCATCTAACGGGAGACAAGGGGCCTTTCAGATCCAGAATTCAAAATAGCTCCTTGGAGAAGACTAAGCCAATTCTAAGGAAGTTCCAAATATCAACTCAGAATTTTATCAGGGAAATTTAACAGAAAATGAAATAATCTTTTAAAATATCAAACAGAAATTATAGAGCTGAGAACTAAAATGAATGAACTCACGGAGAACCTCAATAATACATTTGACCAACTGAAAGAATCAGTGGCTTGAAGAAAACAAAGCAGTTAAACTACAGTCATCAAAGTAAAGAAATGAAGCTGTCATGTGAAGTATTTGGGACAACATCAAATGTTTTACAATCAATTGCAATATAAGCCATGGTCCTCTCCTGTGAGCCTGGAGCTTTGGTTCCTAACTGCGAGCCACAGTTCCACATTCCTGTGATGGTGGGCTGATGGTGGAGTAGATTGGAGGAGGGAAGGACTTCCCAATGTTGGGCAATACTTTCTGCCTTCTCTGAGTGGCTGTATCACCACAACCTCCTCCCTGATGTCCCAGGCAGTGACTTTGCCTCTGTGTAGGGATTATGCTGGGGACAGGGGAGGTTTCTGCCATTTGCAGACTCTTGTCTTGGGAGGACTGATTCTTTTGAATGCGGTTCCTATCTCCCTTGACAGCCAGCTATCACCTTGACTCCACATGTGGTTCTAAGTGTCCAGGCCGTGATGGATGCCCCTTCCCCTTCCCAGAAACCAAGTTTTCCCATCATTTTTGTATTACTCTTCTTTGGCCCCAGTGTGCCTTCACCTGTGCCCTACAGGATATGTAAACACAAAATTGAACTTCTAGGGATAAAAATTTCACAGTCTGGGAAGTTAAATTTTTTGTGGGGGACATGAAGAAATTTTATTTATTCACAGGGGAGTGCACGTAATCAAATGGGGTACTTAATTCTTATTCTTAAATCCAATGCAAACAAATTAATTGGAAAATAATGCTGGAACAGAAAGCTATTTAACTCAACATTAATTCAGCTATGCAGAGACTAAATATTGAGGTCTAATCCTGAATTCTTTTCCTGTGAAAAACAGTATTAAGGGACTATGTATAATGTAATGTGTTCACATTTTATTAGGAGCATTAAAATATATTTGCTATATGCTTTTGTAATTGAATAACAATGTCAGTTATATTTAGCAAAGTTTGCAAAGAGAACACTGTTATGTCATATATAGTCTCACTTTATATATATATATATATAAAACTTTGTATATGTATCAGTATTATATATCTATTACTTTATATATATGTGTGTGTGTGTGTGTGTGTGTGTGTGTGTGTCTGTGTTTGTTGAGACAGGGTCTCCCTGTAGCCACAAGGAAGTTAAATTTTTTTAAGTACTTTAATAACTAAACTGACAAAAATAACTAAACTGTTAAAATCTCAAACTAAAAATACAGATTTTAAAATGTAAATTTGCAATTCTATATGTCTATATTTTTACTATTTACTGACAAAACTGTACAAGTAAGCTTTAGCAGTACTGTGAAATTTCTCATTGATGATGTACTGTGAATTTGGCATTTATTTCCCTTCCAAATTCTCCAACCTATACAAAATCAATGTAATCATATTATTTTTTAAAAAAGCAATGATGAATTTAAAAATCAAAACAAAACATTTAATAGTTTGTGAAAATGACTTAAAAATAAAAGAAGACATAAAGTTGGGGCAAGTAATAATTTGGGAGTGGAAAGAGGGATGGAGGTGTGAATATGATCAAACTAGGTTTATGAAATTCAGTGAGAAAATCATGGGAATCACAAGAAGACATTAACAGCCTAAACAGGATCATAACATGTAAAGAAACTGAAGCAGTAATACAACACCTCCCAAATAAAAAACCCCAGGCCCAAATGGATTTACAGCAGAATTCTACCAGATAGTTAAAGATCTAAAACCAATACCATGAGCAAGTCAGCTTTATTTTACAGATGCAGGGATGGTTCAATATATGTAAGTCAATAAATGTCAAAATGGTTGAATATATGTATGTTCAATATACGTAAGTCAATAAATGTCAAAATGGACAAAAATCACATGGTCATCTCAATATATGTAGGAAGTCCTTTGATAAAATTCAATATGCATTGATATTGAAAGTCCTAGAGGTTACTGAAAGTGAAGGAACATACTTCAACATAATTAAAGCTGTATATAAGAAAACACAGAGCAACATCATTCTAAATGGAGAAAGACTGGAAGCATTCCCATTAAAATCAGGAACCAGACAAAGGCTTCCCATATTCTTCACTCCTTTTAATATAGTGCTTAAAATTCTTGCTAGAAGATACATCTGACAAAGCATTAATTTCCAGAGTATACAAGCTACTCAAAAAACAAAGAAGAAAGAAAACAAATGAATCACTCAGAAGATGGAGCAAAGATCTGAACAAAGACTTCACAGAGGAGGAATTAGAGATGGCTGAGAAACACCTTAAGAAGTGTTCAACATCTCTAATATTTAAGGAAATGCAAATCAAAACCACCTTAAGATACCATCTTACCCCAGTAAGACTGGCTAGGATCAAGAAAACAAATGATGCCAAGTGCTGGAGAGGGTGTGGGGAAAGGGGAACACTCATCCATTGCTGTTGGGAATGTAAACTTGGGCAGCCACTATGGAAAACAGTGTGGAGAACCCTTAGAAGACTCAAAATGATCCTGCCATTTGACCCAGTCATACCACTCCTGGGTATATACCCACAAGACTCATCTTACTGCAGAGATACATGCACAGCTATATTTATTGCCGCTCTGTTCACAATAGCAAAAAACTGGAATCAACCCAAATGCCCCTCAACTGACGAGTGGATAGAGAAAATGTGGTACATGTACACAATGGAATTCTATGCAGCAGTAAAGAAAGACAACATCATGAACTTTGCAGGTAAATGGATGGAGCTAGAAGACATCATGTTAAGTGAAGTAACACAGTCCCAGAAAAACAAACGACAAATGGTATCTCTCATATGTGGATGCTAGTACCAATAACCCAGTTATAAATATTTCTTGTGGAGAGGGATGCATATTAAAAGAACAACAACAGAAAGATTGCATCAGAAGGCTGACTGAAATGGTGACTCGGGAGGGGTGGGAGGGGTGGGAGAGGGACACGGGTGTATATTCGATTGGTGCATGTTTAATTGACGTGAGTTCAACAAGTATCCAGTTTTGCCCAGACTCTGTCTACAGGATACATGGTGTTTTAGGACTTAGTAAAAGTAAATATGTGCATATTGGACAACATTGGTTTGAAGGCTGATAAAAACGGTAATGCATCTGAGTTAATTGGTGATATAAATTGCTCTTGTCCACATTAGCTTTAACTAAAATCTGTATAACAATTACTTTGGGATTGGTATAAACAAATGTTCTCTATAATTTTGCTGTCATATAGTATCACCTGGTAGCAATCTCTTTCACCTATAGGATGATTTAACTCAAAAATAAACTTTGTTTCCCAAGTTAATCACATACAGTAACCCAAAACAGCATGGGTGAACTTGATGAAATCTGTGCCTTGATTCCACCCTATAGGTATGTATAAAACAACTGCTTTTTTGAGACTCATGGGTCAAAAATAAAAACCTTAAATAAAAAAGGGGGATATAGATAGATATGAAAACTTTTTGTCAAAAAACCTTGCAACCCAAATCTTAAAACTAACTATGGGAAAGGATTTGTATGTTCCAACAGGCCAGAGTATCACCAACTTAATGGCTGAGAAAGAAAATGCAGCTTTGCAGTGAGTAGGATGTACCAGAAAGTGCCAGCAGAAGGATTGACTCCTCTGGGCATTGAAGGGAAGAAATGCCTCAGATTGCTGCAGACATCAGGCCCCTCTGTGGATCCTACTAGTAACAACTATTTTTAATGATTCCTAATGAAGCTTACCTTCTAGGTGCCGCAAAGGTTTTAATACAAGAGACTTTCTTAACTCCCCCCCATAGAATAAGGAGAAATATGATGATGATGAGGTCGTTCTCCAGCTGTAGATTGGAGCCAGCTGTTATAGAGGTATTCTCTTGTAAAATCAGTAAAACTGCCTTCTTTAATTGACTAATGGACATAGAAACTGTGAAAAGGATTATTCTCTATTCAGAACCAAATATAATGCTAAAGTCTCCTTAAGCTATGCACTTAAGCAAAATATATTAATACAGGAGCTCTGACATCAACAATGGATTATTCTACCAAGGAGATGTTGGCCAGGGGATCCAAGCCCCCACAAAAGGTAAAGGCTCCTTGCCTCCAAACTGGGATATCTGCAGGAAGAGAGGCGATAAGGCCCTGCTGTTGAAGACCTGATATAAACATGGGAAAGATGTATGGAGACCGCACTTGCAAGTATACAGATGGTCTCTGGAATGCCAGAGAGTGTTACCAAAGGCCACTAAACCAATAAAGCAAATATAGGTCTCCTTGAGTCAAGCAAGACTCCTCCGTCAGCACCAGCTACACCTCATCTGCCTGGAAATACTGTGCAGCAGTGGCAGCCATATGTCTGTATATCCCAAATCTAATTGGCTATTAGCTCTCTCCTTGGAGGAATAACCCACGGCTGATGCCACAAGCTTACATCCTCTAATGGTTAGGAGATGTTATAAACCACACGAAGACCCTGTCATACTTAACAGAAGAAAATGTAATTCATGGATTAACATACCATCCAAACATCTGTGTCTATACCAAAGTAACCTACCATAACAATTAGTACTGTTTAAATACCTATATATCTAATTGCGTGTGCTTCATTAGTAGGATCGAAAGGCTATATATTATACTGTTTAAATACCTATATATCTAATTGCATGTACTTCATTAGTAGGATCGAAAGGTTATGCCTGGACAAACTGTCAACCCATGGAAGAAAACAGCCAGAATTGACTAGAGACCAAGACAACAGCTCCAGAGAAAGTAGACTGTTTTGCTTCTCATCCACCTGTGCCCATTTTCTAAGCCTAGGGAACAATCTGTGGAAGAGGGGGCACAGTAGAATGTAAGGGCTGCGATTGGGGTGAATGGTGAAACTACAACAATATAGACTGGACACTCACTTGATTGACTTGATTGAACATACAAGCCCCCCCTGCTGGATGGTGGGACCCATGAGCTGTGTGGGTTTGGGCACAACTGCTCGCAAATTGGTTTTACATGAAGGATGCTTGTACTCACAAATTATCACTTATTGTTAAAAAAATGAAAACAAAACAAAACAAAAAAAACAGAGAAAGATGCAGAAAAGTTATGGCAGAATACATGACCTGGGATTGGTAGGGGTGGGGTGGGGGGAAGGGAAGGGGATATATGCCTGAACTGAATTGGAAAATGATGTATGAAATACACAAAGCATCAATAAAAATAAAAATAAAATAAAATTCTTGCTAGAGCAATAAGGCAAGAGAAGGAAAAGAAAGGAGTAGTAATTGGAAAAGGGTCAAATGATCACTTTTGCAGATTATACCTAAGGGATGCCAAAAATTTCATCAGAAAATTGCTAGAAATGATTAGCACTTTCAGTAAAGTGGTAGATTATAAAATTACTTAAGAAAATCAATAGCTTTTTCTATATACCAATAACAAGTAATTTGAAAAAGAGTACATGGAAACCCCCTCCCCGTTCACAATAGCCTCAAAACCAATAAGATATCTCTGAATAAACCAGAACAAAGACATTACCATTCTCCATGAAAATTTTAAATCCTTAAAGAAAGAGATTGAGAGATACCCAGTGGGTCCAGAGGGTGCAGCACAGCACCAGGGGAATAGGTGAACCCGAAGCAGGTGGGCTCATCACTGCCCTGGGCATGGCCTGTTGCCAGCTAGCCATACCTGGCCTAGCATGCATAATGGTGGGGTAGACTCAGTCAGCCAGCCAGCGGGTCCAGAGAGCACTGGTGCACCAAAAGGGAGTGTTATGTCCTGTGGGAATGGAACTTTGTGTGTGACTTGAAGCGAGAAATTGTAAGACCTGTCCCGGGAAGATCTCCAGTTATCTGATATCTCTGTGGGCTTCCAGAGTTATCTGTAGCCGAAAGATTCGGGATATTACAATGATTCTTGCCTCGCCCTATCTCTGAAAAGTCCCAGGCCCCTTCCCTTGAGGCATTGAGCAGAATGTCACACCTCTAGTTACCTGTTGCACAAACTGGAGTTGCTATCCTCTCCGGCTCTCCACGCGTGTGTGTGAGTTCGTTCTACGGGTGATCTCCGGCGGTATTCCCTGCCCCCTTCTTGCCAGAGCGAAGCCCAGAGACTGCCAGCCTGCAGGCAGGAGGAAAGTCCTGGAGCTGAGCCAAGAAGGGAAGAACAGTGTGTGGAAGGCAGTCATGCGTGACTCAAAGACACAGACCCGACAATGCCCCTCCCGCCACTTGAGCTATAGTCAGGGTATCCCATTGAGAACAGTTGTAGCTCCTGCACAAGGCAGAAGCACACTCAGCAGGGAACCCACCTGATAACTCCGGGTTTCTGGAGAACCTCCAGACCAGAAAGGGAAGAGCCAGCTGAACATCCCAATATATAACCAAAAGCAAAAACTGGAAGCCTAGCACAACCAGCAATCCATAAATTAAGCAGAATACAACAAACACACCTGAAGGAAACAAGCAAAGCAAGCCTTCAATGCAGTGAAGAAACAGTTGAGATTTGCATCAATAAAACAAACCCACATGCCAAACACATACACACACACACACACACACACACACACACACACACACAAAATGGGAAAAGCATATAATAAATCCCCACCAAATTCTACTAGTCCTGTGGAAGATCTCTACAATGAGATCTCCATGGAAAGAAACCAAGACATCAAACCTAGAAGAACAATTATAGACATATTCAAAGACTGTAAAGAACAAATCAGAGAACTAAAGGCAGAGAATGAAAAACTCATGAAGGAACTAGAGGAAGAGAAGTTGACAAACCCCAGAAAGAACTGGAGGGAAAGAATGACAAACTCTGGAAGGAAGTAGAAACATTGAAAAGATCCCATGCTGAAATGAAAAAGGAAACTGAACAGCGAAGCAAGGGGCTAGGGGGGAAAAAAAAGAACGACAAGCTCAAAAAGGAAGTGGAAATACTAAAGAAATCACAGGATGAAGTAAAAAAGAAAATTGAACATTCATCCAATCTCTTACTGAGAAAGCCTCAGTAAGATATTGGATGAAGCAGAAAATAAAATATCAACACTGGAAGATAATGTAGAAAAGCTGCTAGGCTCAAGAAAAAAAAGTATGAAAAATTAAAAAAACCCATCAGAAAATACTCAAAGCAATTCAAAGGTCAGAGGAAAGGAGAAACTATCCCCAAGCAGCTAGAGAGTGTAATTAATAACAGTAAAACTGCAGAAATACAAACCTAGACCAAGAATGCAAACAGAAAATAAAGTGAAAGGAAACACACACATTTCTCAATAATAACCTTAAATATTAATTGCCTTAATTTCCCAATCAAAAGACATAGACTGGGAGAATGGACCAAGAAAAAGAATCCATCTATATGCTGTCTACAGGAAACCCATATCACCCTCAAGGATAGGCACCAAGTTAAGGTGAAAGGATGGAAAAATATTCCAAGCAAATGGTGCCAAAAAGAAAACAGGAGTTGCTATTCTAATATCAGACAAAATAGACCTTGAAGAAAAATTAATCAGAAGAGACAAAGAGGGCCAATACATCTTTGTTAAAGGAACGATTAAACATGAAGATTTCACAATCATGAATACATATGCACCAAACTCTGGTGCACTGAATATTATAAGCACAATTCTACAGGACTTCAAGGCACAGATTAATCCTGGCACACTAATAGTAGGGGGCTTCAATACCCCAATGAGCTCTTCGGACAGGTCAACCAGACAAAGAATAAACAGAGAGACATTAGAACTGAACAATACAACACACCAAATGAACCTCACAGACATCTACTGAATATTCTACCCAAACACCAGAGAATACACTTTCTACTCATCATCTCCTGGGACACAGAAAAAAAAAAAAAAACTCAACAAATACAAAATGATTGAAATAATTCTATACATTCTATCAGACCACAGTGCAAAAGAGTTCAATATCAACACCAGGAAAAGCTCCATTACCTACAAGAACACATGGAGACTAAACAACACACTCCTGAATAAGGACTTGATCAAGGAAGAAATAAAGAAAGAAAGAAAAAAAAAAGCATTCCTGGAAGGAAGTAAATGAAAACGAGAATAAAATACAACAAAACATATGGGATACTTTAAAAGCAGTCCTAAGAGGGAAATTTATAGCCCTATGTCCTTACATTAAAAAGAAAAAACCCAATAACAGAAAAAGCACAAATAAATAATCTAATACTGTAGCTAAAAACACTTGAGAATCAACAATAAATGAACCCTAAACCCAACAGACAAGAAGAAATCAAAGCAGAAATCAATGAAATAGAAATAAAGAAAACAATACAAAGAATCAATGAATCCAAATTGAAAGGATAAACAAGATAGACAGACCTCTAGCCCAGTTAACCAAAAGAAAGAAAGAGCAACTCCAAGTCAATAGAATTCATGATGAAATGGGAAACATCACAACAGACAATGAAAAGATCCAGACAATCATATGGGAATACTTCAGAAACCTATACTCTGATAAATTTGAAAACCTAGGAGAAATGGATGAATATTTAAATCCTAAAAATCAAAAATCTTAACCAAGCAGAGATCGACAGCTTAAACAAACCCATAATACTTGAAGAAATTGAAAATGTAATAAAGAAACCTCTCAACTAAAATAGCCCAAGTCCAGATGGCTTCAAGTCAGAATTCTATAGAACATTTAAAGAGGGCTAACAACCATTACTATTCAAACAGTTCAGAAGGATACAAACAAAGAGAAATCTTCCAAATTCCTTCTATGAAGCCAGCATCACTCTAATACCCAAACTAGGCAAAAATACAAGCAAAAAAGAAAACTATAGACCCTTCTCATTAATGAACATAGATGCAAAAATTTCCAATAAAATACTTGCAATCTCCATATAGACCCACATCAAAAAGATCATTCATCATGACCAAGTTGGATTCATACCAGAGATGCAGGGATGTTTCAACATATGTAAATCAATAAATATCATAAAACACATAAATGGACTGAAAGACAAAAACCAGATGATCATCACAATTGATGCAGAAAAGCCTTCAACAAAATCCATCATTCCTCCATGCTTACAGTCCTAGAGGGAATCGGACTGGAGGGATCATTCATCAATGTAATCAAAGCCATATACAACAAAACTACAGCCAACACCATCCTAAATGGAGAAAAGTTAGAAGCATTTCCCTTAAAGGCAGGAACACATCAAGGCTGCCCCATCACCTCCTCTTCAATATAGTGCTTGAAATTCTTGCTAGAGCAATTACACAAGAAAGGGAAATTAAAGGAGTACTAATTGGAAAAGAAGAAATCAAGCTACCCCCCTTTTGCAGATGATATGATAGTTTACCTAAGGGATGCTAAAAACTCCACCAGAAAACTCTTAGAAACAAATAAGAGTTTCAATAAAGTGGCAGGATACAAAATTAACCTAGAAAAATCAGTAGCCTTTATTTACATCAACAATAAGCAACAGAAGAAGGAATATAAGGAGAACTTCCCACTCTCAATAGCTTCAAAAACAGTAAAATATCTAGGAACAAACCTAACCAAAGAAACCAAAGATCTCCACAACAAAAATTTTAAACCCCTGAAGAAGGAGATTGAAGAAGACATCAGAAGATAGAAAGACCTCTCATGCTCATAGATTGGGAAAATTAATAAAGTAAAAATGCCCATTTTACCCAAATTAATATACAGATTCAGTGCAATCCTAATTAAAATCCCTATGAGTTTATTCACAGTCTTGGAAAAAAATCCTGAAATTCATATGGAAAAACAAAACACCCTGAATAGTGAAAGCAACCCTGAGTGAAAAGAGCAATACAGGGGGCTATACTACAGATTTCTAGTATAAAACCAGGCTGGTACTGGCACAAAACAGACCTGTAGAACAGTGGAACAAAACTGAAGATCCAAGCTTGAACAAATACAATTTCAGCCACTTCATATTTGACAAAGGGGCCAAAAAGCCTCAAAGGAGGAAAGACAGCATCTTCAGCAAATGGTGTTGGCAAAAGTGGATCACCACTTGTAGAAGAATAAAATTAAACCCCTACCACTTGCCCTGTACAAAAATCAACTCCAAATGGATCAAAATGTTCAATGTGAAACCCAAAACTCTGATGGTGATAGAAGAATACATTGGCAGCAACCTAAAAGACGTAGGTGTAGGTTACAACTTTCTAAATCAGACAGTAGCTGTGAAGGAAATAAGATCAACAATTGACAAGTGGGACCTCATTAAACTCAAAAGCTTCTGTACAGCAAAAGAAACAATCAGTGAAGTGAAGAGAAAACCCACAGAGTGGGAGGAAACCTTCACCAGTGATACATCTGAGAGAGCATTAACTTTCAGAGTATATAAACTATTCAAAAAACAGAGAAGAAAACAAATGACTCACTCAAAAGATGGAGTAAAGAGCTGAACAGAAACTTCACAAGATTGCTGAGAAACATCTTAAAAAGTATTCATCATTACTAATAATTAAGGAAATGCAAACAAAAACCAGTTTAAGATATCATCTCACTCCAATATAACTGGGCAGGATCAAGAAAACGAATGATACCAAATGCCGGAGAGGTTGTAGGGAAAGGGAAACACCCATCTACTGCTGGTGGGAATGTAAACTCATACAACCATTATGAAACCTAGTGTGGAAAACCCTTAAAAAACACAAAATGAGCCTACCACCTGACCCACTCATACTACTCCTGATTATATACCCAGAAGACTCATTCTACTGCAGAGATACACGCACATCTATGTTTATTGCAGCTCTCTTCACAATAGCAAAGAGCTGGTACCAACCCAAGTGCCCCTCAATCGGACGAGTGGATAAAGAAAATGTGGTACATCTACACAATGGAGTTTATGCAGTGGTAAAGAAAGATGACATCGGCCGGGCGCGGTGGCCCATGCCTTTAATCCTAGCACTTGGGAAGCAGAGGCAGGCGAATCTTTATGAGTTCAAGGCCAGCCTGGTCTACAGAGTGAGTTCCAGGACAGCTCACGGAGAAGCCACCTGCCCTTGCTCTCAGTAGTGCTGGTGATAAAGGCGTGTACCCCATGCCTGGCAATAAATAGTATTTTTAAAAAAGGGAAAATGAAAGTTAACAACATGATAGAAAAAAAAACAAACAAAAAAGATTTACAGAGCAAAGGTCACTTTGGTCAGAAGTACACATGTCACAATGTTCTACTATATAGATACCTAGTTCTGATTCTGGATTTCTGTATTGGTAACTCTACTTTTGGAAGCAAGGAAATAGGCAGGGACATGGGCCGTCGGTGCTTTAAATGACAGAGAAGTAAGAACATAAGTTTAAAAAAAAGATGAGAGAATTTGAGGTGATAGGAGTTTAAGGTAGGAAGGAGGATTGAAGCTCGAGGGTAAAGTGGAGAAGGAGTAATTTGGTCAAAGGGAGGGTAAAGTAATCATATGGAAGCTCAATGTAATATAACCCAAATGAAAAATGCAGAAGACTAATAGAAGAGTCCTCTGCCTGGCTGGATGGCACTGCTTCTAGAAGCTACTGCACATAGCTCACAGTCGCAATAGTGAGATATCTCCAAACAAGTTTATCAGAGATGCCTCAGAGGACCCTCCACAGATAGTACTGCTCTTGTCACTCTTCTTGGTGTCCATGAAAACTAAAAAATAAGATTTTATTGCAGAAGACACCACACTCCTTAGCTGTAAGATAAAGCAGGTGGAACTGAGCTGGAAACTTCCTCTCTGATGGCAAGGATTCAAGCAACTGGAGGGTTCTGAGTTGCCTGCTGGGATAAAAGGCATTATTGGCCTTCCCAAGCTGTGCAACCAGTGAGAGAGAAGGTAAATCTGCTGCGCATGATAGACCCAACAGCAAAATATCAGTGTGATTGCTGTGGAAGTGTTCTAGTTTTTTCTGTTCGCTGTGAGAAACATCTTGACTACCAAAGCAACGTCTGGAGAGAAAGGGTTTATTCATTTACACCTTCCAGATAATGCGTCCATTGCTGAATGGAACTTCAGAAGCTGAAACTCAAGTGCAGGGGCTTGGAGCATTTGGGACTCGGTCCATCAATCCATTCGTGGCTGAAGTTATAAGAGAGCTGACTTCTTTCCCGTGGTAACTTAGAACATCAATTTCCCCCCTGAAAACCTTGAAGGCTGGCAGAGATGTGAGGTGCTCCCAAACTTGCATATACGAGATCTCCAAACACCTGTAGCCAATCGCCCAGTGGAGTGTAGCTGGAAGAGTAAGACTATTCCCAAGCTCCTATCCTCACTGAAGGCATGTCCCGCGTAACCTGGAGGAAATGGCACAAGCATAACTATTGGAGGGTGCAGTAATCTTTATCTTGCTCATAAAGAGTTTAGCCATTGCAGATGCATTGTAAGGAATCTTCCCATCTCTGTCTCACCCACCTCCTGGTCAAAGAACCCAACAAAACTATATAAGTGCTTAAAACCCTGGCAATAAATGAGTTTTTCTTGATGATGGCTGAAAATGCCATCCTTTAGACTTGATAGAACCAATGCAAGTTGTTAACTCATTAACTGTGGTCACCCCTACTGGCTATGTCAAGAATCAGTCAAGGAAGCAGGAGGGACTCACAGGGCCCTGCCCTTAATCACTAAACTGCCCGCTATAGATAAGATTCTATGAGAGGGGAAATGACTGTTTGTAGTTGTGTACCCACTGCTGAGCCCACCATGTCTCAGTGGAGAGCTGCAAACTGACGATCAAACAGAGTGCCATGTTTAAACTCCCAGTGGGTTATAAAATAAAACAAATAGACAAGGATGGATGTGGGAGAATATATATTGAAGCAATATAAATTGGAGGGAACAACAACAAAAGAACTGGGACAAAGATTTGACTGAAACATTAAAGTTCTCCCCAAAATAATAATGCTCTGCTTTGAAAGGCTTTAAAAAGATTCAGAAAAAGATACAGGACATCTATGGCAAAACGCATGAACTCAGGTGGTGTGGGGGGCATGAAAAGGGAAATGAATCTAAATTGGACTGAGAAATGATGTGTGAAATGCACAAAATTTCAGTAAAATATTATAAAAAGAAAGATTGAGGATCACAGCAGAAGATGGACAGCTCTCACATGCTTATGAATTGGAAGACTTAATATTGTGAAAATGACTGTCTTACCAAAAGAAATGTATAGACTCAATGCAATCCCAATTAAATTCTCATGATATTCTTCACAGATTTAGAAAAACACATCCTAAAATTCATATGGAAGCAGAAAAGACCCCGTAGAGACAAAGCAAAGAAAACCTGAGCACAAGAAAGCAGTGCAGGAGGATAACAGATTTCAAACTATATTACAGAGCTACAGTCATAAAAATGCATGGTACTGGCACAAAAATAAACCGTTAGATCAATGGAGCATAATGAAGACCCCAACATAAACACAAGGCATATCAGCCACCTGATATTTGACAAAGGGGTCAACAACACTCACTGGAGGAAAGACAGCATCTTCAGCAAATGGTGCTGGCAAAACTGGATCACCACTTGTAGAACGATGAAACTGGATCTTTATATTTCACCTTGCACAAAAGCCAACTCCAAATAGATAAAAAAACTTCAATGTGAAACCTGAAACTCTGAAACTGTTAAAAGAAAATATTGGCAGCAACCTGCAAGATATAGGTATATGAAATGATTTTCTAAGTCATATATAAATTGTTCAGCAATTCAGGTCAACAATCAACAAGTGGGACCTCAGTAAACTAAAAAGCTTCTGTATAGCAGAATAATATAAAAATAATATAAAAAATACAAAATAATATAAAAAATAAATAAACAACCAAGAAATGAAGAGCAAACTCACTGCATGGGAAAAAACTTCACCAGAGACATATCTGACAGAGGTTTAACATCCAGAATATATAAACAACACAAAAAACAAAGAATCAAGAAAACAAGTGACCCAATTAAAAGAGGAGCTAAAGCTCTGATTATTCAGTACAGGTACCTGATTTCTGACAAAGTTTTCCAAATATGCATTGGAAAAATGACAGTATCTTTAACAAATAATGCTAGGAAACTTGAATTTTAAAATGCAGAAAAATGAAACTAATGTCTATCACTCACCCTGCACAAGACTTGGTTACAAATAGTTCAAGGACCTAACAGAAGACCTGATACTTTTAAACTGCTAGAGGAAAAAGCAGGGAATATAATATGTAATGCCTTTCTGACTAGAACTCCAGTAACACAAGAAATAAGACCCACAATACACAAATGGAAACTCATGAAATTCAAAAGCTTCTAAACAGCAAAGAAAACTGTCAACCAGGTGAAAAGTTATCCCAGAGAATGGGGAAATAGCTTCACTAGATGTATATCTGACTAGAATATACAAAGAACTCAATAAAAAAAAAAACCTAGCCCCCTCAAAAAGAACAACCAACTCAATTAAAAAAATAAATGGGCTGCAGACCTAAACAGAGAGTTCTCAGAAGAATTTATAAGTGGCTAGAAAACACAAAATATGTCAACAACCTTTTCCATCAGGGAAATGCAGATTAAAATTACATCAAAATTCCGTTTCACTCCAGTCAGAATGGGTATCATTAAGGATTCTACCAATAGAAACAAATGCTGGCATGTATCTGGGGAGAGGGGAACACTTATATTAGTGGGAGTGCAAATTAATGCAGTCATTTGTCTGGAGGTTTCTCAAAAACTTAAAATAAAATGACCACATGACCCAGTTATACCAGTTCCAAGCATATATAGAAAGGGACTTTATAGCTTACTACAGAGATACTGTCTAATCTATATTCGTTTCTGCTATGTACACAATAGCTAGGAAATGGAAGCAGCCTAGATGTCTAGGAACAGATGAACAATGATGAAAATGTGGTACATATACACAATAGAATTTTATATAGCTATGGTTGGCAGGCTGGGCCTAGCCTGAGAACAGTTGGAGATTGATTACTTCTGGGTGAGAGAGAGTAGACCTTACTTATGATCTCCAGGTAGGCTGACCAGACTCCAGTGGATGAACTTGCACTGAAAGACACCTGGATATAAATGTTGACTGAATAGGACTTGATAATGTGAGGCAAAATGCATGAGGCCCTGTAGGGGGGTGTGGGAGAATGGATGGGTGAGGAGGTCTAAATTTGATTAAGAACTGTTGTATGAAATATATAAAAGCTTAATAAAAGGGTTTTTTTTGGTCTTTTTGAGACCAAAAATGTCTTTCTTTAGTCTCAGCTGGCCTGGAGCTTGCTATGTAGACCAGGCTGGCCTTGAACTCACGGAGAACCACCTGCCTTGCTTCCAGAGTGCTGGGATTAAAGGCGTGTACCACCATGCCTGGCAATAAAAGTATTTTTAAAAAAGGAAAATGAAATTTGTAGGTAAATTGATAGAACAAACAAAAAAGATTACAGAGCAAGGTCACTTTGGTCTAGAAGTACACATGTCACATGTTCTTATATATAGATACTAGTTCTGATTCTGGATTTCTGTTTGCTTAACTCTACTTTTGGAAGCAAGGAAACTAGGCAGGGGACTTGGGGTGGTGCTTTAAATGACAGAGGATAGTAGAACATAAGTTAAAAAAAGAGAGAGAATTTGATGATAGGAAGGTTTAAGTAGGAAGGGAGGGATTGAGAGCTGAGGGTAAAGTGGAGAAGAGTAATTTGGTCAAAGGGAGGGTAAAGTAATCATATGGAAGCTCAATGTAATATAACCCAAATGAAAAATGCAGAAGACTAATAGAAGAGTCCTCTGCCTGGCTGGATGGCACTGCTTCTAGAAGCTACTGCACATAGCTCACAGTCGCAATAGTGAGATATCTCCAAACAAGTTTATCAGAGATGCCTCAGAGGACCCTCCACAGATAGTACTGCTCTTGTCACTCTTCTTGGTGTCCATGAAAACTAAAAGATAAGATTTTATTGCAGAAGACACCACACTCCTTAGCTGTAAGATAGAAAGCAGGTTAGAACTGAGCTGGAAACTTCCTCTCTGATGGCAAGGATTCAAGCAACTGGAGGGTTCTGAGTTGCCTGCTGGGATAAAAGGCATTATTGGCCTTCCCAAGCTGTGCAACCAGTGAGAGAGAAGGTAAATCTGCTGCGCATGATAGACCCAACAGCAAAATATCAGTGTGATTGCTGTGGAAGTGTTCTAGTTTGTTTTCTGTTGCTGTGAGAAACATCTTGACTAAAAGCAACTTGGAGAGGAAAGGGTTTATTTCATTTACACTTCCAGATAATGGTCCATTGCTGAAGGAAGTCAGAGCTGAAACTCAAGGCAGGGGCTTGGAGCATGTTGGGCTGGATGAATCCATTACGGCTGAGTATAAGAGAGCTGGCTTCTTTCCCTGGTAACTTAGAACATCAATTTCACCCCCTGAAAACCTTGAAGGCTGGCAGGAGATGGGAGGTGCTCCCACTTGCCATACTGGAGATCAAACACCTGTAGCCCAATCCCCAGGGGAGTGTAGCTGGAAGAGTAGCATTCCCAAGCTTATCCCTCCTGAGGCATGTCTGCCCTGTCCTCTGGAGGCAAATGGCACAAGCCATAAACTTATCTGGGGGAGGGGTGCAGTAAATCTTTATCTTGTCATAAAGATTTAGCCATTGCAGATGCATGTAGGCTTCATCTCTGTCTCACCCACCTCCTGGTCAAAGAGCTCAACAAAACTATATAAGTGCTTAAAACCCCTGCAATAAATGAGTTTTTCTTGATGATGGCTGAAAATGCCATCCTTTAGACTTGATAGAACCAATGCAAGTTGTTAACTCATTAACTGTGGTCACCCCTACTGGCTATGTCAAGAATCAGTCAAGGAAGCAGGAGGGACTCACAGGGCCCTGCCCTTAATCACTAAACTGCCCGCTATAGATAAGATTCTATGAGAGGGGAAATGACTGTTTGTAGTTGTGTACCCACTGCTGAGCCCACCATGTCTCAGTGGAGAGCTGCAAACTGACGATCAAACAGAGTGCCATGTTTAAACTCAGTGGGTTATAAAATAAAACAAATAGACAAGGATGGATGTGGGAGAGCCGGGCGTGGTGGCGCACGCCTTTAATCCTAGCACTTGGGAGGCAGAGACAGGCAGATCTCTGTGAGTTCAAGGCCAGCCTGGTCTACATAAGGAGCTCCAGGACAGTTGGGACTGAAGAGAGATCCTGTCTCAAAAATACCAATATAATAATAATAATAATAATAATAATAATAAAATACTTTGGGGCTGGAGAGATGGCTCAGCAGTTAAGAGCACCAACTGCTGTTACAGAGGACCTGGGTTCAATTCCTAGCACCCACATGGCAGTTAAGAACTGTCTTAACTCCAGTTCAAGGGGAATCCCATGCCCTCTTCTGACCTCCATGGCATTGCATGACATGGGTGCACCAACCTATATGCAGACAGTACACTCACACAAATAAAAAATAATAAAAAAATAGAACATGAAATAGAAAGATTTATGGGGTTCTGAGAAGCATAGATGGATAGTGGAGGGAAGAGAGATGCTAGAAGGCAAGGATTCAGATTTTCAGAATGCACTGTGTGCACAGGCGAAATTGTTTAAGGACAAAGTTAACTTTAAATATTTCATTGATTATTTTTATTTTCTCTGTATAAGTGTCTTGCCTCCATGATATGTATGATCCCCTGGAACTGGAGTTGCAGATGTTTGTTAGCTACCATGTGGGCTCTGGGAACCAAACCCAGGTCCTCTGTAAGAGAAGCCAGTACTCTTAGCCTCTGGGCCATCTCATTTAATTTTTTTTTAATGAAAACTTATTGAACAGCAGGAGGAGCGAGAGTCTGAGAGCTCTGTGACTCTGATCAAAGGCCATCAGAGCTCCCAACAGGGGGAGCCCAAGGCTCGGTTGCCATTTTCTGTTTTTTTCTTTGCTTGTTTGGGGTTTCAAAAAGTGATTTACAAAGCAGGGATGAGCAGGAAGTAAGGGTGGCAGCCATGAGATAAAGTCACTGACAGTTAATTGTCTCTCTCTGAGTTTTTTTTCTGGGAACCAGGCAGGATGTCTTCAGCTGTAGTAAGTGGTTGTCAGTCATTAAGCAGCAGACTGCCATCCAGCGGTGTAAACCTTTAAGGTAATTAGGGTCCTATATCAACTACCTGGTGGGACTTACAGCTCCTGGCCTTAATCTGAATATTATCCCCTTTTTGACACAAAATTATTAGAGAAGAGTTTTTATGATAATCCAATCTTTTAAAATATATAATTTTACTGAAATATATTACTTGTATTAGCTATTTTTCTATTGGTCTGATAAAATACCACATGTAAAAGAAACTTAAGGAAGCAAAGGTTTCTTTTAGCTTATCGTTCCAGAGGGATAGAGTTCATAATGGTGTGGGAGGAATGGTGTGTCTGCAGGAGCAGGTGGCTGTCTTATCACATTTTACCCACATGCAGAAAACAGAGAGAGATAACAGGAAGGTATGTGTCTATACCAAAGTAACCTACCATAACTATTAGTGCTGTTTAAATACCTATATATCTAATTGCCTGTGCTTCATTAGTAGGATCGAAAGGTTATTCCTGGACAAACTGTCAGCCCATTAAAGGAAACAGCCAGAATTGACCAGAGTTCAAGACAACAGCTCCAAAGAAAGTAAACTGCTTTGCTTCTCATCCACCTGTGCTCCTTTTCTAAGCCTAGGGAACAATCTGCGGAAGAGGGGGCGTGGTAGAATGTAAGGGCTGCGATTGGGGTGAATGGTGAAACTACAGCAATATAGTCTGGACACTCATTTGATCAACTTATAAGCCCCCCCCCCGTCCCGTTGGATGGTGGGGCTGTGAGGGTTTGGGCACAACAGCCTGCAAATTGGTTTTACATGAGGGATGCTTGTACACATAAATTATCACTTATTGCTAAAAAATGAAAAAAAAAACACTGAGAGAAAGATGCAGGACAGTTATGACAGAATGCATGATCTGGGATGGGGTGGGGTGGGATGGGGGGAAGGGAAAGGGAAATATGCCTGAACTGAATTGGAAAATGATGTATGAAATACACAAAGCATCAATAAAAAAGGAGTATAAACCCTCAAATCCCACCCCACTGAAATATTTCCTCTAGTAAGGCTCCACCTCTTTAAATGGGTCATACCTGTCCTAACAGCCCCACCAACTGGGGACAAAGTATTCAAATACATGAGCCTATATAGGGACATTCTTTGCATTAAACCACCACATTCATAAACCATAGTTGCTCTAGCTTACTTCTTTGTTGCTGTGATAAAACACTGATTAAAAGCAACCTGGGAGAGAAAAGGATTTATCTGGTTTACAGGTCATAGTCCATCATCAAGGAAGGCTAAGGCAAAACTCAGGAAGGAACATGGACTCAAAAGCTGAGGCAGAAGCCATGGAAGAATGATGCTTACTGTGTTGCTTCCAGGCCTTCGGCTATCTTTCTTCTACAGCCCAAGCCTATATACTTGGCTTCAGCTGTCTTCCTAACTCAAACCTAGAGTCACATCAGAAGATGTTGGCCCTGGAGGGATGTCTGTTTTTTTTTTTTTTTTTTTTTTTTTTTTACTAATTGATGTGAAAGCCCAAGCACACTGGGTGGTGCCACCCCTGGGAAGGTGAGCTTGGGCTGTAGCCTTTCTTTATGCCAATAACAAGCAATTGTAGAAGGAATACAAGGAGACTGTCCCACTCACAATAGCCTCCAAAAAATTATCTAGGAACAAACCTGACCAAACACACTAAAAATCTCTACAAAGAAAATTTTAAATCCCTCAGGAAGGAGATTGTGGAAGATAGAAGATGGAAGAACCTCCCATGCTCAAGGATTGGAAGAATCAATATAGTAAAAGTGACCATGCTGCCCAAAGTAATATACAGATTCAATGCAATCCCAATCAGAATCCCCACAAGCTTCTTCACCGACCTAGAAAAAACATCCTAAAGTTCATAGGGAGAAATGGATAGCCAAAGCAACTCTGAGCAAAAAGAACAATACAGGGGGGGATTTGCCATACCAGACTTCAAACTATATTACAGAGCTATAGTCATAAAAATAGCCTAGGATTGGCACAAAAACATGCCCATAGACCAATCTATCAAAATTGAGGATCCAAACCTGTGCACATTCAATTTCAGCCATCTCATATTCAACAAAGGTGCCAAGAAGACTCAATGGAGGAAAGACTGCATCTTCAGCAAATGGTGTTGGCATAACTGAATCACCACTTGTAGAAGAATAACACTAAACTCCTACCTCTCACCCTGTACAAAAATGACCTCCAAATGGATTAAATATCTCAATATGAAACCCAAAACTCTGAAAATGATAGAAGCACACGTTGGTAGTAACCTACAAGACATAGGTGTAGGAAAAGACTTTCTAAATCAGACATCAGCTGCACAAACAATAAGGTCAACAATTGACAAATAGGACCTTATTAAAAACTCAAGATCTTCTGTACAGCAAAAGAAACAATACCACAGAGTGGGAGGAAGCCTTCACCAGTGATACATCTGATAGAGCATTAACATCCAGAGTGTCTAAACTACTCAAAAAACAAAGGAGGAAGAGAACAAATGACCCATTCAAAAGATGGATTAAAAGCTGAACAGAGACTTCACAAAGGAAGAAGTAAAGATGGCTGAGAAACATCTTAAAAAGTGTTCAATATCACTAATAGTTAAGGAAATGCAAATGAAAACCAACTTAAGATTTCATCTTCACCTCCTTGATTGTTTCTTTCACTGTAAAGAAGCTTTTGAGTTTTATGAGGTCCCATTTATCGACTGTTGACCTTACTTCCTGTGCAGCTGGTGTCCAATTTAGAAAGTCTTTTCCTACGCCTATGTCTTGTAGGTTGTTGCTAACTTTTTCTTCTATCATTTTCAGAATTTCGGTTTTCATGTTGAGATCTTTGAACCGTTTGGAGTTCATTTTTGTACAGGGTGAGAGGTAGGAGTTTAGTTATTCACCAAATCCCTAAGGTGAAAGGCAAGCTGAATAACAATATTGTTGTATTTATGTTTATCTGAAAGCAACTATGTAGTTATAATATGAATCTCTCAATGGGTTCTAAGATCCATACACCAATTATTTTCAGACTCTATAATTACTGTATATGGGTGGAGAGCATGTATCCATATTTTACAGTAACATAAAATTAATGGAGGAAAATGTGAATTCATAAGCATAAAAAAAGACAGAGAAAGATGCAGAACAGTTATGGCAGAGTACATGATCTGCTGTGGACTGGGGTGGGGGGAAGAGAAAGAGGAATATGCCTGAACTGAATTGAAAAATGATGTCTGAAATACACAAAACATCAATAAAAAATAAATAAATAAGATTTTATCTGAACACTCATCCACTGCTGTTGAGAATGCAAATTTGTGCAACTTCTATGGAAAGCAGTGTGGAGAACTCTGAAGAAACTGAAAATGAGTGCCGGAGAGATGGCTTAGTGGTTAAGATCAATCAAGTTGATCAAATGAGTGTCCAGTCTATATTGTTGTAGTTTCACCATTCACCCCAATTGCAGCCCTTACATTCTACCGCACCCCCTCTTCCGCAGATTGTTCCCTAGGCTTAGAAAAGGGGCACAGGTGGATGAGAAGCAAAACAGTCTACTTTCTCTGGAGCTGTTGTCTTGGTCTCTAGTCACTTCTGGCTGTTTTCTTTCATGGGCTG
>VZQC01001442.1:3269385-3325910 GCA_009823505.1 Rhizomys pruinosus
TTTTTTAAGGGATTCTACAATACAATGACACAGTTGTTTGCAGATAGCATTGACGTCACTCATTATGTCATACAATCAGGTAATTGGTGCATTTTGCAAGTATCTATGTCCAAATTTTGAACAACCCAAGGTTCCCATAGACCAGTTGGAGAAGCTTGTATGCACAGACATGTTGATCAATCAGGAGTCTGCTATTTTAAACTGTGTAAATTCACCTTCCCAAACAGGAACTTTGGAGTGGGAGGAGGCCGAGGCTAATGCCGGATGTGGGTGGAGCTTCAGGGAGCCAGCTTTTCCCCTCCCTTCTCTGCCATTACTGACTCACGTCTATCTTCCTCATAGTCACAGGATGGTTCAGGACTACATCTATAATCCAGGCAAGCAGAAGCCGAAGGCCTTCACTTTGTCCACTAATGCAGTGGGACTGAAAAAAAGACACTTATGGAGAAGTTAATCACATTTGGAAAAGTTAAATGGGACCTTTAAAGATGGGAAACGTAGAGATTGTACGAGAATGTCTGGTTGGGTGTGGTACAGGCATCTTTTAAAAACCTTATAGTTGCTCACAAGGAGGGGTTTATGATAACTGAGTTACATTTAAGTGACATATTTGGGAGTGGCATTTCCTGAGATCTTGAATATTGCCAAGAGGAAAAATGAGTGATAATTGATCCCTGGGCACTAGAGTTATGTGATGACGAGCCAGGAAATAAGGGTTAATGAGGTGCTGGTGAGCAAAAAGGTTGAAAATGATCTAGGGTCAAGAAGCAGCCAATACTGTTAGAGGTATTCAGAGTATCCACTGGGTTGCATTTCAACTCGATGTTTACCTGTTTCCTTATAGCCCGAAGAAAGACCTGCGGAGATATTTAAGAAATATACTTTTAGGGGCTGGAGAGATGGCTTAGCGGTTAAGAGTGCCAACTGCTCTTGCAGAGGACCTGGGTTCAATCCCCAGCACCCACATGGCGGCTGAGAACCATCTTTAACTCCAGTTCCAGGGGAATCCAATGCCCCCTTCTGACCTCTGAGGCACTCCAAGACATGGTGCACAAACCTACATGCAGACAGTACATTCATACACATATGAAAATAAATAAATAAATAAATACATAAATAAATAAAAAAATACTTTTAGAATGACATACATAAAAGAAATATTCACCAAGATTCTAGTGCTGTCCTATGTTGGCGAGAAACTCATTGTGACTGATCATCATTCTTCCAGATGAAACACTGACTTGAAAATGGAAATAACTGCTCAAAGATACATCTCGTCACCCTAAAGTTTCTGAGAAGCCCCGTAGGAATGATACCTTGTAAATATGTATTGCTATTATTATTTCTGTCATTGTTTTGTGTGTATGAGAGTATTGCTTACATATGGTTAGGTGCACCCATGTCATGCAATGCCTATGGAGGTCAGAAGAGGGCGTCAGATCCCTTGGAACTGGAGTTACAGATGGTTGTTAACTGCCATGTGGGAGCTGGGACTTGAACATAGGTCTTCTGCAAGAGCAGCCAGTGTTCTTAACTGCTGAGCCATCTCTCCAGCCAGGAAATATACTTTTACTAGTGCTTCTGTAGCATATTTGTCCACATACCCTTTTCTATTGTTTGCCTGTCCAGTATGAGGAAATTAAGAATAATGAACACAGTTTTAGAAAATACTCAGGCTTATGCTGAGGCTAAATCAAGTTCAATGTTCTACTTTTCAACTTAGTAGTTTTCCTTCCCTCAGCTATTTTTTCCAATGAAAAAGGATGACAGCACCTATTTGCAGTAGTAACCTTTCCACCACTGGGACAAAACACTGAAGGTAGCAACTTATATGGAAGAAAGATTTAATTTTGGCTCAGAGCTTTAGAGAGTTCAGTCATGGTTGCTTATTGTCATTGTCTTAAGTGTGAGGTAGCCTGAACATCACAGTCGGAAGCATTTGGTAAAGCAAACCTGATCATCTCAAGTTCCCCAGGAAAGAGGGAGATGTCAGGATCAAGATACACAGTCTACAAGGGAATGACCCCAAAGAACTACTCCTGTCAACTAGGTCCTATCTCTTCAGTCTCTGAAACCTCCCAATAATGCTATCAAATCATGAATCCATAAATAGATTCATATATTGATGAGGTAAGAGGCTTGTGGTCCATTCACCATCCAAAACCCATAACAGCTGATAATTATGCCTTTAGCACATTGTCTTTGGAAGACATTTTAGATCTACACAAAAATATTATTTAGGATTAAAAGTTGACATATATAATGCAATTGCTTCCATGCAGAGTACGGCATTGATTAATGTCAGCAGTCTTCTTCCCAACCTTGTTAAATTGTGACTTTGTCTTTCAGAAGGCAATTCCAGGGATCAGAGCTCCTGAGACTCTGTGAATTACCTCGCCAGAGACTATTATACTGCATAGCATAGGTGTAGATTATTAACATCAGAACAGAAAATTCTCTTGGGCAACACTATTCTAGACCATGAAAATTTCCGGTTCTTTTTCTAGGTGGAAAAGGAACTCTTTAAAGAAATTCATAGAGGGAGCTGGAGAGCTGATTCAGTGTTTGGGAGCACTGACTGCTCTTGCAGAGGACCCTGGTTCTATCCCCAACACCCACATGGCAGCTAACAGCTATCCATAACTCTAGTTCCAGGGGATCCAACACCCTCTTCTCATCTCCATAGGCATTGCACAACACAGGTGCACTCACACACATGCAGGAGACAGTCATACACAGAAAATAAAAACAATAAATGCAATATAGAAAAGGAAATTCAGATGGTAGACAAGTCAAGACACGATACATATGAAAAAATTGGAAGTTTTCCTTCCTAGATTTGAACTGGAGGAGAGTTATGATATGGGGGATGTCCTTTGTGACTTGGGCATGGTAGATGCTTCTGAACCAGGCAGCACATGCTATCTAAGAATGATCTGTATTTGTCCATGGTCATGCACAAGTCCTTCATGGAGGTAAATGAGAGAGGTACAGAAGCAGCAGCTGTGGCAGCAGGCATTGTTTTCCTGTGCTGTCTGCTTGGATGGACATGTTGATCCCATCTCACAGACTCCAGCGCATTTGCCATTCAGCCTCTCACATGAATTCTTGTTCCTCTGGCTCTCCTTTCTCATTTGAAAAGTAAGACCAAAAATATTTCAGTGCCAAGATTATGTACTAGCAAACTACATATGGAGGTCCCAGGATGTGGAGCTTTACGAATTCTGCAAGGTCTCCCTGACATGCACATCAAAGTCCCAGGTGGAGTTCCTGAGATCCTGAGTGAGGGGTAATGGCTCTCATATTCCTGGTCTCCAAAAGAAGCTGAGAAAGATACTTTGGAATTTGAGAGGACAGAGCTGTGGCTTCAGGAAGCACCTGGAAGACCTTGGTTAAAGAGGATGGAAGGGGAATATGATGGGGGCATGCTTCCAGTCTGTGGGGCATGCTACACAAACTGACTCTGATCTGATATTTGTAAGCAACAACTTGGGCCGTGCGCAACTGACAACATACAAGAGGCTGCCAGGGACATAGGATCAAATACTTCTCTTACCAACATTGAAGCAGAATCTAGAATAAGTTAGATCTGGTTACTTTTGACCAAACAGGCAACACTTTATCAGTGTGTTTCATACCTGATGTCTCTGAAAGGGGTGTGTGTGTGTGTGTGTGTGTGTGTGTGTGTGTTATGAAAAAAGGTCAGGGAAAAGGAGAGAGGTTACTGGATATCTTTTGGGCTTCACCATGCGTCTAACTCAGAACTGTGTTCACTGCTGAGCCAATGACCAATTTACTGCCTTCAACTTTAAATCTACATCTATAGAGATTCTCTTTGGTCTAGGCCTGACATGCTACTTAACCAACTGGTGCAGTCTCTGACTTTGCCAGTAGGGGGACATGGAGAGATACTGCAAAGCCATAGCAGAAGGGAGACACTGCCTGCCAGGAGTCTGTCCTGTGATTACTCACATGGCCATCCAGCAGCCCTGTGCTCATGCCAGTCATGTTCTCTGGCCATGCCTTAGGCACATGATGGCCATTTCTGCACTTGTTCAAAATCAAACCTCTGTCAGTTTTATCACTGTCAGGTATTTTGTTTCTACAGACTAACTTCAATCTCTCTAGAGCTTTAAAAAATGGCATGGTGGCGCATGCCTTTAATCCTAGCACTCGAGAGGCAGAGGGAGGTGGATCTTTGTGAGTTCAAGGCCAGCCTGGCCTGCAGAGCGAGTTCCAGGACAGCTGGGACTACAGGGAGACCCTGTCTCAAAAAAGACCAAAAAAAAAAAAAAAACTTTTTTGCTAGGTGTGCTGGCACATGCCTTTAATCCTAGCAGTCTGGAGGCAGAGGCAGGCAGATCTTTGTGAGTTCAAGGCCAGCCTGGTCTACAGAGCGAGTTCCAGGCCAGCTGGGACTAAAGGGAGACTCTGTCTCAAAAAGACTCAAAAATACTTTTTCTGGGGGCTGGAGAGATGGCTCAGGAGTTAAGAGCACTTGTTGCTCTTGCATATGACTGGGTTTGATTCCCAGCACTCACATGGCAGATAACAGCCATTCATAACTCCAGTTCCTGGGGATCCATCCTCCTCCTATGTCATCCTTGGGCATTGTACAATGCAGGTTCACTTACAGACATGCAGGCAACACGTGCCTACACATAAAATAAAAATAACAAATAAAATATTTTTTAAAATAATTTTTCTTTATTTTTGAGAATTTTATACAATGAAATATGTTCAAATACATCCCCATTTTTCCTATTTAACTTCTCTATTCCCTACCAACACTATGCCCTCCCAATCTCATATCTTTTGTTTGGTTGTGTGTGTGCATATGTGTGTGTGTGTGTGTGTGTGTGTGTGTGTGTGTGTGTGGTGTGTGTGTGTGTGCAGTTAGTGTTCTCTCTATGTGCTCTGGTAAGGGACATTCACTGGAGCATTGGAAACCTACACATGGCTACATCCTTACTACGAATGACTCTCCCTCCTCTAGCAGCTATCAACTTCCAATAGCTCACCAGTAAGGGGTGGGCCTGGTTATCACCAACCCCACTGGCTTAGTTTGCTTTAGGTTGTTATGATAAACACCATGACTAAAGGAACTCAGGGAAGGAGAGGATGTATTTAGCTTACACATCCTAGTCACAATGCATCAGGGAAGGAAGTCAGGGCAGGAGCTGAAGCTGAACCCTTGGAGGAATGCTGCTTACAAGCTCTCAATCTGGTTTACTCACAGGAGTGCGCTCTGCTACCCTTCCTACACATCCCAGACCCACTTACCTAGGAATGCTGTCATCCACAGAGGGCTGAGTCCTCTCACATCAATCATCAATTAAGATAGTTTCTCAGAGACCATGACCACAGGTCACTCCGATCTCAGAAATTCCTCAAGTGAGGTTCCCTCCTTCAAGTTGACTCTAGTTGTGCCAAGTTGACAATAAAATTAACCATCGCATCTACCTATGCTTTTGCTTGCTGTATTTTGTGCACATACCTCATAGGTAGCCATGGCTGCGGTGAGTTCATGAGTGTGACAGCTATGTCCTGTCTAGAAGACAGCAGTTCACAGCATGCCTCCTCCTCCACTGGCTCTTACATCTCTCTCCTGTGTTGTTCTCTAGTCTTGAGGAATGGGAGGGTGATATCCATGTTTCATTCAGGACTGAGCATTCAGGATCTTATTCTCAGTGCTTTGAGCAGCTGTGTAACTTCACTGACTGCTGCCCAATCCAGCAATTTCTTTATACTAGCTTTAATGGCCTATTGCAGCAGCAGCACCTTGAGAGGTCCGAAGCTCAGCCTTGGGGCGTTAGATTGCTTGAGTTTGCTGGGGCTGCTGTAATATAACACCAGACCCTGTGGCTTAAATATTAGAGAGCTACCTGCTTGGTCCTAGTTACCTTTTATTGCTGTGATATAAACACTGACCAAACCAACATGGTAGGGGGAGAATTTATTTTATCTTACAACTCTAAGGTCATAGCTCATCACTGAGGGAAGGCGGGACAGGAACTCAAGGTGGGAACCTGGAGGCAGGAGCTGAAGCACAGACCATGGAGGAACACTGCTTACTGGCTTGCTCTTTTGGCCTGTGTCTTCTTTCCTATTCAACTCAAGACCACCTGCCCAGGGGTGGCACCACCCACAGTGGGCTGAACCTTCCCATGTCACTGAACAATCAAGAAAATATCCCCATAGACATGACATGCCCACAGGCCAATCCAATAGACGAAATTTCCCAATTGAGGTTCCCTGATCCCAGGGATATCAAGTTGACAAGTAAAACTATCCAGTATGTGTTCCTTACAAATTTAGAGGTTTGAAAGTCCAAGATTAGCTGGGTGTGGTGGTGCATGCCTTTAATCCTAGCACTTGGGAGGCAGAGGCAAGCGGATCTTTGTGAGTTCAAGTCCAGCCTGGTCTACAGAGCAAGTTCCAGGACAGCCGGGGCTACAGGGAGACCCTGTCTGGAAAAGACCAAAAAAAAAAAAAAAAAAAAAAAGTCCAAGATCAGTGTTCAATGACTACTTTCTGGGTTTTAGAGGGCCACAATATAGTCATCAGGATTTTTAGAAAGCACTGTTAACTGGGTGCCTAGTGCAGGACATCCTGATTGAAGTGGTTTGAGGTAATTATTGGGCTCAGACATTTAAAAGCAGAGGCAGCAAATGTGACTTGGAGACATCAGGGAAATCTTCCCACAGGAGACATACTTTTAGCTGAATTTTGAAAGAGAAGTTAGTATGTCAGACACCTTGAATAGATATGTGAAGGACATAGAAAAATTACAAACATTTTTCCATCCCCTAAAGAAGGAAACAAAGATTTTAGAAAGCCTACATTCCTTGCCCTGTAGTTCATAGTTTACCCTTTGGCATAAGCTGATGTTATGAAGGACTTTAAACTGAGGCATAGAATGAGCAGAACTGGAATGTTTATTGGGACTTCAGAGTAGAGGGTTGGAGTAGATCAGGAGAAGATGTACATGTTGGGAAGTAAACTGCTTAGGAGATGAGAAACAATGATGGATGGGAGGAGCAAGAATATGACCAAAATGATGAGACTTATTATCTAGTTAACATGGGTGGTGCACAGCAAACACTATGTTATGGCAGAAATGATGAGACCTATTGATTATCTAGTTAACATGGGCAGTGCACAGCAAATACTATGTTATGGCAGAAATGATGAGACCTATTGATTATCTAGTTAACATAGGTGGTGCACAGCAAACACTATGTTATGACAGAAATGATGAGACCTATTGATTATCTAGTTAACGTGGGCGGTGCACAGCAAATACTATGTGAGAAATCTCAGCCCAAGAAACAGGTCTGAGATCTGGATGAAATGAGCAGAAATTCAAATTTGAATTTATGGATACAGCAGAGGTCATATAAGAATAGCATATCGGGGCTGGAGAGATGGCTCAGCAGTCAAGAGCACTGACTGCTCTTGCAGAGGACCTGGGTTCAATATCCAGCACCCACATGGTAGCTGAGAATCATTTTTAACTCCAGTTCCAGAGGAATCTGACACCCTCTTCTGACCTCCGCGGCATTGCATGACATGGGTTCACAAACCTACATGCAGACAGTACAGTCATACACATAAAAATAAATAAAATTTAAAAAAGAATAGCATATCATGCCAGGTGTGGTGGCACATACCTTTAATCCCAGCAGAGGCAGGGGGATCTCTGTGAGATGGTGGCCAACATAGAAAGTTCTACATAGAAAGTTCTAGGTCATCTGAGGCTACAGAAGACATTGTCTCAAAACAAAATAAAACAAAACAAAACAAAACAAAGCAGGAATAGCATATCTTCACATAAGTAAGAGAGAGCTTACCATAAAAAGGAATCTAGAGATGGGCCAAGTAACTAGGAAAGAAGGTGCTTTGGAGACCCCAGGGAGGTGGAAATAGACGTCTAAATAAATAGAATGAAATGACACCAGATTCATACCTTTTGGTTATAGCAGTTAGAAGTGCTTGGTAACCTTAGGAGGGGAACTTTCAGAGAATACTGCAGTGAAAGTCACACTTCCGGGACTTGTGAACCAAAGCTGAGTCAATGTATGTTTTTCCATTTGTAGAAACTTGACTGTGAGTACTGTTATAGGATGAAAATTAAACCAAGCAAATGTGGTTATTTGTTCTAATAGGTTATTTGCTCTAATAAGACTCCAAAGGACTGAGGAGATAAAGGACACGTGAGTGAAAGGGCCATGGCTGGAGATGGGCTCCACTGAGAATGCTTACACAGCATGCAGGGAACACCGAGTTCTATCTCTAGCACTGGATGACATTGGATGTGATGGCACATGTTTGTGATCCCGGCACTCAGCACACAAGGGGTAGGAGGATCAGAATTTCATGGCAATCCTCAGCTACACAGTGAGTTTAGGGCCAACCCGAGACTTGAGACCTTGTTTCAACATGATACTACAAAGTCCAACCAAACAAAGGGGAAAATCCAAGAAAGAACAGAAGATAGAGGCAGAGCTGTGGTAAGTACAGCATGGGGGAGGGGACAGCTTGCCATACTGCCAAAAAGAAGAAAGCACAGAGATAATATGCTTCATGGTAAGGCCTTCCCAGCACCACCAACTGCCTAGAGACCTACTATCATAGTCATGTTTTAGAGATCATAAGGCTGATAGTCCTTTGATACTTTAGAGTGGTAACTATTTGCAAAGTAGTAAGGGATATATACCAGAGTGGAAAAGGTTGCTCCTCAATATGATGGTGACACTTTGAACCAGAGTGTCTGTGTCTGTATCTGCTTCATGCTTCCCCTTTCCAGTCTGGAAGCCACAGCCACAGACATTGGAATCCCAGATACTTTGTTTTGAACTGTAGCTTGGTGTTTTGAGCCTCTGCATAGGTACAGAGAAGCATTGTATAATGAACTTATAATGGTTACAATATAACTTTATGATGTTTCATAAAGAACAGGGCTGGGGCTTTTGAAGCAGCCTCAGAAGTGTGGTTCAGACAAGGCATTGCAAGTGATGCATGCCCCTGGAAGTTCCACGGGATTTTACAAATGAAGATTTGGAAACATTGAGAAGTTTTGTAATAAGTAGCATAGCAAGTACCAATATCTTTTGACAAACTCCAAGGCATGTTTTTAAAAGGGAGTTAATTACATATTTTCAAATGTTTTTGTAAAGGCCACTGTTGTAAACATGCTGGATGCTTGCCAGTAAAAGATCTAACAAACACTTTTTAAAAAATAGTTCAGATAATTCTCTAGTAGATAAGGCTCTTTCATTAATGAGAGAAGAACTGCTTTTTGAAATAGACTATAGTGATCATTTTGAGAATAGCTGCTTGAATATTTTCATACGATCATGTGATTTGGTCACTAGAAAACTCTGAGAACTTGGAAATGTAACCTCCGTCATCTTCCAAAAAGACGTTCAGCGAGTTTAACTATTAAAATGTTGGGAAGCACATTTTTAAGAAAAACAGATGAACTAGCATATACGTTAAGAATCAAGTATCAAGGTTTGCTAAGGAGACTTTTCATTACATTTTAATCAGCCTAATTCCCGAGCAGTCTTTTCTTCACTATCAATCCAAAGTTAAAAATGAATCAAGCTTAAAACCAGATCTTCAAATCACTGTATATCAAAGCATGAAGCTAACCACCACACAGGCAATCACTCTGCTACCCTGAAAATTTTAACTGAATATTGTGGTACGAACATGTCCATTTCTCTTTTTTTTTTTTTGAAATTTTTTTTAAATTTTATTTATTTTTTTTGAATGTGTATGAATGTACTGTCTGCATGTAGGTCTGTGCACCCGTGTCGTGGAATGCCGCGGAGGTCAGAAGAGGGTGTCGGATTCCCCTGGAACTGGAGTTCTCCTGGAATTGGAGTTACAGACGGTTCTTAGCCGCCATGTGGGTGCTGGGGATCGAACCCGGGTCCTCTGCAAGAGCAGTCGGTGCTCTTAACCGCTAGGCTATCTCTCCAGCCCCGAACATGTCCATTTCTAAAAAAAAACAAAAAAAAAAAAACGACTTTTCTTTCTCGGTCTTTTAGACTTTTGTTTATGTTTTATAGAAGTCACACTTGATTAATGTTTAGCATATTATGAACAACCTCGGGGATGCAAGTCAAAAGTTACATTTGTCGAGTGGCCAAAAAAGCTCAGAATTCCCTGACTTTAGCAAGTTCAACTTCTGTTTTTGCTTTCTGTTAATTTATAAAAGTCCAACTGTGAAACTGTTCTAGAGCACACACACACACACACACACACACACACACACACACACACACATACAAAACAGACACTAACCCTGGAAAAGAACCCGCAGGAGGCTGGGGGCTAGTCTTCTCTTCCCAAATCCATGTGGCAGTAACACTGGGCTTGGCCAATCTAGGAGGCTGTCTGGCGAGATTGAGGCTCCTCCCAGGTCCCAGTCTGGGTAGTGTGAGTCAGGGACTGTGCAGGCCTGTGCAGTGCGTTCTGAGTCATTTGCCGGAAGCTTTGCTCTGGATCAAGGTCTACTTGAGAAGTCGTCCACAAAACAGGAATCCTAGAGGCAGAAGCAGCCGCCGCGACAGCAATTATCTCCCAGGTATGGCACGGTGGGAAAGGTGTCAGATCCTCAGGTTCTCCGTACTGAGCCTTCCTTATTGAGCTCTGAGTGTGGTAGGGCAAGGCGGGAGGAAAGCCTTGGGCGGGAAACCAGGCAGAGGTAAAGAGCCCAGGAATTAGCAGAAGACTGCGGAGGCGGCCAGGAAGGAGGACTGCAGGGCTGCAGGGGTCACTGGGACCAGTGGCTCAGGATCGCCACTGCTTAGTGCCAGCAGCCAAGGCCAAGGCCAAAACCAAGGCTGGGAGCCCTTGGGCAGGCAGGCGCAGACCGCCTGGCTCAGTGCGCAGGTTTCCCTCTTCCAGTGCTGACCAGCTCTCTGGTATTTGCTAGTCCAGGAAAGTGTTGCTAATCCAAGTCCAGGGTTTCCGTATCCAGGATGGGAGGGGTGGAATTTATGCTCCAGCAAGTGGGAGAAACCACGGGTGCAAAAACAAGATTAAGAAGCAACAGGCAGGTTTGCCGGAATTTTACTTGGAGCCTTAGGGCTAATTCCGGGGAGGGCTGGGTAGCTGCTACCCTGGGTAGAAGTACTTGTGATCCCCGCCCCCTTCCCCTGCATTTGTAACTATTGGCCATTCTCTTGCTTTATCCTTCCCTCCTCCCCTCTCCCTTCCTCTGCCCCCCACCAGGCCGCTGCCTTTTCTTTGTTTTTTTTCTTTCCTTACTGTTGTATTTTGTATTTTGTTCACTAACTGCTTCTCAATTTGTAATTACAGTTGTTACTGTAGTCCCTCACTTCCCAGGTCCTTAATCCTCAGCGCTCCATGCCTGCCCCATAGCAGAGGCCCAAGTCCACCCTGATCCTTTAAACGCTGATTTGCCTTCCAGCTCTAGGCTGTTAGACACCCATGATGTTCTCTCTCTCTTCTCTCTCTCTCTCTCTCTCTCTCTCTCTCTCTCTCTCTCTCTCTCTCTCTCCTTTCACTGAAAATATCAGGCATTCCCTAGAATGAGGTGGGTTTCTCCTTGAGCACCTCCAGCATCCGTGATTTGAGGACTTTCACTCATTGTTGTAGGCTGTCTGGGAGTCAGGATGCTCAGGGCTCCTGACCCCTGATTCTGGACCACCTACTCATCCTTTGTCCTACCTGGATTTCCAAGCTGCCGTGGCTGTCTTTCTTACAGACTCAGTTGACCTGGTATGCTCTATACCTCTCAAATGCATCACCTTCCCCATTCCAAGCTATTTCCTCATGTAAACTTCCTAGGGTCTGTGGCTCACTCTGTGTGCATTAGCCAGGAGCCTGGCATTCATTCTTGCCTCATCCTGCCCATTTCTTCTTTTGCAGTAGTCACTCCATCTGACAATTCCACCTCCCATTTCTTAAGCAGGGGTTTCCTCTGAGCCAGCGGTCACTGGTCCATGGCCTACCAACAGATTCCAAAGCCTTTTTCCACATTAAATAGTGAGCCCTGTCATTTTCGTAAATCCTCATATAGCGCATTCTTTTAAAAACTATATATGGCTAACCTATCCCTAGCTTAGGTTTAGACTTGTAAACCCAGCAAAAGAGGTCCATCTTGTCAACTGCTGGTACCTCACAGAACCCCACACAGACCACCTGCCTGGGTTGCACACAAACATGTTCTTTCTCCTGCACTTTTTGTACCTGCCAGTCTCTCAGTCTAAAATGCCCCTCTTGGGCTGGAGAGGTGGCTCAGCAGTTAAGAGCACCGACTGTTCTTGACAAGAGCAGGGTTATATCCCCGCACTCACTGTGGCTAACGATCAGATCATCTGTAACTCCGGTTCCAGGTGATCCAATGCCCTCTTCTGTCCTCCCAGGGCCCTGTACAATATGGGTACAGTCACACACATGCAGGCACAACACTTCCACACATAAAATAAAATAAAAATAAAATACCCCCCACCCTTTGCTCCACCTTCAGAATTCTTGCTTAAGTTTTCAGAGCCAGGTTGTTTGGAAAGATTTTTGGGGGGATCATATTGGAAGTTTTTTTCTATTTTTTTGATGGGGTTTCTTGGCAGATAATCCTTGGTAGTTGTCTGCTACAGAGCACATAAATAGCTGGAAACTACACATTTCTGTATGTGTATCTTCCCCCCAGTATGTGCTCTTGGTTATGGAGAATTATGGAAATTATTTTTAACATTCTTCTACCCAAACATGGAAGGGGTGTGCTGGCCGAATGCAATTCTAATACATCCATTCACTTTGGGATGTATTAGATGGGGAGGGCGTTTGAAGCTCTCTGGGGTTCTCAGTGTTCTACTCTCCCAGCCAAAGCCTTGGTTCTCAGACTGTCACCTTTCCTGAGTCCTTGGGACAGTATTTAATTATCTTTGTCCATGTTTTCTCACAAAAAGGAAAACTTGCTTAATGCTAATTCATTTTACTGCCTGGCCAATCTAATTGCGGAATGGTACTTAAGGGTATTATTACATATTTAAATGACATGAATTCTTTTCTAGATTTAATCTAGTAAGACCAGTTTTACTTGACAAAAAGTTTTACTTGACAAATGAGATCAGAACAACAGGAAAATGAGGAGTCTTGTCACTTGCTTCCAGGCCCTGATGGACTTAGCAGGGGATGGAGCACTCTATTTGCCCTGGTGTATGTGTGGCCTGGTGACCACTTTGCAGTGGACAGGCTGTACTATGCTACTGACCACCAGCTGGCTGATAAAAAGGAATAGAGACAAGGAAGTGAGATGGAGAAAGGGGAAGCATGAAAGCAAGCAGAAGTAGGAGTTTGCAGTTAGAGCAATCAGCATGGAAGTTTGCACTTCATGCAATAATTTAATTCATTCCTTTGGCCTGTTTAGACAAGATGAGGAAACAGACACACACACACACACACACACACACACACAAACACACACACACGGAGTTCAAAGCTCTTATCTTAAGATAGGTTCAAATGTGTTCTCTCATACTTTACTTAATATTCTCTTTTGGGTTTCTTTGGTGCCACCTTCTGGTGGATCCAGTTTTATGATGTGTGAAGTTAATGAAGTTTGTTTTAGTTTTTCACTCTTTCAGAAATGTCCTCAAATGAGGTTGTGGGTGGGGGAGGTGGCCTGGAGGAGGTTGGATCCTGCTGTAGTAGCAGCTTGCCCATGGCAGAAAACATCACCTTCCAACCCCTGAATTCCTTGGCCTCAGATCCAGAGAGGTTTCCAATGTGGGGACAGGGAAAAGCTTCACACTTTGCTCCACAATAAACAACCTTATAACTGTAGTGTGCTGTCGTGCAAACAATGCCACAATAAACAACCTCCTAACTGTAGTGTACTATCATGCAAACAATGCCATCCTTATATTTTTCTTGGTTAAAATAGTAACATTTATTTTAAATTTTAAGGAATTTGCACTAATTTGGGCTTCTGATGTATGTCTGGAGAGTTACCTTTACACTTGATGAGGACAGTTATGATAGAGCACATGATCTGGGATGGTTTGGGGTGTGGTGGGGGGAAAGGATAGGGGAATATGCCTGAACGGGAATGAAAAATGATGTATGAAATACACAAAACATCAATAAAAAAAGAAAATCAGAGATGCCTCCTCTTAAAATTATCTTGGGTGGGGGGGCTTAAACAAGCCTTTAGTAATGGAACTATTCCATCCTTCCATTCAGCTACTGTTTTTCTTGTGGTTCTGAGAAGGCAGGAAGACTTCAATGATTTCAGTTGGACAGTATGAGGCACTTTGAGTCCACAGGGAAACTGGAAAAAGAAAGATAACATGATGACCTGTCTGTACACAGAAGTGAATGTGTCCAAGATGATTCTCTGCTCTAGGTGGAGTTTCTAGTACATTCTATTTTTCTTATTTGCCAATTTCCTAAACTGAGATTTAATTTTTGTGTTAGGTTTTAAAATTTCAGGGAAAATAAAGTAATGACCTTGAAAAATTGTATTGATAATTAGGTATTCTATAAAATTAATAGAAATAGTGTAAGACAGTAATTTGTTAAGATTATAATTATTAGTAATAATGATAAATAAAAAAGAATTTCCATGACATTCAGTTTTCATAACCAATAATTGATGATTGATCATAACTTGTTTTTATAATGATTATAATAATTACAGTAAGTAATAATAATAGTTTTCATCATTTGGAACAAGGTCCTCACCTAACTTAGGATCTTGGTTTTTTTTATTAATTTTATTTATTTCTGTATGTATATGAATGTACTGTCTGCATGCAAGTTTGTGCACCCATGTTGTGCAACGCCGCGGAGGTCAGAAGAGAGTGTCGGGTTCCCCTGGAACTGGAGTTCTCCTGGAATTGGAGTTTCAGACGGTTCTCGGCCTCCATGTGGGTGCTGGGGATCGAACCTGGGTCCTCTGCAAGAGTGGTCGGCGCTCTTAACCGCTAGGCCATCTCTCCAGCCCAGGATCTTGGTTTTTCATTTTTTATTTGCCTGTGGTTCTTGGGGTAGAATTCAGACCCTTTCCAGTCAGGTCCTCTTTTTACTTCTTATTTCTAGACACCGTTGCTAAGGTTGCCCTTGAACTTATGATACTTCTGCCTGTCACAGTCTCCTGAGTAGCTGTGAGTTTAGGTCTGTGCCACCTGGCTGGGCCTAAATTAGGTTCTTTCCTTTCCCAGAACCAGGTTAATAAGGCTCTTTTTGGTTGGCTACCTTTCAAAGTGATGACATCAATGGATCTCAGGGCATGTAAAACTGGAAAGAGTCTTTTAACAAGGGTTATAGCTCAACTAGGCAAAGTCTCTAATTAACAATTACAAGTTTACTATGTTTTGGTTGTTAGCCTTAGCTTTTAAGTGAAAGTTTAAAGAAAAGGGAGGTCAGCATCCAGGCCAGAGACGTCTGTTTAGTTTGCTCATTTGGTCATGTTTAGCTTGATTAATGTTCAGTGAATTGCAGGGGAAGGTTAAAGGCATCTTGGCCAAGACAGACCGAAAATTGGTGCCTTATTGTCCTGTCCCATGACTTGAAGTTTGAGTTCCATCTGAATCTCTCTCTCTTTCTCTCCCTCCTCTTCATTTCCCCTTATCCAGTTTTAGCACAGTGTATGGAAAATGTTGCATCATATTGGAATCATGCTCATGCAAAGTAAAGTTTTTGTCTTCCCAGTGCTCCATATTTTAGGTTAAATTATCCAAAATGTCATTCAAATTAGATGAAACATATCCACCCATTTTCCCATGACATGGTGACAAAAATCCATTTATATTTACAGGAAATTATTTATGATTCTTAGAACATTCTAAATAATTGTTTTAGGGGAACAAAACTGAAAAACAGCAATATGTTGTTTGGGTGTGTATGTGTGCACATGTGCTCTGGAACTCAGGTTCTGGAATCAAAGTGTGAATTCCAGACATTCTTGAGATCCAGTTATTAAGAGATCTGAAAGGGGCTTCTGCACACTGTTTAGCTTTCTACTTTCTCCTTGAGGCAATGCCTTTCTGGACCTGAAGGCATTATTATTGGGGTTGGCAGGTGCTGAGAACAGTTCCTGGTAGTACGCTCTGTTAACCAGTTAGTTACAGGAGGGATTAATCAAGTTATCAAGATTTGGGAGGTTGTTTGAACCCATGTTTGAAAGAGCCCTAGCTATTATGAGCCACTATTTAGTTCTGACTCTGTGTAGGGGACCGTGGTTTGGTATTGGTGCTATATTCTTTTCTCATGGATTCAGTGCTGCAAACAATACAAAATTGTTATATCAAGTTTCTAGAAGTCAGAATCCACCATAGTACATTCAGAACATTCTGAAGCTCCTACCAAGGCTTTATAAGACAATCTTGTCTCTTTGCCTTTTCAGCTTCTTCCTGGTATCCCTGCAACTTCTGTTTCCATCTCCCTTTCTTCCTCGGAACCCTTTTGCTTCCTTCTTGTAAAAGCCCCCACGACTCTATCACTTACCTGGATAACTTACCTGGTTAACTCTAAGTCAGTGTCTCTGACTAAAATCTTTAAGTTAGTCACATTTGTAAATTCTATGGTGGCAGGCAAGATAATAAGACAACCTAGTCACAGAGTTGGGGGGGGATATGAGTGGGTATCTTTGGGAGAATAGCTATTCTCCCTAGTAAACCCAGTATCCGGTGACAGAGTAGTGAGCATGTGACTACAGGAAGTCTCTGATGATGTGCTGTCCTATCTATGCTTTTGGTCCAAACCTTCCCAGATGGATGAGCTCTCTGAAGCAAATGGCTCTTTTGCCATCAACTTATTAAAATTGTTAGGTGAAGAAGACAAGTCACGGAATCTGTTCTTCTGCCCCCTGAGCATCTCCTCTGCCTTGGCCATGGTCTACCTGGGAGCAGAAGGAAACACTGCAACTCAGATGTCCCAGGTATGTGTGCTGGATGGATTTTCCATACCTCCAGCCATCTACTGAAAGTCAGTGTGGCCATCAGATGGGGGGATAATGAACACCTTGGTGATGCTGAGTTGGACAGACACAGGAACAAATGTGAATTGTTTAGGGTGGGATATCACCTCTAAATTTACAGGTGATACAGAACACTAAATTATTTTATCTAGGTAAAAAAATCATCAAGCATTCTGGCAAAACTGCATCTTGTCTAAGGAAAGAAAATTACACTCCTGTCTCACACAAAGGGCAAGAATAACTTTCAACTTTGCCATATGATCAGCTTTGGCTAACTTTATGTTTTAAGTAGAAATGTAAATGAACTTTTCAATAAATGGGATATTTTAGGGTATTAATATTCATAAGTAGAAGAAAATGCAACATCAATATGGGCTTAGTCCTTTGGGATTTATTAACAGGGAATGAATGTATAATGTGCTGGATCCAGTGTGGTTATATACATCTTTATCTACAAATCAGGTAGTGGCAATACTTCAGGGGTGTTTCTTCAACTATATGGTGAAGCTGTCCCAGAAAATACTCATATAGAGATCATTTTGCCACCAGCATCAGGGGTGTGTGGACGATCTTCAACAGTGCATCCAGTGACCCCAGTTGAGATACACCTCTGGTTGTTTCTACTTGCAGAACTCAATGGGAGAGGGAGATTTTTGTGAGTGGAGGGTGATTGGGGGACATGGGAGAAACCTTAGCGCTCACTTTGACTTGAAATGCAAATTAAATCTGGTCCGGAAAACTATAGAACTTGAGGTGACACCTTTTCATTTATTTCCGCTGTTTTATTTTTGCATTACTTGGCTTTATTAGACGCATGCCCTCTTTCTGTTTTTCTGCTGTGCATCTTTTCTGAGTTGTCACACATGTTCTTGCTGGGGTGTATAGATTTATTAGAACAGTTGTTCCCACTCTAGGAGGGCTTTTGCTTCCCAGGGGACTCTTGGTGAAGTCTGGAGAGTTGTAGTTGTCCTATCAGAGAGATTTTACTGCCATCTAGTGGTAAAGGTCAGAATCCTGCAAACATTCAAATCAAAGCACTGGGCCGCCCCTGCCACACACAATTGTCTTGCTTCAAACGGCAACATTTGGGCGTGTGAAAACCTTGGCTAACAGTTAAACCAAACTCTTTCTAAAATAGAAACATTTGGCATTTTCAGACCTTCGCCTGGGGTTTCATGGTCATGGTAAAAACAGACTTTTTTTCTACCCCTAGGTACTTTGTTTAAACAGACATAGAGATGTTCACCACGGTTTCCAGTCACTTCTCACTGAAGTTAACAAAACCGGTACCCAGTACTTGCTTAGAAGTGCCTGCAGGCTCTTTGGAGAGGAAACATGTGATTTCCTTTCGGTATGTAGTACTTGTGTATGGAGGAAAAGAAGTTGGAAATAAGGTAGAAATTATAAAATTAGAGAGGAGCAGGGAATGCAGTCAACTCCACCACCATAGAAATGTGCTTAGAATTACACTTCTGCCGGGTGTGGTGGCGCACACCTTTAATCCCAGCACTTGAGAAGCAGAGGCAGAGGATCTTTGTGAGTTCAAGGCCAGCCTGGTCTACAGAGTGAGTTTCAGGACAGCTGGGGCTACAGGGAGACCCTGTCTCGGAAAGACGGAAAAAAAAAGAATTACACTTCTGTAGCTGTAATTTTGAATTTTATAATGCTTTTAAATTATGTCCTGTCACAATTGTTTCTTATATATAGTGAAATTAATGAAGTAAGCTTGGCTATTTTATAGGCTGAAAATTCCAAATGAAAAATGGAAGGTGTATCCCTGCCCCAGCCGCAGCTGGGCACCGTGTCCTGTCAGCCCCCTGCCTTGGTCTCACTTATCACTGGAGATGATTCTGGATCCCAGAAATCTTCCAGTGAATCTAAGTTCACTTTGACCATCAGTTTTATCTTTGTGTATTGGTGGTATATTGAGTCGTGTGCATAGATTCTAAAATACTGGAGAATAAGGTTTGGGCAGAGAATGAGAGTTAATTTGCAGATATATTATGTATGGAAAGTAATCTGGATTCTAGTGTGTTGGGTAAAATTCTTTGTTGATTTGACTTTAAGTTATATTTCAATTTTTCTGACATATACAAGCATGCACACAGGCTCACATGCACACACATTCATATATGTATATATATATGTATATGTATGTACATTCATATAAGTATATACATGTATGTACATGGGGCACTGTGATCTAGACTTATCATATGCCAATCCCAGAGGACGTTCCTTGCTCCATATTCTCCAACCATTGTGTTACAGACTTAAAGATTATTTGTCTACTAGTAAGTTGACAACCTAGTTTTTGACAATGTAGTTTTACTATGCATAGTTTCAGTAATTCAATAAATATGTTACAGTGATTGGTGCTGGTAATAATCCCCCCCCCCAAAAAAAAAACAAAGAGGTAAAAGAGAGAATGCCTAGTTGTTGGGGAAAACCGAAAAATCAAAGTCAATACAGAAGGCTTAACAGACATTCCTGAGATATTTTGTGCAAGAATAACTTAACCTCTTCTAAGTGTCCTTAGGCTATGGGCCATGTAATCAGATGTTATGGTTTCTCCCAGTATCCAACTTAGAGTTCTGGTCAGGGTAGGAGGGCCACACATTCCTGAGAATTACATGAATTCATCCTAAAATGCACATCACCTCTGCAAATATTTATGATAGAAAATAAATATTAGAGGAAAAATTGTTTTCACAGTTGTGACAGCATTTTAACAGGACCAAACCCAGTGTTTGTGCTTGTAGACCTTCAAAGAATCTTGCCAGAAGTTCTACCAGGGAGAGCTGGAGGAGATGTCCTTTGCTAAAGACACTGAAGGATGCAGGAAACACATCAATGATTGGGTGAAGGAAAAGACTGAAGGTAAGAGGCTTTGATTTTGATGGAGTTGGAATTAGGATGGACTACAGAGCAGAGGTGTGCTAGCCTGGGTCTTCCATGATTTCATCGTTATGACCTAGTTCCCAAGGTGTGCTAGCCTGGGTCTTCCATGATTTCACCGTTATGACCTAGTTCCCAAGGCCACGTTGCTGTGTTTTCTGGGATTTCAGGCCAGCAATGCAAAACTTGTCTTCTGGGTCTAGTAACATCTACATTTAATCCCAGCACTTGGGTGGCAGAGGCAGGCAGATCTCTATGGGACTAGCCTGGACTATATAGCAATTTCCAGGTCAGCTGGGCTACATAGAGAGACCCTGCCCAAAAAAGCAAAGAAAACAAAACAAAAATAATCCATTAATTTTCTTGAGATTATCAGATAATAAGTAGTGATTAAGAAATGAAATTTCAGTTCTGCACTCTCAGGAAATGTACTGTATTCCCCATGCTGCTTTAGGAAATGGTAGCACCACAGACATCTATCCAGAGAATATTTCTGCTGTCTTAATACAACAGAGATGATAATCACATATATTTACAGCCTTTTCATGTGATACAAAAATTGTCTGGCATCGCTCCTATTACAAATGGTACTCATGATTGACCTCATAATTACATCATAATGAAATGATGCAGTTAATTCATTGTAATATAGGTAACAATGTTAAGAAAATAAAGTTGTTTTTCAGTTAAAAAAAAAATAACTGAGTTTGACACCCAAGTTCCCACCTGAGTCTGCAGGAACTAGCAGGCCTCACCACAGAATTCTCCCTACAGAAAGTAATCAAGGAAATGTGTACTTCTCTTGTGGGAAGGGTCTAGCATAACAAACTTATTTATAATAGCTTGTACTGAAGACGAAAGGGTTTACAGTTGTGTTGAATAATTGGTACTAATAGGTGAAATACACGTACATGTATGTGCTTTGAAGAAATCTGATATACAGATTGAGAAATGCACCACAGAGGTCCTTGTAGATAGATGAGTGTCCGTATTTGGCACTTGAGGCAGGGGTATTTCAGTACAATAGTTATTTGTATGTGGAAGTGATGTCTCTGAATAAACCATTTGACCTTTGCTAGTAAAATACATTTGATGCCCTTCAAGAGAATATTCACCTTCATTACAACCATGCTTTTATTCTGAACTCTCCATTTCTGTTATTTAGATAATATCACATGTTTATTGCAGGAGTTTTTATCTTGGCTGGCTCAATACAATTGCTGACCATAACTTTTTAAAACAGAAATTATCATAAACCCAATATGACTGCAGTAATAGTAGCCTAGATTCTAGAATCTAGTACAGTTTTTTTTTTAATAACCTATAAGGAGACATTTCCTTTAAAATGGCAAGTTGGTTATTAAGACACGTATTTAGAAAATGACTCAAGGCCAGTGTGGTGATGGACACCTTTAATCCCAGCACTCAGGAGGCCGAGCAGGAAGATCTCTGAGTTCCAAGCTGCCTGACTACATAGAAAATTCAAAGCTGGCCCGAGTGACATGCGAAACCCTGTCCTCAAAAAAAAAAAAAAAAAAAAAAAAAAGATGGAACTATAACTGGTATAGCAGAGTGTGTCTTTAATGTGTGAGTCCCTGGGCTCAACCCCAGAAAAAGAAGTAAATGAATCCTTACTTTAAGAATTCATTAAAATGGTACTGTTTTTTATGTGTAACAGTATCAACATGATCTAAGTGTGATTCAATGAGGGAGCCATAGGTATGATTATGTGAAATTGGCCCAATTCCAAAATGTAAAATGTTTGAAAATTGGTAAAAACAATAATAGACATTTTATTTTTATGCCCTCTGAAACAGTCCTCCATTTTCAATTTCAGACTGGAGAGCTCTTAATTTTATAGGAATTGGAAGTATGAAAAAGGCAATCCTGAATCTGTGTATACATAAATAGTTGTTTTTAAACATTTGAGTTGCCACTAAATAATATTATATACATATATATACATATATATAAATATGTACATAGTATATATATACATATATATATACATATATATATATAAATATGTACATAGCGCTATGTGTGTATGTAACAATCTCTCAAAATTCACAAATAAAGCTAAATATAGTAAAAAAAAAGAGAAATGAATCTAAAGTTAAGATCTCAGGCCCTTCTTCTCTGGACTGTGATAGAAAAATTACTGGATAATGCTCCCTTTGGGGGGTGCTATTAACCTGTCTAAGGAGGGAACCCTTCCATGCTCTTAGATTGGAATTTAGATATTGTATCATTATGCACTGACCCATTCCCTGCCTGTGGAAATCTGAACAGCTCATTTGACTTGCAGTCTTCCTCTTTAAGTTGACTGTGGCTATAGTTATTTTTAGAGCATGACCCTTTTCCCCAAAATTGCTCCAGAGTCTAGATGTGCTGCTAACATGGGGATAGCAGTGTTTTCTTTTTTTCTTTTTTCTTTTATTTATTTTTGTAAATATATAAATGTACTGTCTGCATGCAAGTTTGTGCACCTGTGTCGTGCAATGCCTGACAAGATCATATCCCATCCCCAGAGATATTTTGGTCCATTCTTTCTTTACTTGAGTACAGACCAAAAGAGGATATGGTTTCAAACACCCTAAATAATGAACAAGAAACTTAGACTTCTGAGATACGGAAGAGTTAAGTGACTTACTTCAAGTGACAACCTAGCACTCAGTATTTCATCCATTTACTGTTATGGTATACCCAGTCATGATAAGCAACAATGCCCTTGATTGTACCAAAAGCCAGTAAAATAATGAGGATGAAAAGGAAGAGCCTTTCATGCTTCATGCCTGAGCTGTCCAGCAGGCTCTTGATCTCCAGTTAATGAAGCAGTAGTAAGCCAGTGAAGGTGTTTCTCTGCACTTTGTCCTCCATGCACTATCACTTCCCCTCCAAGTCTGCTCACACCCTTCTTCCCTATAGACTGAGTACTTGCATGTTTTCTGAGAATATTAGAACTAGAGGGCACCCTGGTGATAATATTGTCTCCTTTCATTGGACAGTTCAGCTTGGGTCCCTCCATCTCACTCTCTCTAATTTCTCTGTCCAGTTTGCTCATTTTTGGTAGCCTTCCTTCCTTCCTTCTCCAATATAGACCTCACCAGGTCTATATTTCTGATCCATTGGAAGCCTCTCCTAATATAAATAAGATTTGAAAATTAATACTTCACAGTGATTCTTAACCAGGGCTGGTTTTACTTTCCAAAGGACAATGGCTGAGAATATTTTTGGCTGTTATAATTGAACAAAGTATCACTACCTAAACATCCTACAATACAAAGTGGCACTTCCCAACCAAGAATTGCACCTAAAATGCTCATATAGTGCACCTGAGATATTATGGTGTTGGGTCCAAGAGTGCATAGTCAGAATCAAGACTGTTGGGTTGTTTTCTCAGTGTAGCCAATTGTTACCTTTGTGCACTTGGAAAAACATCAGGGAAATGCTCTGATCCTCAGTCTCCACACACATGCACTGAAGGATAAACCATAGCTGTACCATCTACTTTAGGTTGTTGTCCATCAAAATCCCACCACCATGGAGGGGAGATGTGGGCATGAAGCCCCTGCCCTAGCTGAAGAACTGTTTACAATTGATAGCAGCTTGGTGAGGGAGAGTCAGTTTTCTTTAAAGGTGTGACCCTGGATAGGCTAATTACAATCCAGGAGACAGACCCACACCCAAGAGAATTTGGATAGACAAATTGGACTTGATAGGTTTAAAAAGTAAAACCAGAAGAGGAAGGTAAGGAGAGTGGGTAAGATGTCTAAATAAGATCAAAATATATTGTGTGATATTGTCAAAGAATTGATAAGAATATTATTTTTAAAAGATTGTTGTCTAAGCACAGCATACTGGCACATACTCGTTATATCAACGTTCAGGAGGGTGAGGCAGAAAAATTGGGAGTTTGGTGCCAGTTTGTTCCACAGAGAAAATTTGAGCCCAGCCTAAGCTAAGTGGCAAGGCTTTGTTATGAAGAAAAGGAATTAAAAAGATTACTGTTTAAGGACAAGTGATGTACTGTCTGTGAAAGACAGGAGTGCAGCTTAATTCTCAACCATGTCTGGCCTTTATATGTCAGGACAATTATAAGAGAATGTTTATCAACCACTCTCCCCACCCCCAAATTACTATAGATTTCTCTCATATTCTTTACAGGTAAGATTTCAGAAGTGCTGGGTCCTGGAACAGTCGGCCCACTGACAAAGCTGGTCCTTGTAAATGCTATGTATTTCAAGGGGAAGTGGAAAGCACAGTTTGACAGAAAGTACACAAGGGGTATGCCCTTTAAAACTAACCAGGTAGGGCAATAGTTCTGATATACTGTCATTTTCTTAAAGTGATAAGCTGGAAAAGCTGATGAATGGAAAAATGAATAGCTTATTTTATATCTTAATTTTTAATCTATTTCTGAGAAAATTAATGTTGCTGTTGTATCTTTAATCAGAAGAGATACAGGGAGAGAAACAAGAACAACGTTGTATCTTTAATCAGAAGAGATACAGGGAGAGAAACTAGAACAACGTTTGTGTTGATAAGCTCCTTCTTTCCATCCTTGGTCATCCATCTTTCCTCTCTGATTGAATGGTCTGGATGAAGGAAAATTCCCTCTGAGCCTCATCCCTAGGCTGGTGTTATACGATTACCATGTTTGCTTTACTCCCTTTACAATGTAAATAGCAGATATGCCTATTTGTGGCTTTAAAATTCAAGGATATAGAATTCTGAACAACAACAAAAATATTAGCAAATGCTAAGCCTAACTTTACAAATAATTTTCTCCCTCCCTGTCAGATGTGAAATGGAATTTGATTTCCATCAACCTAAAAGTAGCACATTACAGAGAGATGTCAAAGTTAAAATATATTTGATACAGCTTTAAAATTGGCTGACCCCTTGTGCACACATCATGGCCTCCTACCCAAGAAAACCACAGCTGTGAAAGCAATTATATAACTGGGGAGCTTCTTAGGGCTTCTTGGTTTCTACATCTTTTGAAACCAGATCTTTCAGCCAAAGGGCTGAATAGTACTTACTCCTCCTCTTAACTTAGAGAAATAATTTTTAATTATATGGTCTCTGTAAATGCTTATTTATGAGATTTCTCAAGAAGAAACACAATTTATTCAAATATAGTGTCAAACTTTATGTCAGTTTATGTATTTTATTATTTTTATTTTATGTATATGAGTATATTACTGCATGTATGTAAGTGCACTCATGTTGTGCAATGCCAATGGAGGTCAGAAGAGGGCATTGGATTCCCCTGGAATTGGGAGGTATTGTTGATTGTAAGCCACTATGTGAGTGCTGGGAATTGAACCTATGTCCTCTGCAAGAACAGTCAGTGTTCTTAACAGCTAAGCCTTCTCTGCAGCTCCTATATTTATGAAACTACTTTTTTTTTAAACTAGTAATACCTCACCTGAGAAGCTGTATATTATACTCAATATTACAATTAACTTATGAAGATTTTTCATCTAAAAGAATCTTATAGTTGTCTGAGTTCTGGGAGCTGGATATAGCTTGTTTTTAGTAAGTTGCACTCATTGTTTTAGAAATCTAATTTTTAGTTTTATTTTTATTAGGAGAAAAAAACAGTGCAGATGATGTTCAAGCATGCTAAATTTAAGCTGGGCCATGTAGATGAGATGCACCTGCAGGTCCTGGAATTGCCATATGGCGAGGAGGAGCTGAGCATGTTCATTCTGCTTCCGGATGAAAACACTGACCTTGCTTCGGTGAGTCCTGTGCATAGCGTCTGAGTGTCAGATGGATGTCAGCTGAGCTCATGTCTCTAAGACCATCTACTAAGTAATATGTGTGGGTTTTCCAGCTAGGGATTTTAAAAAAAGTAATGCTGCATAAATACCAACACATGCCTTTATTGAATATTTCTATGCATTTCTGTCAAGTGCATGTCTAGGGATGTACAAATTTTGATGAAGCTAGGATGAAAACAAGTTCCAAAAATAGAACATTATTTTTTTATTCAGAGGAGTGGGGTGTGGGGCTAGTTGATGGCACAATAATTCTTGAACAAAAGTCCTGGAAGAAGGGTAAAGGTTGATCTCAAACATGTTTCTCAAATGTTAATGTGCATATGAATTTCCTGGGGAAAATGTTAGAAATGCACGTTCTGATTCAGCGGAGAATGGCTTGAAATTTTGCATTTCTAATGAGATTCCAGATGAAGCAGATAGGGCTGGTCCATGGACTGCACTTTGAATAGAAGGGACTACACTATAGGTGGGTGATTTACCTTTCATAAGACACAGAAACCCCTTTTTGATAGAAAGGGAACAAATCCCAGGGAAGGAGAAACTTGTAAAGTGGAAGGTGTTGGATTAACATTGTACAGGTAAGCTGGCTCTCAGGAAATTCTTGCTTTTAATATGCCATTTGCTATGGTGTAAAATACTATCGTAGCCGACTTTGGGCTACCAAGTACTTAAAATAAGTACCGGGCCACTTGCAGCACACCAGTGTACTGGACTGATGGTGGGCCTGCTTCATTTATTTGATTTTTTTTTTTTGACTTAGTGACATGATTTATTTTGTTTGTAGAGTATGGTCCATATTCAGTTAGAAAATAGTTTTTTTCTTAAAATTTTTCAGGAAAGGAATGTCAGAGGGTTAAAGGTGGGATTCATTTAAATGCACAGATGACTTTTAGGTCCGGGAACATGCACAGAGAAAACAGAATAACTTTGAAATAATGGGGGGGGGGCAGGTGGGGGCATGACTACAGTGATTTGCATTACATGTAGTGATTTGTTTTCTGCTTTTAGGAGCACCCCCTGCAGTACCCGTCCTTCCTTCCTAATCTGTGTTCACTAAGCTATCATTCTCCAGCATTGTTTTGTCTAACATAAACCCTCAAAGCACCGCACAGTGTCTTCATCAGGCATTAGGACTCTCCTGGACCCCCCAGGAGGCAGATGTCTAAGAACCTTTATACCCGCTCTTCTTCCCTTCTCCTTTCCTTTCTTCCGTCTCCATTTTCATCCCTTCTGCTTCTTACTCTTTTCCTCCTCCTCCTTATCAATTTGTTTGATTTCTTAAAGGAATAGGAAAGCTGTTGGTATAAGTCAAGAACGAGATATGTCAGGACCACCTAGAAGAAAGGAAGAAAAGTCTAGGAACAGAAATAAAGTCAAAATGGCTGTTACTAGATGTGAGGACTCCTCACTTGGCCAGGGATAAGGAAATGCAGGGGTGGGGGGGCACAAGGATGTCAGATACAACAGTGCTATTGAAGTCGCTACTTCTGCTTTCCTTTCCCAGAAGTCAGATCTCCCCCTATGTAAACATAATAGTGATTTCCACCACTTTCACTGGAGTTGCTCCTGGACAGGTCTGTGACAACTCGGAATCCCATCTGACCTCTGAGCCCTGCATGTTCTTTGTCTTCCTTTTGTCCGTCTCTTCAATTCATATACTATTATGTACTGTACTTTGGATATCAGTATCACCAGAGGTGGTTCTATTCCTCTAAAATGTTAAAACTTTTAAAAATGTTTGGACTGAGTTTGGTGTAGATTGCTTTTTTTTTTTATTAAATCTTCCTGTATCAAGGATTTTCTAGCTCTTTCCAAAAATGGATGAAAGAAAAATTTAAGTGAAAATCTTGATGTGTTTATAAGAAGAAACAAATGTGTGGGTTGTCATGGGTGAGAATTTATCATCTAGTTCTGTGTTATGGAGAGAGAAATATAAGCAGGTGGTGGGCACCAGTCGACAGTCCTCCAGATTTTAAAATTTGACCTTTTGCCATTCCAGGTGGAAAAAGCATTTACATACGAGAAGTTCAGAGCCTGGACAAATCCAGAAAACATGACAGAAACTAAGGTTCAAGTTTTCTTCCCCAGATTACAACTCGAGGAGAGTTATGACTTGGAGACTTTTCTTCAGAGTTTAGGAATGACAGACGCCTTTGAAGAAACCAAAGCTGACTTTTCTAGAATGGCAAATAAGAAGAACATGCCCGTGTCTAAGGTTGCCCACAAGTGTTTTGTGGAAGTCAACGAGGAAGGCACAGAAGCAGCTGCGGCCACTGCAGTGGTCAGGAATGCCCGGTGCTGTAGAATAGAACCAAGGTTTTGTGCTGACCACCCATTCCTTTTCTTTATCTGGCATCACAAAACCAGCAGCATCTTGTTCTGTGGCAGGTTCTCTTCTCCATAAAGATACTCCTGCAGGGCTGAGGCTGTAGCTCAGTTGGTAGAGTGCTTATCTACCATGCACAATGCTTTGGGTTCAATCCTCAGCACCCTGTGAAATTGAGCATAGTGGCCTCTTGCCCACGCTCCTGACACTGGGAGGTGGGGACCAGAGGATCCGAAGTTCATGGTCATCCTCAGCTACATAGTGAATTCTAAGCAGTCTGGATTACACAAGACCCTGTCTCAAAAAAAAAAAAAAAAAAAAAAAAAAAAGAAATGTGATAGCAATGTTCACCGTCCTTTGCACATGCTATGATTAAAATTCCATGTTGCCAAACTGGCAAGGTGACTTAATGCTGCAGTTTAAGTGGAGTCCTTGCTTCACTTTCATTCGCAGCACTGCTTGTAAACTCTCTTCTGCCTGTGACACTCTCCAGGCTGTGCTCAACACTGTGTCATATTTTCTGACTAATAAATAATTTGCATCAAAGCAAAATATTGGAAATTACAGGAAAATGTACAAAGAAAATTTAAGAGCCCTGCAATTCTACTACCCAGAAGTCACTGTTAATATGGATATGCATTTTCTCCATACTATGTATGCAAATATAAATTTGTTTTTTAGCACAAGTTAGCCATAAATTTTGTAGGGTTTTCAAAACTTACTATCCTTCTATGTCAACAATATGTTGAGCATAGCATTCCACTGAGTGGCTGCATTTTCTATAACTGAATCTGCTTAGGCAATTTGGGCAATTGAATGTGCTCTGATGTATTGAATGTACTCAATATTTGCTCGTTCTCTTAATTTCTGAATGAATAATTACTGAAAAAATTGAGCTGGCTTCCACTCACACTTCCATTTCCACTACCACTAATTATTGTGAATTCTATTATTTTTTAATGGTTCACACTAAACAATGATGACTCCTGATTCTGTGTTTGATTAACATTTGACACTTCCATGAACACATGTACAATGTAGTTCTTATTTAAATCAATTATATATATATATATATATATATATATATATATAGTTATATAATTATATAAACTATTCTTTCCAAGGTAGGTTTGGCCATAATCTAATCTAGAAGACTAGAAAGCATACAGTGTACATCTGTGAATTGTGGTCTAACTTCCATCTTATATTTAAAAATATACTTTTATATGGGTTATTATGGCACACACCTTGGGAGACAGAGACAGGTAGATCTTTGTGAAATCAAGGTCAGCCTGGTCTACATAGCGAATTCCAAAAGTATTAATGTATGTGTGTATATAATGTATATGTATATATAATTGAGATAGAATAAATTTTACATTTTAACATGTATAATTATGTAAGTTCTAATATATGCATAAACCCATGATTCCACTTTTTGATAAAGAGAATATCAATTATAGCTGCAAATTTTCCTTTGAACCTTTGTAACCTCTCTGTCCTTCCCTTCCATGCATATGGCAGCCACTTAGTGCTGTAGAATCATGCATCATCTACTCCTGAATTGTATTGCTCTTACAATTATTTTTGGATTCTTCTACATTGTGTATATGTATAGTCAGTTTCTTGCAGCTAAGTAATGTGTCACTGCATAGGTATGAAATGGCAAAACGGACTCCATTTTATTCTAGCTGACTTTTGTTCACCCTGTGTTTCTGCCCAGCTGCCTAGTCCCTGTTCCAGCTACAGCCAACCAGGTTGAAGCAGGCCCACGAAAGAAGGAATGTAAGAGGAGAAAGGTTTAGTTAGGCTTCAGTTTGAGTGAGTCGAGCCCGTTATGGGGAAGAAGGCAAGGTGGCAGGAGGATGAGCAGCCTGGTTACAGTGCACCTGCAGTCTGGAAGATGAGATAGGACAGGAAATAGGCTGGATATGAAGCCTCAAGACCTAGAGACATACTTCCTCTAGTTTGGCCCTGTCTCAAGTCCTATCTCCATCTGGGCACCAAGGGACCAAAGATAGGAACTTATGAAGGTTCATTTAAATAAAAAAAATAAGAAGTTTTTTGCAGACTCTATCTCAATAGTTCCTCACTTTCAAATTCTGGGTGGCAATCTAGGGCTGCAGCAATAGCCTGTGCAATTTTGGGAGTCTCTTAGAGTAGTACCCTGACCAACAACTCAAAGGAAGGTTTCTCGTGTGTGGCACTGTTTCTTGTTACGTAGCCTTCAGCTATGCACATGGACTCATGTAGAGATATGGTATGTGTAATTTGTCATTAGGTTGCTAGACTAATATGATTCCCTCTGTTTTTTTTTTTTTACACTAGATAGGTATTGTTTATCTCTCTTCTTACTTTGTCTAGCCCTCTGTCCATGACTTCATTTTTCACATTTCTCCCTTGATAATACATTTTCTATGGTCTCACCTCTCTCTCTCTTTCTCTCTCTCTCTCTCTCTCTCTCTCTCTCTCTCTCTCTCTCTTTCTCTCTCTCAGCCTTTTTGGGACAGGATCTCCCTGTAGCCCCAGCTGTCCTGGAACTCACTATGTAGGCCAGGCTGGCCTTGAACTCACAGAAATCTGCTTGCCTCTGCTGGGATTACAGGCGTTTGCCACCATGCCCGGCTGGTCTCACCTCTTTTGAATTACTTCTTTCCCTTTATCCCCAAAGTTCCTTGTATAATCATCCTCTGCTTCTCCCGTTTAAACACCTCCTTTTATCCATTTCTCCCTTAATAATACCTGTCTCCTACTCTTCTTTCCTGGGCTCTTTTTTTCCCCTTTACCTCCCTATTTCCCTCCTATTTTTCTGATTTCTGCAGTTACATCATAATACATACTCACATATAAGAATTTAGTGCTAGGATCCACAAATGAGGGAGAACATATGTCTTTTGTTTTTCTGAGTCCCTGTTATTTCACTTAGCATAACAGTTTCTAGTCACCATTTAGTTGCAAATTTTGAGTTCATCTTTCTTTACCACTGAGTAGAACTCCATTGTGTAAATGTATTGAATCTCATTATCCACTGGTCCATTGAGGGACACTTAGGTTACTTCCATCTCTTAGCTAGTGTGAAAAGAGCAACAACAAACAAGAATATCTGAAATAATGGGTCCTTTGAGTATATGCAAAGGTGTGGTATAACCAGGTCAAATAGTTAGGTACATTTTTAGGTTTTTTTTTTTTTTTTATATGAGTTCTTCATATTGCTTTCAGTAGGGGTTGCACAATGTTGAAATCTCAGCAGCAGTGAATGAGCATTCCCCTTTCTCCACATCCTCTTCAGCATTTGATATAATTTGTTTTCTTGATCTTAGCCAGTCTTACTGGGATAAGATGAAATCTTGAAGTAGTTTAATTTGCATTTCCTTAATTACTAACGATGTTGAACATTTTTCAATTTTTAATATGTCTTCTCTACTTTACACAGAGCATCTCAATCCACCTTAATCAGCTTTATAACCCTCCTCCACTGGCCCCTTCCCCACTTCCCCACACTGGAATTCATATACTGTCTCATTTGTGCAAAGACCCCTTGGGTCAAGTTATCGTCCCTAGATATTCCTCAGTGCAAGTTCATCCACTGAGGTCCAGTCAGCCCATCCAGAGTCCCTCACTTTAAGAAAATCAGTTCTTCCTTACCCAGTAGTAATCAGCTGCCAATAGTTCTACTAAGATTGGGGTCTGCTCTTCTCATTTCTAGAGTTCCATGCTGCATTTTGTCTGCTGAAGTTTGCATGGGTATTGTGCATCTGATAACAATGCTGTAGGATCATATGAGCAGGATATTTGGAACTTGTGTGATTCTATTTCCATCTAGTCATGTACCTCCTCCCTGGCTCTTTCCATCCCCTTTTCCACAATAGTCCCTTAGCCCTGGGTGAATGCAGTTTAATATAGGAGTCTTGTCCAAACACTCACACTTTGTAGACTCCTAATCTCCATGCTTTGGCCACTTGTGGCTTTTTGTGTTCCTGACCCTCTGTTGCATGAAGGAGCTTTATTAGTAAGAGCTGATAGATTCATTAATATCCTCTTTATCTCTTGTTCTATGTATTAGCCTTAGGTGTAGAGGTTGCATTGTAGATATGCCACTTAAACTTGGGCAATTCACAGACAACATCTATGTGTGACCAGTTGTGGTACACATTTATGGTCTCCATCTTGTGCCAAAGAAGTTTATTTGGTGAGTGGTGACTGGGATACTTAACTATAAATATGCGGATACATATTTTGCACTTAGTAAGAAATTGCATTAGTCTAGGGATGGGGCAGCCTTGGAGTTTTCTCTAAGATCTATGATCTCTCAATCTTTGTATATTTAGCTATGTTTACTTTTACTTCTATCACCTTCAAGGTTTCAGGTTTCACATTGAGATCTTTGATCCACTTGGAGTTGATTTTTGTATAGGGTGAGGATAAGGGTTTAATTTTGTTCTTCTACAAATGGTGATCCAGTTTTGCGAGCACCATTTGCTGAAGATGCTATCCTTCCTCCATTGAGCTTTTTTTGCCCCTTTGTCAAATATGAGGTGGATGAAATTGTACAAGCTCAAGTTTGGATCTTCAATTTTGTTCCATTAGTCAATGAGTCTGTTTTGTGCCATTACCAGGCTGTCTTTATGACTATAGACCTGTAATGTAGCTTAAAGTCTGGTAAAACAATCCCCCCTGTATTGCATTTTTCACTCAGGGCTGATTTAGCAATTCAGTGTCTTGTTTTTCCATATGAATTTAAGGATTTTTTTCTAAATCTGTGAAGAAACTCATGGGGATTTTGATTGGGGTAGTGTTGAATCTGTATATCAATTTGGGTAAAATGGACATTTTTACTATATTAATTTTTCCAATCCATAAGCATGAGAGGTCTTTCATCTTTTGATGTCATCTTCAATCTCCTTCAGGGGCTTAAAATTTTTGTTTTAGAGATTTTTGATGTCTTTGGTTTGCTCCCAGGTATTTTATTTTATTTTATTTTATTTTGAGGCTATTGTGAGTAGGAAGGTCTCCTTATATTCCTTCTCAACTTGTTTATTGTTGGTGTAAAGAAAGGCTACTATTTTTGTAAGTTAATTTTGTATCCTGCCACTTTATTGAAACTCTTAATTGTTTCTAGTAGTTTTCTGGTGGAGTTTTTAGCATCCCCTATGTAAATTATCATATCATCTGCAAAAAAAGATGGTTTAATTTCCTCTTTTCTGATTAATACTCCTTTAATTTCCTTCTCTTGTCTTATTGCCCCAGCAAGTGTTTCAAGGACTATGTTAAGAGCAGTAGCCATAGGGGGCAGCCTTGTCTGGTTTCTGCTTTTTAGGGGAATGGTTCTAATTTTTCTCCATTTATGATGATTTTGGCTGTGGGTTTGTTGTATATGGCTTTGATTAGATTTAGGAATATTCTCTTCAGTCCAATTCCCTCTAGAACTTTAAACATGAAGGGATGCTGGATCTTACCAAAGGCTTTTTCTGCAACAATTGAGATGATTGTGTGATTTTTGTCTTTCAGTCCATTTATGTGATTTTGATATTTATTGATTTATGTATGTTGAACCATCTCTGCATCTGTGGTATGAATCCAACTTGATCATGATGGATGATCTTTTTGATGTGGGTTCTGCATGTGACTTGCCAGTATTTTGTTGTGAATTTTTGCATCTGTGTTCATTAATGAGTTGGGTCTATAGTTTTATTTTTTGGTTATGTCTTTGCCTGGTTTTGGTATTAGAGTGATGCTGGCTTCATAGAAGGAGTTTGGGATATTTCTCTCTGTTTATATCCTTCTGAACAGTTTGAGTAGTAAAGGTTGTAAGACCTCTTTAAATGTTTTATAGAATTCTACTGTGAAACCATCTGGGCCTGGGCTTTTTTTAGTTGGGATGTTTTTTATTACATCTTCAGTTTCCTCAAATGTTATGGGTATGTTTAAACTGTCAACTCTTCATGGTTAAGCTTTGTTGGTTCCAAGGATTTCAGATATTCATCCATTTCTCTTAAGTTTTCAAACTTGGTAGATGTATTAGTCACTTTTCCTGTTCCTAAAACCATGATGACCAAGGGAACTTATAAAAGGAAGAGTTTATTTGAGCTTATTATTGATGATTACAGGGAATTAAGAGTCCATTGTGGTGGGGAGGCATGGTGGCTGTGACTGGAGCATAAAACCAAGATTCATATCCTTCAATGAGCACAGGAAACCGAGAGAGAGCAACTGGAGCCTGCAAGGCTAGTTGAACTCACTAAGCCCACCCCCAGTGATGTACTTCCTTCAGTATGGCCACATCTAAGACTTCCCCAAAAAAGCCCATCAACTGGGGACAAAATGTCTGAATACTTGAAGCCTATTGGGGACAGTCTCACTCAAACCACCCCAATAGAGTATAAAATTTTGAAGTATTCTCATATGATTGTCTGGATCTTTTCTTTATCTGTTATGATGTTTGCCTTTTCATCACAAATACTATTAATTTGTAGTTGATCTTCCTTTCTTTTGGTTAACTGGGCTACAGGTCTGTCTATCTTGTTTATCTTTTCAAAGAACCAGCTTTTAGATTAATTGATTTTTTTGTATTGTTTCCTTTGTTTCTATTTTATTGATTTCTGCTCTGATTTTTTGTTATTTCTTCCTGTCTGTTGGGTTTAGGGTCCATTTGTTGTTGTCTCTCAATTTTTTTTTAGCTGTAGTGTTAGATCATTTATTTGTTCCCTTTCTGTTTTTTTTTTTAATGTGGGCACTTAGGGCTATAAATTTCCCTCTTAGGACTGCTTTTAAAGTATCCCACAGGTTTTGTTGCATTGCATTGTCTTTTTCATTTAGTTCCATGAATACTTTTATTTCATTCTTTATTTCTTCCCTAACCCATTCTTTATTCAGGATTGTATTGTTTAGTCTCCATGTGTTCTTGTAGCTAGTTGGGCTTATTCTATTGTTCATATTGAGCTTTATTGCACTGTGGTCTGATAGAATGCATGAGATTATTTCAATCCTTTTATATTTGTTGAGGTTTCTTTTATGTCCCAGTATGTGGTCAATTTTGGAAAATGTTCCATGGGGTGCTGAGTAGAAAATTTTTGGGTGAATTATTTGGTACATGTTTGTGAGGCCCATTTGTTGTATTGTATTGTTCAGTTCCAATGTCTCTGTTTATTGTTTTGTCTAGTTGATCTATCCAATGGGCTCAGTGGGCTTTGAAGTCCCCCACTTTTAGTGTGTTGGGATTAATCTGTGTCTTGAGGACCCCCAGAATTGTGTTTATATAGTTCTGTGTACCCGAGTTTGTTGCATAAATACTTAGGATTGTGATGTACTCCTTGTTAATTTTTCCTCTGATAAGGATGTAATGGCCCTCTTTGTCTTTTCTGATTGACTTTACTCTGAAGTCTATTTGGTCTGATATTAAAATAACAGCTCCTGCTTGCTTTTTGGTACCATTTACTTGGAATATGTTTTTCATCTGTTCACTTTGAGTCAGTGTCTATCCTTGAGGGTGAGATGTGTTTCTTGTAGGCAGCATATAGATTGATTCTGTTTCCTAATCCATTTTCCCTGTCTATGCCTTTCGTTTGGGTAATTTAGCCCATTGATATTTAAGGTCACTATTGAGAGATGTTTCTTTTCAACTTTTTCTTGGTTTGCATTCTTGGTCTAGGTTTGTATTTACATTATGCTTTCATTAGTTTCTCTCTTTAGTTAGTTGGGGATACTTGCTCCTTTCCTCTGTTCTTTGGATTGCTTCAATTGTTTTCTGAAGTGTTGGGTTTTTTGAAGTGTATTCTTTCATCTTGTTTGTGTCATGAAAAATTTTACTTTCTCCTTCAACTATCATTAACATTTTTGCTGGGTATAGTAATCTGGGTTTGTAGACAATCCCCCAGGCCTGCTGGGGAATTTCATGGTCTGACTGTGAACAAAAGCAGGGGAGAGGTGCAGAGTCAAGACACAGACCCTGGGAATCGAGTGAACTCAGTCAGAGGGCGAGCTGCCATGGATTTGTTTATTGGGGACAAGGTTAGGGTTTATTTACTATTCACATTCTACTCTCCTCTTAGTGCAGTTGTCATGTTGCTTTGTGATTGGCCCAGGTCTGTAACTCAGCTGCGTATATAGTTTCACCTGCTTAGGGAAAGTTAGGTTGATGAGGGACAAGCTCTCCACAGGCACACTGCATAATTCTCAGCATACTGGCTACTACATTTCCATCCTTTGTATTTAATTTTCTGTGAGGAGTGGTCCAGTGGGAGCTCGGGTGCTATGCCAGAACCTTGTTGACCCCACTTCTGGCATACCGACATTTGACTTTGTCTGTCTTAGGTTGCCCTGGTTTTATAGGGTCTTACCTGTCTTTGACTGGCCAGCCGCCAAGGGAAGAGGCCAAGAGCAGAACCACGTAGGAGAGAGACAAGCTCATTCCCGTAAATTGTGGATGGATGAGAGTCAGATGCGAATCACCTCATAGGGAGGGGTGAGTGCAGAGTCCCTATTGACCATCGCTGAGAAGACCTGGGCCGTTGTTTTGTTGACCCAGTGTTGGCTGTGGGCAAAACAATACAGACACCTGAAGAGAAAAAGGCAGAAAAGGGCCAGGAGGCAGAGGATGCCCCAGGTGACCAATGTAACAGGATCTAAAATGGAGTTTAGCTTAGACCACACTTGTGAAACAAAGCTAGTATCACAGGCTATGACCTCAGAGCAGGTAGAGTTTAGGGAGATAATTTGAAAACCAAGGGTCAAGGTGTAGTTAATAAACTGTTGCCACTAGGGGCCTTTAATAATGTCACCAAGTTCACAATGTAGACATGTAATATTGAGGACTTGGTAGGGGGTCAGGCAGAATGAGGAAAACCTGGGGTCTCAACTCATTTCTCCTTCTCATTACATGTCCTTCAAATCCTTGAAGGAAGTTCACAAGAGTTAACCACAGTTGGTGTTTCCAAGAGGGGATGATCTCTGCTAGGGGGGTTGTATTGGGTCCTTAGCACCATGATTTTAATGGAATTTATCTACTGGTCAATAAATCTGACAAGTGAGTTAAGGATATATGAGCCAGAGCAACCAGAAAGATAAGTCCACTGGCAGATCCAGGAAGTCCTCAGCTCTCAGCTGAGAAAGAAACTGGCTCTTCAGGGGGTCTCGACCCTATACTGCCTAGCCAATTTTTAGCTCCTACTTTTATCATATTACCCTCTGAGGAGGTTACCCCAATTGCCAAGAGGGAATTGGGGTGCCTACTGCTCTGACTTCTTCCATGCTGAAAAGGGGCATAAGAAGTGGTAACTGGGGTACCTATTCAGTGGATCTATCTAAAAGACCCCAAAAAGTATAGTTACAAAAAAGAACAAAATCCTTGGCCAGTGCCTGTGAAGGCAAGAGTAGCTAGGAACATTTTCTAGGCAGGGAACCAAGAGAGGAACAGGGTGAATTAAATCTCAAACTTAAAAGTCTATTGGAATCTCTCAATGAGGGGTTCCAAAGCATCCATTATTGGGCTTCTCCTTTTGTTCATTTGGCCATGTGTCTGAACTCAGCATCTGCTTTCCATGAATTTTTGAATTTTCGATAGACACAGTGTGAGTTTTCCTTTAGGTAACTGCTTAAACGGAAAGAGGAAACTTTATTATTTGGTAACAACAGATCTCATATGACTTTAAATGACTTAAAATCTAGTGTTTGGAGGCACAACCTCTCAGACTTTAAAGGAAATATAATGATTTCTTATCTTTTGGTTATACTTTTCTTTTGGGTGTATAAGTCCATACAGTTAGTCCAGATTATCCAAGTTTTGTTTTTGGCCAAATTGGTATGGGCATTATGTATGGTGGTTATCCATCCAGAAAGGCTGTTACACCAGTGTAATAATTTTAATTACTGTATAATCCTAGATAGGACTTGGACAAAAGTACAAGCAGCTTTGTATATTACTGACTGGAGGATGAACTTAACATGATAAATTAAGCTGTCATAGCCCACAAGATAGAATTAAATAATTTCAGGCTTATTTTAAATGTAGGCTGTTCACTACAATTACTACAGTCAGGAACAAACTCTTTCTCAGACCCCCATCCTGATTTATAGTTTTCCCAGAAACTTGGTTTGTAACACATACCAGAAGACAGGAAGATAAAGATTACCAACCCCATCCAGGCTGTCTTCTTTTGTACTCCATGCACCTGGTTCGGGAAGATAGAATTTAGTTTTGAGCCAAATTATCTGGTTAGGTCAAAGGAAATATCAAAAGCAACTCTTGCAAGAAACATAAAGTACATTTTTTTCAGTAGCCATTGTAACCCACTATTTGTCTGTGTCCATTTAATCCAAACCTGTAACAGGGAGTCAGGTTCAAGCCAGGAGTAGACTGAAAATTAACTCTGTATATTCACAATACTATTCAGGCTAGTAAACTAGCTTGAGTATTTATACCAATTTAATTTAATATAGATATCTTATCATTTTACTGTACCTTGAAGTGCCATGTGATATACATATAAAGGTTGGACAAAAACTGAACACTCTTAAACAAACCTTGACTAGATATACATTTCTATTCTTGAATTAGATGACTGAACCTTAGAAATTTAAGCTTATGTATATAGTGTCCTTTTTAGCTGTCCCAACAAACCTCCTCAGACTTTTATTACTTGCATAGACTTTTTCATAATCTTCACATAAATCCTTACTAAAAATACCTTTTTAACATTTTCCACCTTTTTATATCCTTTTTAATACCATGAGACATAGCATTTATAAACAGATTAACCCTTAATTGTGCAGATTTACTAAGTAATTAATATTTATTTTCCATGTAATGAGATGGGACAGTTATCTCAAATACACTAGTATAAACTGTGAGATGTTCACACCAGCTTGGGAGCAGGTCTTGAATGACCAGTTTTCTTTGAGTGCTTAGAGGTCTTTTACCTAGGCCTGGCAAATGTCCCCACATGTGTAATGTGTGGAAATAAATTGCACCCTAGAATAGAAGTGATCATTCCTTAAAATGAACTTATATTAGGAAAATCACCTAGAAACCTTGGCTGTGCTAGGAAAGAAGGCATGCTCGGATTAAAGTTGTGGCCCACCACACCTGGCTGGGGAACTTCCAGGAGTCACCAGACCAGCAGGACAGCAGGTCAAATCCAGGGAGGTATGTTTGCTTCCTAAGAGGAGGAAGGGGGTGGAGGGAACAGATAGGAAACACAATAAAGCCCATTAGCTACCCCAGCAGGGGTAGCTCTCTCACCCTGGAGGCAAGAAACAGGGTTGGCCCAGGTCATTCTTGTATCAGTTCTCTACCCAAACCAGACCAAGATATCCACATGTCTTTGTCTCCTGAGTGCTGGAAGAGAGTTTGGAACAAAAAAATTTTAGGGTACCCAAGTTATACCAGTAAAATTTTTTATATTTCTGATTAGGTGTGTCAGAATAAGATTTTACTAAGAATGGGGGCTTTAGGCACTTACACCCTCCAAATAGGTTCTTACCATAAGCTGAACTGAGGTTCCATAGTTTAAAAAGACTCAAACACACATTCAAAACATCAGGTACCTGGGGCAAGAGGGCTGCTCTGTCATCTTAAAGTGATCAAAAAAAATTATATAATGCTTTCATCCAACAGAGGCTAAAAGCATCGAGTGAAGTATAGTTTTCATGAATTTGATTCACCCAGTTCTCTGAGACCAACTCTTCCTCAACACAAACATACAGCCTGCCAGCCAGATCAGCAAGGAGGGCACAGACCCAGAGAGGTCCCTTTTCCTCCCATGAGGAAAAAGTGAGGGAGGGAAACAGGCTCAAAAATTCTTGCAGTAACATAACAGAGCCCAAAAGCTGTTACAAACTGCTCTCCCTCACCCCTTGGAGGCAAGAGCCTATAATGCACCCCTGGAAACCATGCAACATCCCGACTTATCAAGGTGGTAGACCCCAAAATTGGTCTCTAGCAGAGATAGAAAGGTTTCCACGTGGGCACTCCAGAGAGCTCAGGAATTCCCCAAGCTCTAAAGACCTCCTTCCAAGCCAGACCAGGATTCCTGACTAACTGCTGATGCAAATTTTACTAGCTAGTAAGAGGCAGATTATCTTTGGTCCTTTGAGATAGGCATAGCAGCTAGGTGGAAACTCACCAAAGCAGACCAGTTGGGATGATCTTGAGCTCACAAAGAACTGCCTGACTCAGCCTCCCAAGGACTGGGATTAAAGGTGTGTGCCACCATCCCTGGTCCAAGAATTCATTCCCAGTCATGAAGGCTAGTTAATGATACATCTGCTCAGAGAATATGACCTGCAGAGGTCTCAAAAAAAGTAGATAATCCCAAAGCAAGCAAGTTACCTCACACAATCCCTTTTGAAAGCAGACACAAACAAAATGTCATCTTAGAAAATAGGATTCTTAAAAAGTCAACTCAGAGGCTAATTCCTATAAAAATTACCACCTGTTGTGAAGCATTTGATAGACTCAGAGACAATAAATTTAGAGATCTCTACAGTATCCAAATTTTCGGCCTTTAAATAAATTTTTAAATACCCATATTTTAAAGTTTGCACGTGCATATCTAGTCTGGCATACCAAAATGAATGATTCTGTGCACATAGAGGATTGAAACTTGAAGTGATCACTTTGTTTGGCAGAACCAACATGAGAATTATAATGACCGAATTACAAGCACACCAAAAAAACTTTGTCACATGCTTAGACACACAGAGGAACAGTTTACCATAAACACAAGACATAGTCAGACGAAGAGAGGAAACGCTGCATGCATGGAGCTAATGCCCTGTCAGTCCCAGAACCAAAAATCCAGACCCTTTCCCTGATTCCAAATTGCTGAGGTGAACCCCATGTTCACATGTTACTAGTGGGGAGTTGGGGCATCCCCCATCTCTACACTCAAGGAGAAATACTGCATCCAGTTTCTCCTGAGTGTCCCAGACCAGAAACTGGAGTTTAAACAAAACCAAAATGAAAGTAAAAAGAAAAAAAAAGAATTAAGCTCTTTCTTACCCAAAAGACACAGCCAGCCAAATGAGATGACTCTAGTCCCTCCAGTGGGAGAGAGCTTCCTGGGCACCCCTTCAAGGGTACATTGGTGGGAGGGGGGCAAATGAGTATCCATAGCAGGGGCAACTGAAGGAAGTTTGAGGGGTTCAGATGGGGAACCTTCCTTGTCCTGGTGAAAGTTGGGGACACAGGGCAGGACAAACTTCTGCTCAGTGTTCTTGTAGCAGGCTGAGTTATGCTCACACAGACCATCCTCTGCTGAGGAGCCCTTAAGGCTTGCAATTATGGCGAGGAGGTGCAATGCAAATGGCCTCCTCCCAAGTGAATCCAAGTCCTGGGATTTCACTTTAAGGCCACGGGTTTGGAGGAGAGCCTTTAGGGCAGCTGTACATGGCTCCAAAATGTGGGGAGGAATATTATCCATGAGGGCAGAAAATGGTAAAGGAGGAGGGGGGTATGGGGGGCAGCATTTACCCTAGTGCATGGCTGAAAGAACAAAGAACACAAAAGGGGGCCTACTCATCAATCAAGGAAGGAGGTGCCTCACCAGCACTGGGTGATCAGAAAACCATGTTGAGCACCAAATGTAGACAATCCCCTAGGCCTGTTGGGGAATTTTTTGGTCTGACCGTGAACAAAAGGGGGTGAGAAGGACAGAGTCAAGACGCAGACCCTGGGAATCAGGTGAACACAGGCAGAGGGCCAGCTGTCATGGATTTGTTTATTGGGGGCAAGGTTAGGGTTTATGTACTGTACACATTCTACTCTCCTCTTAGTGCAGTCATTGTGTCGCCTTGTGATTGGCCCAGGTCTGTAACTCAGCTGCTTGTATGGTCTCGCCTGCCTAGGGCAGGTTATGTTGATGAGGGACAAGCTCTATGCAGGCATACTGCATTATTCTCAGCATACTGGCTACTACATGAGTTGGCATCTAAAGTCATTTAGCACTGGGAATACTTTGGTCCACGTTCTTCTGGCTTTCATAGTTTGGACTGAGAAGTCAGCTGTAATTCTTGTGGGTTTCCCTTTGTATGTAATTTGTTGTTATTCTCTTGTGGCTTTTAGTATTTTGTCTTTGTTTTGAGCATCTATTGTTTTAACTATGATATGGCATGAGGAGTTTCTTTTCTTGTCTTGTCTATTTGGTGTTCTGTGTGCTTCTTGTGTTTGTATTTGTTTGTCTTTTTCAGTTTTGGAAAATTTTCTTCTATTATCCTGTTGAAGATCTGGTCAATACCGTTGTCTTGAGATTCTTCTCCCTCTTCTATCCCTGTGATGTGGAGCTTTGGTCTTTACATAGTATCCCACATTTCCTGATGTGCTTTTTTTAAATTTCTCATAGTCTTCACTTGAGCATATTAGATGTTCCATGTTGTCCTGCAGGTGTGATACTCTATTTTCTGCTTCATCCATTCTGTTTCTGAGACCTTTTCCCATACTTTCCTGTTGATTGTATGAATGTTCCACTTCCTTTTTCATTTCTTCCTGTGATTTCTTTAATATTTCCATTTCCTTTTGGAGCTTGTTATTCTCTACTTGTAGCTCCTTGCTTTTTTGGTATCCTTCTTTTTTCATTTCAGCCTGGGATCTTTTCTGTGTTTCCACTTCCTTCCAGAGTTTGTCTTTCTCTCCCTCTAGTTCTTTTCAGACATTGTGTTTCTCTACCTCTATTTCTTTTTGGAGTCTGTGATTCTCTGCCTCTAGTTTTTACAGAGTTTGCATTTCTCTTCATCTAGTTCTTTTCAGAGATTGTCATTCTCTCCCTCTAGTTCTTTCCAGTGTTTATCATTCTTTTCTTCTAAGTGCTTCATGAGTTTTTCATTTTCTCTCCTTAGTTCTCTGATTTGTTCTTTATATTTGATTTCTTTGATTATGTGTACAATTGTTCTTCTAAGGTCTGTATCTTGATTTCCTTCCAGAGAGATCCTGTTGTAGGAATCTTTTGTCAGACTGGTAGTTTGGTGTGGATTTATTATGAGATTTTCCCATGTTATTTTTTCCCATGTTTTATTTTTGTGTGTCCTTGGCATGTGGATTTGGTGTTTGTTTGTTTATGTTTTCGGATTCTGGCTTCTCAACGTTGGCTATGCAGAGTAGATTCAGTAAAATTATGCGTACTAGATAGTCCGCACTACAGCACCATCAGCTCGAGCAGAGGTTGGGGGGTGTTGCTTGTTTGGCTTGCACTCTTGTTCCCTGTTGACCTGCTGACCCCTGTTACCCTGTCTAGGTGCACCTACACCTTGGTGCTCTCTGGAACCCAAGCTGTTTGGGAGATTCCTGGGGTGAGTGGCAGGTCCCCAAGGCTCAAATCAGTTCTGAGTTGCCTTACCAGCACCATGGTGAGTCTGGGCCAGTGCTCTCTGGAATGCAAGTTGGGAGATTCCAGGGGCCAGTGGCACCCCCCTCCCAAGGCTCAAAGTAGTTCTGCCTTGCCTTACTGGCACAACATTGAGCAGTTTTAATGATATATCTCAGTCATCTTTATTTGTTCTTTTGAGAATACTCCGTCCAGATACTTAGCCCATCTTTTAATGGGTCACTTGTTTTCTTGATGCTTTGTTTTTGGAGTTCTATGTATTTTCTGAAAGTTAAACTTCTGTCAGATCTGTGAGGATTTTTCCCACTGTGTGGATTTTCTCTTCACTTCCTTGGCTGTTTCTTTTGATTTGCAGAAGCTTTCTAGTTTAATGAGGTCCCACTGGTTGATTGTTGACCTTAATTCTGTGCAACTTAAGTCCAATTTAGAAAGCACTTTCTTACACTTGTAGCAGTAGTTGTCACTACTTATTTTAACAGTTTAAAAATTTTAGATTTCACATTCAGGTATTTGATCCATTTGGAGTTGATTTTTTGTGCAAGTTGAAAGATGAGGGTATAGTTTCATTCTTCTACAATGGGAGATTCAGTTTTTCCAGCAACATTTACTGAAGATTCTATCTTTCCTCCAGTAAACGTTTTTGGCAACTTTGTCAAATATCAGGTGGGTGAAATTGCATGTGCTCATATTTGGGTCTTCAATTATGTCCCATTGATCTACAGGTCTATTTTTGTGCCAGTACCATGCTTTTTTATGTCTATAGCTCTGTAAGTAATGTAGTTTAAAATATGCCATAGTAGGGGCTGGAGAGATAGCCTAGTGGTTAAGAGCGCTGACCACCCTTACAGAGGACCCCGGTTCGATCCCCAGCACCCACATGGCAGCTGAGAACCGTCTGAAACTCCAATTCCAGGAGAACTCCAGTTCCAGGGGAATCCTACACCCTCTTCTGACCTCCACAGCATTGCACGACATGGGTGCACAAACTTGCATGCAGACAGTACATTCATACACATACAGAAATAAATAAATGCCAGGCGTGGTGGCGCACGCCTTTAATCTTAGCACTTGGGAGGCAGAGGCACGCAGATCTCTGTGAGTTTGAGGCCAGCCTGGTCTACAGAGTGAGTTCCAGAACAGCCAGAGCTACAGGGAGACCCTGTCTCAAAAAGACCAAAAAACAAAATGCTATAGTATTCCCCCAGCGTTGTTCTTTTTTTTTTTTTTTAATTGATGCTTTGTGTAGTTCATACATCGTTTTCCAATTCAGTTCAGGCATATATCCCATTCCCTTCCACANCATGTATGTAAGCTTACCTGTGTCATCCAATGCCCATATAGGTCAGAAGAGGGCATCAGATACCCAGGAACTGGAATTAACCAGGGCTTGTTAGCCACCATGCAGATGCTGGGAACAGAACCTAGATCCTCTGCAAGAGCAGCCAGTGCTCTTAACTGCTGAGACATATCTCTAGCCCCTTCAACTGTTTCTGATTTATGGGATTTCACATTCTCATTGCCTGTCATTCATGGTGACAGTGTCTGCTGCAGCTCTTCACTAAATGACTTTATAATTTGCCATATGGTCAAGAATGACTTTCTTTTCTTCTTCTTCTTCTTCTTCTTCTTCTTATTATTATTATTATTATTGTTGTTATTATTATAGGTCTTTTTGAAACAGGGTCTCTCTGTAGCCCCAGCTGGTCTGGAACTCAGTGTCTAGACCAAGCTGGCCTTGAACTCACAGAGATTTGCCTGCCTCTGCCTCCTGAGTACTAGGATTAAAGGTGTGCACCACCATGCCCTGCATTATTTTATTATTTTTATTTTGTGTGTGTGAGTATATCACCTGCACTGTATGTAAGTACACTCAAGTTGTGCAGTTTCCATGGAGGTCAGAAGAGGACATCAGATCCCCTGGAAATGGAGTTAACAGACAGTTGTTAGCTGCCATGTGGGTGCTGGGAATCAAACCCAGGTCCTCTGAGAGAGCAGCCAGTGCTCTTAACCACTGAGCTATCTCTCCAACCCCAAGAGTGACTTTGTTTCTTTTGATATTGAGAGAAGCAAAGACAGTTCAGGTTCTTTTTACTTATTATTTTTATTTTATGTGTATGAGAGTATTGCGTGCATGTGTGTAAGTGCACCCGTGTCATGCAGTGATGCAGGCAGAGGTCAGAATAAGGCATCAAATTCCCTTGAAACTGGAGCTATAGACAGTTGTTAATCATCCATGGATGCAAAGAATCAAACCTGGGTCCTCTGCAAGAGCATCCAGTGCTCTTAACCACGGAGCCATCTCTCCGGACGCAGATATGGTGCTTTAGTAAAGTTAAATGTAACTTTGCATAGCAGTTCTGAATGGAATCCTCTGTGTTTCTGAATTCTGTTCCCTACAAGATCACTTAACTGTCCCTGGGCCACCTGTCACTTCTCTGTTCAGAGAACTCCAGGGAGCAGGGAGGTCACACACAAGCAATAAACACTAATAGTGCTATAGGGCTGTCCAGTCCCCAGCTGTGATTCAGTTGGTAGAGAGCCTGCCTGGGTTTGAACCCCAGCACTGCATTAACTGGGGTTATGGGACCATCTTTTAATCCCAGCATGCTGTAAGTGGAGAAGGAGGCTCAGGATTCGTAGTCATTCTCTGCCACATAGTAACTTTGAGTCCAACTTTAGGATACCAAGACAAGACTGTCTGAAAAATGGAGAGGACATGTTTATAACTACCTTCCAGAATGTTCCATGGAATTATGTCCCCCTCTCTATCCTAAGACATGCTCATGCAATTTTTTTTTGTAAACTTTTTATTTATTTATATATTTATTTATTTTTATCTTTTGGAGACAGGGTCTCCCTGTAATCCCAGCTGGCCTGGAACTCACTATGTAGACCAGGCTGGCCTTGAACTCACAGAGATCCACCTGCCTCTGCCTCCCAAGTGCTAAGATTAAGGGCGTGCACCACCACGCCCGGCCATAAACTTTTTATTTTTTAAATTGTGTGTGTATTTTGCCTATTTGTATCTAAGCACATCCTGTACATGCAATATCTGAGGCTGCCAGAAGAGGGCATCCTGGAACCGGAATTTATAGATGGTTGTTATCTGCCATGTGGGTTCTGGGAACCAAACCTGGGTCCTCCGAAAGAACACTGAGCTGTCTCTCCAGCCTCAGCAAAACTTCTCCTCATAGAAATAGTCTCCCTGTCACTCCCTACCCACCACAAGATGGTCTGGATCTCTTTTATGTCCCAAGGGCTTTAGACATTCCCAGTCACCCAGAGTTTGTAGTCTTGGGAAGGAGAGGCACCTATGCCCCAGCTGGTGGGCGGTCAGCAGGGCACTGGACCCCAGCTAGCCATGGGCCTTCTGGTATGCATACAGTTCCCTGACACCAGCTGTTTCTCTCCCTGCAGATGTGCAATGCTTTCTACAATGCCACCATCTTAGTGCTCATTGCAGGGTGTCACCTTCACCCCATGAGGACTGTGTCTTGCACCCTGGGGGCTCTGCTCCTCTGACATTGATACTTGTGTGTTTTTGGTTTGGTTTGTAGCCTCTGTGGTGAGGTCATTTGAGAAAAATGACATCTTTGATGATGGCATCACCAAGGCCCAGCTCTTCCTCAGCCTCCATGATGCTGTGCTGTTCTCCTTGGCAAGAAAGTTCACCGAGCCCTCCAAGCTAAGCCTGGATGAATCAGGGACAGTAGTCCAGGAAACCTACTCCAAATCAGATAAGGTTGGATGATGCAGGGCCTCAGAGCTGGGGGAGAAGGGGGCAGTCCGGGTACCTAATCAGAGGTAGACCATGTCCAGCAAACACTTTATGGTGCCTGCACCAGAGTCTGAGCTACTAAGCATACTCTTAGACCAATTGGTAAACAGCAGAGATCTGAGTCTTCAAGGATCTCCACTACCACAGCTTCTAGGTCTTAGCCCAGTAGAGGCCTCATGAGTCCTAGTACATCCATCATGATTAGTGCCTTACCAGTTGCTAGATATTTGACACACTCCCCTTAGACAGACTTGTACAGCCTTTGTGAGTAATGATGAGCTAGAAGAAATGACCATCTGTCTTTCCAGGACTTTGAGTATTAGTTACACTGTGAGGAATACAAGATTCATTCAACACTGCCAGATGCCAAGGAGAAAGACACATAAGTCAGCAGTTTGAACCATTTATTAAGACTGTTTTATTCATACTTATAGTAAAGACCTGGGTCTGGTTGAGAATTCTCAGATCATTCTCTGTGTGGGTTTCCACAGAAAAGGAAATGAAAACACAGGCATCAAATGTTGTCTAATGATTAGGAATTATTCTTCAACAAACTCTGTGATGTTTTTGACTCAGTAGATTTTAACACTTGAATTTTTATTTTTTGATCTTTTTTAAATTAATTTTTTATGTGTATGAATGTACTATCTGCATGCAGGTTGGTGCACCTGTGTCATGCAGTGCTGCGGAGGTCAGAAGAGGGTGTTGGATTCCCCTGGAACTGGAGTTAAAGACGGTTCTTAGCAGTCATGTGGGTTCTCAGAATCGAACCCAGGTCCTCTGCAAGAGCAGTCAGTGCTCTTTTTTTAATTTTTATTTATTTCTGTATGTGTATGAATGTACTGTCTGCATGCAAGTTTGTGTACCCATGTCGTGCAATGCCGCGGAGGTCAGAAGAGGGTGTCGGGCTCCCCTGGAACTGGAGTTCTCCTGGAATTGGAGTTTCAGATGGTTCTCGGCCACCATGTGGGTGCTGGGGATCGAACCCGGGTCCTCTGTAAGAGCGGTCAGCACTCCCAACCGCTAGGCCATCTCTCCAGCCCCCACAGTCAGTGCTCTTAACCGCTAGGCCATCTCTCCAGCCCCAATTTTTTATCTTTTTGAGACAGGGTCTCCCTGTAGTTCCAGCTGTCCTGGAACTCACTATGTAGACCAGGCTGGCCTTGAACTCATAGAGATCCTCCTGCCTCTGCTTCCTGAGTGCTGGGATTAAAGGCATGTGCTACCACACCCAGCTTGACTTTTTATAACAACAAAAGTGATACCATAATAACACCTTTTTTAGTTAGTTAGTTAGTTAGTTAGTTAGTTAGTTAGTTAGTTAGTTTTGCCTTCTCTGGCATTCGACATTTGACTGTGTCTGTCTTAGGTTGCCCTGGTTTTGCAGGGTCTTACCCATCTTTGACTGGCCAGCCACCGAGGGAAGAGGCCAGGAGCAGTACTGTGTAGGGGAGAGACAAGCTCATTCCCATGAATTGTGGATGGATGAGAGCCAGATGTGAATCACCTCAACAGGAGGGGCACGTGCAGAGTCCCTATTGACCATTGCTGAGAGGACCTGGGCCATTGTTTTGTTGACCTGGCATTGGCTGTGGGCAAAGTGAAACAGACACCTGAAGAGAAAAAGGCAGAGCAGGGCCAGGAGGCAGAGGACGCCCCAGGGGACCAATGTAGCAGGGTCAGAAATGGACTTTAGCTTAGACCACACCTGTGAAACAAAGCTAGTATCAAAGGCTATGACCTCGGGGCGAGTAGAGTTAAGGGAGACAATTTGAGAACCAAGGGTCAAGGTGTAGTTAATAAACTGCTGCGACCAGGGGCCTTTAATAATGTCACCAGGTCCATGATGTAAATGTGTAATATTGAGGACTTGGTAGGGGGGGTCAGGTAGAATGAGGAAAACCTGAGGTCGCAACTCATCTCTCCCTTTAATTATGTGGCCTTAAAGTCCTTGAAGGAAGTTCACAAGAGTGAACCACAGTTGGTGTCTCCAAAATGGAATGGTCTCTGCTAGGGGGTTTGTATTGGGTCCTTAGCACCATGATTTTAATGGAATTTACCTACTGGTCAATAAATCTGACAAGTGAGTTAAGGATGTATGAGCCACAAGTCAGAGCAACCAGAAGGATAAGTCCACTGGCAGATCTAGGAAGTCCTCAGCTCTCATCTGAGAAAAGAAACTGGCTCTTTTTTGGTAGGTGGGGTCCTGACCCTAAACTGCCTAGCCAACTTTTAGCTCCTACATTTATCACATTACCCTCTGAGGATGTTACCCCAATTGCCAAAAGGGAATCAGGGCACCAACTGCTCTGACTTCTTCCATGCTGAAAAGGGGCATAGGAGGTGGTGACTAGGGTACCCCTGCTCAGTGGATCTATCTAAAAGACCCCAAAAGGATAGTTACAGAGAGAACAAAATCCTTGACTAATGCCTGTGAAGGTGAGAGTAGCCAGGTACATTTTCTAGGCACGGAACCAAGAGAGGAACAGGGTGAAATAAAAAAAAAACTTAGCTGGGTGTGGTGGCACATGCCTTTAATCCTAGCACTCAGGAGGCAGAGGCAGTCAGAGCTTTGTGAGTTCAAGGCCAGCCTGGTATACAGAGTGAGTTCCAGAACAGCTGGGGCTACAGGGAGACCCTGTCTCAAAAAGACAAAAAAAATAAATAAATAAAACAAAACCAACTTAAAATTACGTTAGAATTTCCCAACCAGGAGTTCTGAAGCATCCATTTTTGGGCTTCTCCTTTTGTTCATTTGTCCATGGTGTCTGGACTCAGAATCTGCTTTCCAGGAATTTTTGATAGTCATGGTGTGAGTTTTCCCTTAGGTAACCGCTTAAACAGAAAGAGGAAACTTTATTATTTGGTAACAACAGATCTCATATGACTTTAAATGACTTAAAATCTAGTGTTTGGAGGCAAATCTTTCAGACTTTAAAGGAAATATAATACTTTTCTTTTTGGATATATAAGTCCATACAGTTAGCCAAGATTAACCAACTTTTGTTTTCAGCCGAATTGGTATGGGCATTATGTATGGTGGTTATCCATCCAGAAAGGCTGAGTTACACCAGTGTAATACTTTTAATTACTGTATAATATTCTAGATAGGGCTTGGACAAAAGTTCAAGCAGCTTTGCATAATACTGACTAGAGGAGGGACTTAACAGGATAGGTTAAGCAGGCATAGCCCACAAGATAGAATTAAACAATTTCAGGCTTATTTTAAATGTGAAACTGTTCACTACAATTACTACAATCAGGAAAATCTTTTTCTTTCTCAGACCCCCTATCCTGATTTATAGTTTTCCCAGAAAGACAGGAGCTGTAAGACATACCAGAAAACAGGAAATAAACTGATAAGGATTACCAAACCCATCCAAACTGTCTTCTTCTGGACTGCATGAAGCTTTTTCAGGAAGATAGAATCTAGCTTTTTGAGCCAAATTATCTGGTTAGGTCAGGGGAAATATCAAAAGCAACTCTTGCATAAAGTACTTTTTTTTTTTGGTCTTTTTGAGACATTAGCCATAGGTAACCCACTATTTGTCTATGTCCATTTAATCCAAACCTGTTACAGGGAGTGAGGTTCAAGCCAGGAGTGGACTGAGAATTAACTCTGTATATTCACAATCCTATTCAGGCCACTAGTAAACTATCTTGAGTGTTTATACCAATTTAATTTAATACAGGTGTGGTGGTTTGAATGAAGTCCCCCATAGGCTTTAAGTATTCAGACATTTGTCTCCAGTTGGTGGCACTGTTCTTGGAGGTCTTAGAAGGTGTGGCCATGCTAGAGGAAGTATGTTGGGGGCAGGCTTAGTGAGTTTAACAAGCCTTGTGGTCTCCAGTCGTGCTCTCTCGGCTTCCTGTGCTCATTGTGAGATGTGACCTTCGGCTTGCTGCTCCAGCTCTAGCCACCATGCCTCCCACCACAAAGGACTCTAATTCCCTGGAACTGTAAGCTCAAATAAACTCTTCTTTTTCTTTTTTCTTTTTTTTTTTTTTTGGTCTTTTCGAGACAGGGTCTCCCTGTAGCCCCAGCTGTCCTGGAACTCACATTGTAGACCAGGCTGGCCTTGAACTCACAAAGATCTGCCTGCCTCTGCCTCCCAAGTGCTAGGATTAAAGGTGCGCACCACCATGCCCGGCAAACTCTTCCTTTTATAAGTTCCTTTGGTCATGGTGTTTTATCACAGCAACAGAAAAGTGACTAATACAACAGGTATCTTATCATTTTACTATAACTTGAAGTGCCATGTGATATGCATATAAAGGTTGGACAAAAACTGAACACTCTTAAACAAACCTTGACCAGTTATACATTTCTATTCTTGAATCAGTTGACTGAACCTTATAAATTTAAGCTTATATGTATAGTGTCCTTTTTACCTGTCACAACAAACCTCCTCAGACTTTTATCACTTGCATAGACTTTTTCATCATCTTTATATAAGTCCTTACTAAAAATACCTTTTTAACATTTTCCACGTTTTTATACCCCCTTTTTTAAAATTTTTTTTATTATTAATTTTATTTATTTCTGTATGTGTTTGAATGTACTGCCTGCATACAAGTCTGTGCACCTGTGTCGTGCAACGCCACGGAGTTCAGAAGAGGGTCTCAGATTCCCCTGGAACTGGAGTTCTCCTGAAATTGGAGTTTCAGATGGTTCTTGGCTGCCATGTGGGTGCTGGGGATCGAACCCGGGTCCTCTGTAAGAGCAGTCGGTGCTCTTAACCACTAGGCCATCTCTCCAGCCCCTATATCCCTTTTTAATACCATGAGACATAGCATTCATAAACAGATTAACCCTTAATTGTGCAGATTTACTAAGTAATTAATATTTATTTTCCATGTAATGAGATGGGACAGTTATCTCAAATACACTAGTATAAACTATGAGATATTCATGCCAGCTTGTGAACAGGTTTTGAATGACCAATATTTTTTTGGTCTTTTTGAGACAGGTTCTCCCTGTAGCCTCAGCTGTCCTGGAACTCGCTCTGTAGACCAGGCTGGCCTTGAACTCACAAAGATCTGCCTACCTCTGCCTCCCAAGTGCTAGGATTAAAGGTGTGTGCCACCATGCCTGGCTATTGAATGACCAATTTTCCTTGAGTGCTTAGAGGTACTTTACCTTGGCCTGGTAAATATCCCCACATGTGTAAGGTGTGGAAATATATTGCACCCTAGATCAGAAGTGCTCATTCCTTAAATGAACATACTTTAAGGACCAAGGAGCATAGTGTAATTTAACAGTTTTAGCTCACATGACAGTTTACTTGTGAATCAACTTGTTATCAAATAAATCATTAGCATTAGATGGGAGCCTATTCATTTAAACAGCTCCATAAAACAAATGTGAAACTAGTTTCACACCCAAAACTTCAACACTTTGATGAAAACCCTAAATCAGAGATGAAAACTTAAATAAGAGTAAAATATTGACTCTTAAGTTTCTAAGAGTCAACATAACAACACTTTACAGTACTGAGGTCGTGTAGCTGGGAGGTAAATTTTCTGACTCAGAAATTCTACAGTAATAATCTTTATGTTTTTAAAACCATCTGGGTAGATTTTTGTAAACACATGTTTTAACCAAGGTGCTGCTCATGAAGTAGCCTGCTTCTCACAGCTACTGACAGGCACCCTTCTGGGTCATTACAGACAAAGGATGTTACCTTCCCAGATAAGCCTGCTGGAGTCTGGATCCAGCATCTAGTGTGGGGCCCTTGAGCCCCTACTGTATGGCCTGTCATAGCCGTTGGTCTCTGATTTGTACAGCTTGATAGGATAGCTCTGTATTGGGCAAACAGCATTAGGAAAATCACCTAGAAACCTTGGCTGTGCTAGGATTGAAGGCATGCTAGGATTAAAGATGTGGCCCACCACATCTGTCTGAGGAACTTCCAGGAGTGGCCAGACCAGCAGTACAGCAGTTCAAACCCAGGGAGGTATGTTCTCTTACTAAGAGGAGGAAGGGGGTGGGGGAAACAGATAGGAAACACAATAGAGCCCATTAGCTACCCCAGGAGGGGTAGCTCTCCCACCCTGGAGGCAAGAAACAGGGCTGGCCCCGGCCATTCTGGTATCAGTTCTCCACCCAAACCAGACCAAGATATCCACATGCCTTTGTCTCCTGAGTGCTGGAAGAGAGTTTGGAAAGATGTTTTTTTAGGGTACCCAAGTTATACCACTAAAATATTTATATTTCTGTTTAGGTGTGTCAGAATAAGATTTTACTAAGTATGAGGGCTTAAGGCACTTACACCCTCCAAATAGGTTCTTATCCATAAGCTGAACTGAGGTTCCATAGTTTAAAAAGACTCAAACACACATTCAAAACATCAGGAGCCTGGGGCAAGAGGGCTGCTCTATCATCTTAAAGTGATCACAACAATTTTATATAAAGCCTTCATCCAACAGAGGCTAAAAGCATGGAGTGAAGTACAGTTTTCATGAATTTGATTCACCCAGTTCTCTGAGACCAACTCTTCCTCAACACAGACACACAGCCTGCCAGCCCAATCAGCAAGGAGGGCACAGACCCAGAGAGGTCCCTTTTCCTCCCATGAGGAAAAAGACATGGAGGGAAACAGGCTAAAAAATTCTTGCAGAAACATAACAGAGCCCAAAAGCTATTCCAGACTGCGCTCCCTCACCCCTTGGAGGCGAGAGCCTATAATGTGCCCCTGGAAGTCATGCAGCACCCCAACTGATCCAGGTGCCAGACCCCAAAATTGGTCTCTAGCAGAGACAGAAAGGTTGCCACATGGGCTTTCCAGAGAGCTCAGGAATTCCTCAAGCTCTAAAGACCTCCTCCCAAGCCAGACCAGCATTCCTAACTGCTGATGCAAATTTTACTAACTAGTAAGAGGCAGATTATCTTTGGTCCTTTGAGATAGGTGTAGCAGCTGGGTGGAAACTCATCAAAGCAGACCAGATGGGCTGACCTTGAGCTCACAAAGAACTGCCTGCCTCAACCTCCCAAGGACTGGGATTAAAGGTGTGTGCCACCATACCTGGTCCAAGAATTCATTCCCAGTCCAGATGGCTAGTTTAATGTTAAATCAGGAATACATCCACCCAGAGAATCTGGCCTGCAAGAGGTCTCAAAAAAAGTAGATAATTCCAAAGCAAGCAAGTTACCTCACACAATCCCTTTTGAAAGCAGACACAAACCAAAATGTCATCCTAGAAAACAGGATCCTCAAAAAGTCAATTCAGAGGCCAATTCCTATAAAAATTACCACTTGTTGTGAAGCATTTCACAGACTTAGAGACAATAAATTTAGAGATGTCTCCATTATCCAAATTTTAGGCTTTAAATGCATTTTTCAAAAATTTTATTTATTTTTATATGTGTATGAATGTACTGTCTGCATGTAGGTTTGTGCACCTGTGTTGTGCAGTGCCTCAGAGGTCGGAAGAGGGTGTCGGATTCCCCTGGATCTGGAGTTAAAGATGGTTCTTACCCGCCATGTGGGTGCTGGGGATCGAACTGGGGTTCTCTGCAAGAGCGGTCAGCACTCTTAACTACTAGGCCATCTCTCCAGCCCCTTTAAATGTATTTTTAAATATCCATATTTTAAAGTTTGCACATGCATATCTAGTCTGGCATGCCAAAATGAACGATTCTGTGCACATAAAGGATGTAAACTTGAAGTGGCCATTTTGTTTGACAGAACCAACATGAAACAATTACAATGATCGAATTACAAACACACACAAAAATTTAGATGCACACTTAGACACACGGAAGAACAGTTACCATAAACACAAGACATAGTCAGACAAAGAGAGGAAATGCTGCGAGCACAGAGCCGATGCCCTGTCGGTCCCTGAACCAAAAATCCAGACCCCTTGCCCAGATTCCAAATCGCTGAGGTGAACCCCATGTTTGCACTTTACTAGTGGAGAGTTGGGGCGTCCCCCATCTCCATGCTCAGGGAGCAATAGTGCATCCAGTTTCTCCTAACCAAATGCCCCAGACCAGAAAATTGAGTTTAAACAAAACCAAAATGAAAGTAAAAAGAAAAAAAAGAATTGAGCTCTTTCTTACCCAAAAGACACAGCCAGCCAAACGAGATGTCTCTAGTCCCTCCAGTGGAAGAGAGCTTCCTGGTCCCTCCTCCAAGGGTATATTTGTTGGGGGCGAATGAGTATCCCTAGCAGGGGTAGCTGAAGGGAATTTGGGGGCGGGTTGTGATGGGAGGGAACCTTCCTTGTCCTGGTGAAAGTCGGGGACACAAGGCAGGGCCAACTTCCTCCGTATTCTTGTGGCAGGCTGAGTTATACTCACGCAGAACGTCCTCGGAGAAGCCTGTAAGGCTTGCAATTATGGCAAGGAGGGGCAATGCAAACAGCCTTCTCCCAGATGAATCCAAATCCTTGGATTTCACTTTTAGGCCACAGATCTGGAGGAGAGACTTTAGGGCAGCTGTCTGTGGCTCCCGAATGTGGGGAGGAATATTATTTATGAGGGGAGAAAATGGTAAGGGAGGAGAGGGGTCTGTGGGGGTGGGTGGGTGCCGGGCACTCACCCTAGTGCATGGCAGAAAGAGCAAAGAACACAAAAGGCGGTCTACTCACTGATCAAGGAAGGGGGTGCCTTGCCAGCCCCATGGGATCAGAAAACCACATTGGGCACCAGATGTAGACAGTCCTCCAGGCCTCCTGGGGAATTTCGTGAAAGAAAGGTGGTAAGAGGTGCAGAGTCAAGACACAGACCCTGGGAATCGGGTGAACACAGGCAGAGGGCGAGCTGCCATGGATTCGTTTATTGGGGGCCAGGTTAGAGTTTATGTACTGTTTGAATTCTGCTCTCCTCTTAGTGCAGTCATCGTGTCACCTTGTGATTGGCCCAGGTCTGCAACTCAGCTGTTTGTATGGTCTCGCCCGCCCAGGGCAGGTTAGGTTGATGAGAGACAAGCTCTGTGCAGGTGCACTGCGCAATTTTCAGCATACTGGCCACTACAATTGGGTAATTTATAAATAATAGAAATTGATATACTTACCTGGCAGGGGAGATACCATGATCAAGAAGGTGGTTTCCCCAGGGCGAGGCTCATCCATTGCACTTGAGATGTGCTGACCTCTGTGATTTCCCCAAATATGGGAAACTCGACTGCATAATTTGTGGTAGTGGGGGACTGCGTTCACGCTCTCCCCTGTAAAAAAAAAAAAAAAGAAGAAATTTATTTATCACCATTCTAGAGACTGAGAAGTTTAAGATTAAGGTACCAGCAAGTTCTGTGTTTGGTAAGGGCTTATTCCATTATTGGTATGCTCATATGTCAGAAACCCTCTTATAACACGAAGGCAGAGCCCTCATGACTCCAGTGCTTCCCCAAGGCCCTTCCTCTCACTTCAGCCCAATGGGTTTAAATTTCAGCATGAATTTTGAAGTCTACATATTCAAACTATAGCACCCTCTTTTTTTTTTTTTTTTTTT